>OY019131.1:51992049-52326562 GCA_955652365.1 Eristalinus aeneus | reverse complement strand
CTCTCTTCTATGGTCTCAACTCTCCTGTGTTATTGGCTCTCTTTCGAGTTTCTCTTCGTTGGCAGACCTAGAGTTGTTCCGAAAACACCCCACATCGATTCCGCCGTCGTCCCTGTCATTGTGGCGGCTGGTTTTGGGCTCGGTTTGGTATTTTTCCGGCATTCATGGTCATTCATCGTCTCTCTCTCGTTTTCTTTCACTCAGCAATGCAAACACACAGCATTCGTGGAAGCGAAACAAAATAGAACTCAAAAAACCAGTCCCCCAACGAAAGCCAGAGAAAACTGGCGACAACCCCAACGAAAGCCAGAGAAACTGGCGACAAAGAGCGCGAACCGATGGATCAGAGAGCGTAAGAAAAAACGAACAAAAGCGAAGAGAACAAAAATCCAATTATCACACAACGCACACACTGCCACACATCCGGCATGCAGCCCAACACACAATCAAAAACGAAATTAATTGCTTTCTGTGCCAGAGCGAGACAGCACAACAACAAGATGCTGTTTATGCGCTACCACTCTGCCTGCCTGGCAGCCAGCCTGACCGACTGGCTGCCTTCCCATTTCTCCCTTCCAAACCATACCCAGTGCTGACATCCATTCTCTGCACAGTGTTCGCCTGCTGACTGCCTGCCTGCCTCCCTGGACGACTCCCTTCCAACCGCCCTGACTGACTGACTGCCTGCTCGACCCACCACCATGCTCACGCTGTTGGCCTGTGTGTGGTGCGGGATAAAGTCGCACATGCAGCATAATTAAGGAGGAGAAAATGTAATTAGTGAGCATAAGAAAGCACGAAAAAAAAACATCGTCGCACACACACAAACTCAGTAAGGGGTGCGCACACACCGGCCACCGCTGCTGAGTTCGTCGCGGCAGCGGGGAAGTAATTGCTCGGCCCAAATTAATTCTGCGGAATTTTACATAAATTTCGTGAAAGATTCGCAATGATTTTCGGAGTGGCCTGTCCTGTCTGAAGTGAGATGAGAGCGCTCCGACGGACACGACGTAAGTGGGGGAGTTTTACCCGTCCTCGTCTCTTCTGTTCCTCACCAATGATGGAGGTTTTTTTTTGCTTCTCTCTCTGAATCTCCTTCAGCTCAGCTGTCAAAGTAATCAGAGGGAGTGTGTGTCATCAATCAAATTCTGTTGTTTGTTGTAGATTGCATACACCGCCGACAGTGGGGCTAGAAAGTGGTGGGCTAGTGACAATGAATTATCATTTGAATCTGAGGCGAAGGTGGTTCACATTTTGTATTGTTGTGTATTCCTGTGCGGGATGACATATGCAATAAAATTGGCACGTGGGATGTTGCCTAAGTACAGACAATTATTGGGTTTTGAAGAAAAGATGTTAAACTGAACCGAGGCACACGTGTGGTTTTTAATTCAACTGTGGTATATACACAGGCCGACACAATTCATCGTATGATAAAGTTCAAATGTTTTCTATAAATGTGGATGGATATTTTCTGTTTTTGCATTTCTAAATTCAAAAGCTAATTGCATTTTATCATCCGTGTGTACCTTTGCCTTTCATTTCTATTTCTTCGGGAAGTCTTAAGAATTAACAAAAAAATGGAGCGAACAGCGCAAAAAGGAAACGTCTGTCGGTCGTCGTACACAAGTGGTAGTGTACTTGAATGATAGGAAATTATTGGCAGAAATTCCTAAATGCGTTGGAAAAAAGTAAATCAACCATTCAGTATATTATAGAAACCTTTAAAAGGAAGCAAGTTTTGAGTACGTGCGAAGATCGGCCGACTACGAAAATTATCCGCAAGAGATGAAAGGGTTATTATTAACACTGTTCGTAAAGGGCCAAAAACGAATTGTACCATCACAAAAAACCAAGTCTCGAATACCTGTAACAAAGACGTCAAAACGCGGACGATCCAAAGGACCCTAAATAGACATGAATATTCTGCGAGAACACCGTGGCAGTGGTCGTCAATAAATGCAGTCAATCAGAGGAAACGCATGGATTTTGCAAATTTACACAAAAACGATGACTTATATTTTTGGAAGAAAGTGTTGTTCACTGATGAAAGTAAATGCAACATTTTCGGCCACGATGGTCCATCGAAAGTATGGCTAAAGAGTGGCACAGCATTGGAAATAAAACACTTGGTGGAGGCTGTGTTATGATGTGGAGGTTAATGTCTTCGTCCGGTGTAGGCACGGTGGTATTCAAAGACGGAAATATGGACCAGCACATGTATCTGGATATACTGAGGGAGAATTTAGAGTCATCCGTCGAGAAATTGGGTATAAATCCTGGCTTGATATTTCCAGCACGCAGCTGGAAAAGTCAAGGAGTGGTTTTTGTACTATGCCCCTAGACAGTTGTATTCTCCTAGACAGAGTCCAGACTTAAACCCTTTTGAGCATTTGTGGGACTTCCTACAGAAACAGCTGCGTAGGCACACAATAACTCCATAAGCTCTGAATATAGAAGGTCTGCTAATAGATGGGATAGTGAACGAAGATTTAACCCAGAAGCTAGTTTGTTCAATGCCGCGTAGACTACGAGCTGTCTTAAGATCCCGTGGGGGTCCAACAAGCTACTTGGAACCTACTGCATTTTTCATCAAGAGTACGATGAGTTTTGTCGTGTAAATGAATTAAGAGTTTATTATTTTTCATTTTTGTTTTTTTTTATTTCGTTTTTTTTTTTGCTTTTTTTTATTTTGTTTTTTTTTATTTGCGTTTTTTTTTATTTGTGTTTTTTTTTATTTGTGTTTTTTTATTTGTGGTTTTTTATTTTTGCTTTTTTAATTTTATTTTTTTTTTATGTTTTTTATTTTTGATTATTTAATTTTTTTATTCCTTTTCATTTTTTTTTTTTAATATTTTTATTTTTTTATTTTATTTTTTTTTATTTTTTTATTTTATTTTCTTATTTTTTTTTATAATAAAGCTCGATAGTTGAAAACTAGATTTTCTATTGTACGTAAATAATCTTTGTCGTTCATTACAAAACTGAAATGTAATTCATTACTTTACCAAACACGGTTGGAACTGAAAACGAGCATTTTTGAACCTCGTATGATTGATGTCGGCCTATGTACACCGAAATACATGAAAGCGTGAAACACTGCGTACTGTAGATACATTCACACATTCATTGCGTAGATGATGCACGTCTGAGCGCAATAAAATATTTTGTAGAATCCCTTATTAGAACGGTTAAAGCGACTAATACTTGTTGCGCTTATTAAACTCATTTTATTTGTTGAAGTCGATGCACGAGGTTTTCTAGTTTCACTACTACCAATGCTTATATTTCTTTGTCCGCGACTGTGGTTCCGAGATTCTTTGTTATTCACAATAATATAGCAGAAGCATGAAGCTTCTCAAGCCCCCATTTTGAAATAAGTGCAATGTTTAAAATGTTTGTCCAGTTGCATTTTGAAACTTTTCACTAGCGGACTCAATTCTGTATTAAGAATGGTTATACCGCCCGACATTCTATGCAGCATTCGTCCAGAGTAATAATAATAATAATTGTTGGCGCGATAGTCCACAGGGTGACCAGGGCCTAGCTTGCTTATCAACTACTCGTGTTGTGCGCGCTACTGTTCTCTCACGAGTAGAAGTTACCTACAGTTTTTGGCCGACTCCGAACGGCGAAATTTAAGAATCTTTCTTAGACAGTTATTACTCTTTGAGTCTTGTCAGCAGCTCGAAAAAGGTGGCGCCGTGAAAAATTCGAGGTGTTCAGCCGGGAATCGAACCTAGACCCTTCGGCGTGTGAGCGTCGCACACTACCCACTACGCCACGGCGGCCACATTTTTTTCTCATCTAGAGTACAATATATAAAGAGTTTCGGACCAAAGAAAATCTCTTGCGGAACGCCGCACAGTGTTGCCCTTGTATGGTGATCGCGGATATATCTGTAACTTTTGAACCTGTTGATCAATCTTGAAGATATTTGGAATATAGTACTCGTATCAGTGCCGTAAATACTCCTGCTGTCAAGAGTTGGCCGATATATCATGATGAAGAATGGACTAATTTCAAGTTAAAAAATTGGAAAAACGCACCATTTTTGTTTAATTGCATGAAAAAAAAATATTTAATAACAATTTGCGACAGTAAATGTAGGCTCAAAATAAAGCTGAAATTCATACCTATATAGAAAAATTAAATTTAATACTATTTACTAACACACTTTCGTTGTAAAAATTGTAAATCTGAATTTAGTGTAATAAGGCTTGTGCTTCACTACTTAATGGTTCATGCCCGTGATATCTTACGCAATACAAGCACTAGAAGCATTAGGGTAATCGAAGGAAAATTTTAAAAATATGCCGAAAAATGCTCGAGATCGCTCCACTTAAACGGCTCGTTTTCTCAAAGTGCAAATAAGTGAATTTTCACTTTTGCACCATCGATAGAAAATAGAAAAAAATTTCAAGCTTTCAGAAAAATTTTGTTTCCTTGCGGGGCCTCTTAGAGTACTTTTTTTATGCTCCACCAAACATGGAAGTACTTCCCGCAAAAGGTAACCTAAACCAAAAGCCTGGTATGGAAAACAAAATTGGTTAAAATGAAAAAAATGTTAAATTTCAGCCCTTTCAAATAAATATAACAACATCTTCCAAGGTGGCTTATTTAAAAAAAAAATAATAATTGTTGTAGGGACAGTCTACAGAGGGACCAGGGCCTAGCTTGCTCATTAACTACTCGTGTTGTGCGCGCTACTGTTCTCTAACGAGTAGAAGGGACCTACAGTTTTTTGCCGACTCCGAACGGCTTTCTTAGACAGTTATTACTCTTTGAGTGTTGTCAGCAGCTCGAAAGAGGTGTTGCAGTGAAAAATTTGAGGTATTCAGCCGGGAATCGAATGTAGACCACTCGGCGTGTGAGCGTCGCACTCTACCTGCTACGCCACGGCGGACACATTTCAAAAAAGATGTCACATCGAATTTTCTTGAAAAAACGCCCAATTTCTAAAATTTTGAAGTCGCAACTTTCAGCTACTCGAACACCGAAACGGCTCATTAGAAGCCAACAACATGCTGGCTTTGCAGGCTAGTATTTCATTTTACGTATTTTTTCGGCTATGGCACCATTGTGTGCCAATCTTCATTGACCAGGATGAGTCCGTAGCAGGATCTTGGGCTGGTGTTCCTCGCGGCATTCTAAGTAATTCGTATAGATTCACTGAGCTCTTCTTCTAGTTCAAGGGATTTGCTAGTTGAAGCAATTTTGTCTTGTCGCTTTTTTAATTTACTTTTAATTCAAATCTGCATAACGAGTAGTGACCTAGATAATCTGCATACCAAGCATCGTGGGCAAAAGATCTTTTACCTTATTGCCACATTGAACGAATAATCAAGGACTCAAGGATCCAGAGAAATCAAGGGGTTTGGTTATTCAGAGAATACCAATGACCAATTTAAGCACTTGTCATATCAGCACTGACTGTACTCCAGATGATCCGAGCTATGGAGGAACAGTGACAAAGGAAGTACCTTGCACTGTCGCGTCATAAGAGTATTCACAAGCATGGTAGATGATTTCATTGCCAAGGTTAAGGCTTAGCGGAGTTACAGAGAAAGGGAAAAATAACTCATGATAAAAAGAATGAACAGATATCAAGGCTGATGGCATACACAAGTGATTTCAAGACATGTGAGCATCTTAGACCGTCTTTTTTTCGCTTAATGTGTGTATGCCAAGCAGCAGATTTCCTACATGGATAGGCTCAATGATTAAAGGCTGCTGGTACTTTCGAAAAGTTTGGGTCCTAGGAGTATCATTTTCCTCTGCTACAACTTTATCTCATTTTCCGTAATCTAACTGGAAACCTGGCACCCAAACAAGGGTTCATTCGTTCAATTTCTCGACAGTCCAGAAGGGGACAAGGTCTTCTTCATCAACTTCTTGTGTTGAGCGAGCCTCATTTCTCTCACAAGTAGAAGGGACCTGCATTACTTTGCCGACTTTGGACTGCAATATTTGAGAAACTTTTTCATAGAATGCAACATCATTATTTCCAGCAGCTTGAAAGAGTTGATGTCGTAACAAATGCGAGCTGTGCATTCCGGGATTCAAACCTGAACCCTTCGGTATGTGAATTTCACACTTTACCTACTGCTTCAAGGCTTTCACCAAAAAGGTGGCTGCCGTAGCGTAGTGGATAGAGTGCGCTCACACGCCGAAGGGTCTAGGTTCGATTCCCTGCTGAAAACCTCGAATTTTTCACGGCAACACCTCTTTCGAGCTGCTGACAACACTCAAAGGGTAATAACTGTCTAAGAAAACTTCTCAAATCTCGCCGTTCGGAGTCGGCAAAAAGCTGTAGGTCCCTTCTACTCGTGAGAGAACAGTAGCGCGCACAACACGAGTAGTTGATGAGCAAGCTAGGCCCTGGTACAACTGTGGACTGTAGCGCCAACGCCAAGAAGGTACAAAGGATAACAAGGCGTAAGTCAAAACTAGAATAAGTAATGATTCATTAGCGTCAGACTTAAATCCACCGTTTTATGACTAAACATCTGTCAGAAGTTGTTGCTGGATGAGTTTGAGTTTGCGACAATGACAAGCAGTATTCATTAGGGTCAATGACTTCCCACCAGTTTAAACTTGTCATTCAGCCAGATTTGTTCGTCAGAAAAGTACTTCAACAGCACCTAAGTCAAAACTTGAATTTCGAAAGCGCGCACGACGCAAGAGTCGTGCTACCAACATTCCGGTGCGCAATTAAGGTGACTTGTGTTTACGGTTAGTGAAATGCATCCGCATCAGCGCTTTCAACAAATCTAATTAAGCAGCAGCACCACTCACCCATCCACCCTGACATGGGTGCTGATTAATTCACTTAGCCATTTAAAAGAAGCCACTAGCATATACGTCCGTCGTGTTTGCCTTTGAAAAGGCGATCACCTCAAAGTATCTCGTCTGTAATCGCAGTCTCTCTCTCTCTCTCTCTCGGTAGCACTTAACTGCTCTATTAAATGCATCCAATACGATCAAATAAAGGAACGAAAGTCTGCTCTGGGCGCAGAGCAAAAGGCGTTAACATACTTAATTGACTTATGTCATAATAAAACGAACTTTATAGTCTTGAAAGGTTACATTCACGTGAATAATTCGACTGCTAATTCGTTTAATAGGCAAACTGTTAACAAGTTTAATTCCCTGAGCAATAAAATCGATTGGCCTCACTAATTAATCGGGCCGGGTCCAATTAAACTGAAAGGAAAAAGAAACAGACAACAGCCCCGCCACCGACAAGCGGATTGGGTGGGAAGAGCATCGCTCGGGAGGTGATAGATGGCACAGAGAGTTGCCATGGAATGTGTCACAATCGATGGGGAATTTTTATTTATTTCCACTATAGCCTTGTGTGGAGTTGAGGCAAAGGCAGGGATCAAAGGTTGACGGCCGTTTGTCTATGACAAATCAAAATGAACTGAAGGACGACTAAATCAGTGTGTTTAATTTGACAGAATAATTTGTTGAGCAGCGACCTGCTAATCATTCTAACAGCTAGATTACAGGCATTAGGTATATGTCATCGTCATGTATCCTTACGTTATATCTAAATAAAGCCATTTTGTAGAACACGGTTTAACACACCCCACACCGCAGCCGTTTTGTAGCCGTTCACACTTCTCTTTATTGCCCACTTAAGGTGACCGAGGTGCCAAGAAGTCTTAAAAAATTTAACTACGGCCCAACCGGTTTACGTCCACATTTGCAGCATGCAAATCTTAGTTCAGAAGAGATAACAGGCAAATGAGATCTAACGGCATGGGGATCCATAAACATTTCCAATGGACGTGATGCAAAGTTTCCTTGACTCAATGTATGTCATGAGCATTTTTGGAGTTGCACATTTAGTAAAATTTTATTTCTCTTAAATTGAGTTTCGAGCTGTTAACTATCTTTAAGGAGTGTCAGTTTTGTCGGCCAACATATATCTAAGGGTCTTTTTGTGGCCGCCGTGGCGTAGTGGGTAGAGTGCGACGCTCACACGCCAAAGGTCTGGCTTCGATTCCTGGCTCAACACCTCGAATTTTTTACGGCACTGCCTCTTTCGAGCTGCTGAAAACACTCAAAGAGTAGTAACTGTCTATGAAAAAGCTACTCAAACTTCGCCGTTCGGAGTCGGCAAAAAGCTGTAGGTCCCCTCTACACGTGTGAGAGCAATAGCGCGCACAACACGAGTAGTTGCCCTGGTCGCCCTATGGATTGTCGCGCCATACAATTAATAACGGGTTTTCCAATAGGTACTTGACAACTTTGAATATAATTTCTGAACGCACCCATTCTCTAACTGTCACTGTCAATTTATTCAGCAACAACAGCAATAGGTCCGTTCCAATTGCTCTGAATTGCTACGAATGTCTACGAATTTGCCCGAAGAACTACGAAAAAGCGTTCCATTAGCTGACTTTTTCGTAGAAGAGAGAGCTCATGAGAGAGCAAAATATTTCCCCTCCCCACGAATTTCTGCCGAAGAAAAAACTGTGGGCAGCAGATGGCTGTCAAATCGAAAATAGAAAAACCTCTGACATTTCATATGTCCGATAGCTGTTGACGAATTTCTACGAAAATTCGTTTCACAATTTTCGGTACAGTTACGCTCTGCAAGAGAGATTTTTACCCAAACTACTCAACTACGAATTTCTGTACACAAATCAATTGGAACAGACCTATTAACATTTTCAACATGGTAAACTTCACGAACGAGAGACTTCTGCGAATTACCTAAAGTTTGTCCCAACAAGAACGCAAGATTGAAATTTCGCGTTATTCGAATCGTCACTGTTTGACATTTGTACAATTATTATTGTTTATCAGTAGAAGGTATAAGATTAATAAAAATGGAGCGCTACACGAATGAACAACGCATTCTCATTGTGAAATTGTTTTACCAAATTGGTGAAAGTTTTGCGGCTACAGTTCGCAAATTGCGATCAATTTGGGGTTACAATAATGCTCCAAAAGAGTTAACGATTAATGGAAAAATTTGCCTAAACTGGGTCAGTAATTGATGTAAAGACAACAATGCGCCTTCGACCAGGTCGATCGACCGAAAATATCGCAGCAGTACGTGATGATGTCGCTCAAACTCCATCCACCTCAATTCGACACCGAGCTCAGCAAATTGGTGTTTCCAAATCCACTATGCAGCGAATTTTGACGAAAGATTTGCATCTTCATGCATACAAAGTTCAATTCACTTAGGAACTGAGGCCAGGAACCATGCACAGCGAATGGAGTTCGTTCATTGGGTATTGGAGAGCCAACAGGAAAATGCTGTTTTTGCCCATGAAATCATCTTTAGTGACGAGGCCCATTTCCATCGATTAGATCGTGCGATTTAACACCATTGGACTTTTTTCTTTGGGGGCTTTTTGAAATCGATGGTTTATACGAATAAGCCGACGACCACTCAAGCCTTAAAAAAGGAAATTGGACGGTGCATTAATGAAATACCGCAGCATTTATGCAAAACGGTCATTGAAAATTTCATAAAAAGATCGCGTATGCGCCAGCAAAGCCGCGGCGGCCGTCTGGCCGATGTGTTATTCCACACATAACCTCATCCTGTCTACTTTATGATATAATAAAGAATTTACGATATGTTTTTTTAAATATCTGCGTTATGTTTAAAATTTCAATCTGGCGTTCTTGTTGGGACACCCTTTACTACATAAAGTCTGTTTCGATTCTAGGCTTAAATGGTGCTTCTTACGCCTGTAATGGAGAGCTGCAATCGATTTCAGAAGCAAGGGCCCTCTTTTCGATTGTAGTCGAGTTGGCAACACATCAACCTACACTTGAGTTTGCCCAACGTTACCGTGATAAAATGCAACTCAAATATTTGGCAAAAAGAACTCGTTTAAGTATAAAATTGAAGCCAGTAAAATTTCGTACTCGTAATCACCAGCTTCTTCTATTTTTAAAAGGTGTAGAGGCCGCCTACGTGGGAATCAGATCGACAAACCTTCCTCGTTCCACTTCAGAAATAAAACATTGTATGGCTCCAACTCCAACAACATTGACTCGGATCACCACCTTGTTGTAGCCAAGGTAAGAACCCGGATATCGAGAGAGCAACGGAGTCGAAAAAGGCCAAAACGGTTTGACGTCGAAAAGCTACAATCGCAGCCGATTGCTGGGAACTTTGCCGACCGAGTCTCCCGGAAACTCGCTCAGAGTTCGACGCTTCCTGCACTAAGCAAAGAAGAAGAATGAAAACGTTGTTAAGAAGCCATCAAAGATGCTGCCACTGATGTGCTGGGTTTCACGTCACCACCCAGAAGGAACCCATGGCTTGATGACGAGTGCAGGCAAGCGCACGCAGCTAAACAAGACGCCTATAAGGCGACGCTGCATCGAACAACGAGGGCTGTTCGTGAACTCTACGAACAGAGAAGAAGGGAAGAGCACCGGCTTCTCAGAAGGAAGAAGAAGGAGCATGACAAGCGCGCGGTCGAGGAAATGGAAAGGTGTTTTGGCAGGAATGAAGTCCGAAAGTTTTACCAAGAGGTAAAACAGCTATCCGGAGGATACAAGGTTCCGACCAAGGCATGCCGGGACCAAAATTGACAACTAGTAGTAGAGTCGCAGTCTGTGCTGAGAATCTGGAAGGATCATTTCTGCCGACTCCTAAACGGCGATGACGATCCAAATCCCGCTGTTAGGCAGAATGTTCCACTCAATTTGGACGATGATAGACAAGCATTCCGTCCCCCCGACTTAGACGAGGTGAAGATAGCAATATCGAAGCTAAGGTCGAACAAAGCTGCTGAAGCGGACGGACTGTCCGCAGAACTATTTAAAGCAGGTGGAGATGACCTGGTTGGGCGCATGCACCAGCTCATCTGTAAGATATGATCGGAGGAAAGCATGCCCGATGAGTGGAATCTCAGCGTCGTTTGCCCGGTTTACAAAGAAGGAGACCCCTTTGACTGCGCCATCTACTGAGGGATAAGTCTCCTGAACATCGCATACAAGATCCTCTCTGCCGTATTGTGTGAGCGTCTGAAGCCGTTTGTCCATGACCTGATAAGTCCCTATCAGTGTAGTTTCAGCCTCTCTGCCGTATCGTGTGAGCGTCTGAAGCCGTTTGTCCATGACCTGATAGGTCCCTATCAGTGTAGTTTCATTCCAGAGAAGTCCACAATAGACCAGATCTTTACATTACGGCAGATCCTGGAAAAGACACAAGAAATGCAAATTGACACTCACCACCTATTCGTCGATTTCAAGGCTGCATATGACAGTGTGCATAGAGACGAGCTATACAGTGCCATGTCTAGTTTTGGCATTCCTACCAAACTCGTCAGATTGTGTAGGATGACGATGGAGAACTCTCGCTGCTCCGTCAAGGTCGGTACCGAACTCACCGAGACCTTCAATGTCAAAAAAGGTTTTAGACAAGGCGACGCACTGTCATGTGACTTCTTTAACATCATCCTCGAGAAGATCGAGCGTAACTCACAAGTCAACACCAGAGGCACGATCTTCCAGAAGTCAGTTCAATTGCTAGCTTACGCTGATGACATTGAAGTGATTGGACGAACACAGCGAGCCGTCAATGAGGCGTTTGCTAAAATGGGTCTAGTGGTAAATAAGGGCAAAACGAAGTACATGCTGTCATCAAGGAAGGACACACAACATCGGCGTCACACTAGGCAGCAGAAACTTCGAGGTAGTTAAGGACTTCATCTACCTCTAAACAGGGACAACAACATCAGTACCGAAATCAAACGCAGAATCACTCTTGCCAATCGCTGTTTCTTTGGGCTCAAGAGGCAATTGAGTAATAAAGCCCTCTCTCGAAGGACTAAATTCGCTTTATATAACAGCTTGATCACCCCCGTCCTACTATATGGCGCGGAATCTTGGACGTTAGCAAAGGCGGATGTGGAAGCCCTTAGTCTTTTCGAGAGAAAAGTTTTACGTGCGATTTTTGGTCCTGTTTGCGTTGGTGGCATCTGGAGGAGAAGATTTAATGACGAACTCTATAGGCTGTACAGCGACATGCGCCTGGTCAAGCGTCTACGGATACAACGCTTAAGATGGCTAGGCCATGTAGAGCGGCCCGAAGAGTCTTTGAATCCGAGCCATTGGGCCAACGCAACAGAGGACGACCTAGACTAAAGTGGCGCACACAAGTGGAGAAGGACCTCAACCAACTTGGAGTGCGTAACTGGAGACAGCTGGCGAAAGATCGTGCTAGCTGGAGAGGCATGTTGGTTGAGGCCCAGGTCCACCCCGGACTGTAGCGCCACAAGAAGAAGAAGATGGCTCCAACTTTCTCAGCCGAAGTTCAAGGTTTGACTGCAATACTTCTACCACAAGATGAGAGGATCTCTAATATGAAGGCGCCTTCCAAGGGCGCTATTAAAGAAATAAGTATTACGATTATTTCAGTGTCAATAAAAACTGAAGGATGATCATTGTGCCTGATCGAACGTAGGAAACTTTCATTCTTTTATAAATACAGTAAATACGAATAAATGTATGTCGTGTTAATCATCGTATTGACGAAATCTCGAAGTCAAACATTTTGGAAAATATTAAAAATCACAAAATCATAAATCTTGACAATTGGATGGGAAAATAATCAATAAATTGTGAAAATAAGAATTCACCTAATAAAGCACCTACTAAATGTGTCTCAGAGGAGAGTTGAAAGTGGGCAGCAGTCTTGTTCACTGAAACACGTTTTTCCGAGTTTTGCTTTCTTCAAATTTTGAAAATTTTGCCGTTTTGTACTTTGGTCAAAGTAACCAAGTTTTCAAATATGATTTGGTATCACTGAGATTTGACAGAAAAATAAATGAAAGCTGATCAAAGTCTTGTGCAGAAAACATGGTAAATCATAAATCATAGTCATTCAATTTTCGGGCACCGAAAGTTAAATGAAAAAAAATACGGTGATACATTATGTATTTTTGATCGCAAATGAGAGATATTTTGCGCTGACAAATGGAAATTTTTGTCCAATGCCTTCAACTACAAAGGTTGCCTTTTATATTTCGGGATTGGTCAAGCCTAGTGTTGCAATCTGGTAACTGCCAGCTCTGCCGTATGGTTTGACATTTTTGAGGTTGTACATATGGTACTCAGAACGTTTTGACATACAAGCGCTATTTGTGTTGTTTATAGTAACTTAAAAGATTCTTCTCGCCCAAAAAATGGAATTAAATCGTGAAAATTTTCGTGCGATTATTTTTTAACAACTTTCGATGTGGATTAACTCAACAATAGTGCATCGATGAACTAAATTCAATTTTGGGCGATGAAGCTCCATCAAGGACCAGTGTTTTTCGATGGTATGGTGAATTCAACCGAGGTCGTAGTTCGCTCCAAGGCGAATTTCGTGAAGGTCGTCCAAAATCAGTTGTTGTTTCGGAAAGCATTGGTGCTGTGCGCCAACTGATATTGCAACATCATCATGTGACCTATCATGAGATTGAGGCAACCTTAGGCCTTAGTGAGAGCAGCATACATTCAATATTGCAGGAACATCTAAACGTCAAAAAAATTTGTTCGCGTTGGATCCCACACAATTTGTCAATCGCTCAAAACAAAGCTCGTGTAGATTGGTCGAAAGAAATGCTCCAAAAATACGATCGCGGTGCTTCGAAACACGTCTATGACATCGTGACAGGTGACGAATCGTGTGTTAACGCGTATGAGCCATAAAGTAAACAGCAGTCGACTGTATGGGTGTTTCGAATTGAGCCAAATCCAACAAAAGTTGCTCGCGCACGAAGCACTTCCAAGAAAATGGTCACCTGCTTCTTCGAAAAAACTGGACATGTATCAACCGTACCACTAGAACAACGCAGAACAGTCAATTCTGAGTGGTACACAGCCATTTGTTTGCCAGTTGTCTTCCAAGAAATCAGGAAAACCAACCGCCGAAGACGGATCACTCTTCACCACGACAATGCACTCACACATCGGCTCAAACAACTGCATTTTTGAGCACTCAAAATCGAAATCGATTTGCTGAGTCACCCGCCGTATAGTCCTGACTTGGCAGCGAATAATAATAATAATAATTTTTGGCGCTACAGTCCAAAGGGGGACCAGGGCCTAGCTTGCTCATCAACTACTCGTGTTGTGCGCGCTACTGTTCTCTCACCAGTAGAAGGGACCTACACTTTTTTGCCGACTCCGAACGGCGAAATTTGAGAAGCTTTCTTAGACAGCTTAGCTTAGACTCTGTGAGTGTTTTCAGCAGCTCGAAAGAGGTGCCGTGTTGAGCTGGGGATCGAACCTAGACCTTCAGCGTGTGACCGTCGCTCTCTACCCACTACACGGCGACCACAATGGCAACGAATGACTTTATTTTATTCCCGTAAGTAAAAAATAAAATCAGAGGTCAACATTTTTTGACACCTGAAGAAGCGGTTGATGAGTTCAGAATGCATGTTTTGGAGATACCTCAATCAGAGTGGCAAAAGTGCTTCGACAATTGGTTCGAACGCATGCAAAAGTGTATAGATCTTAATGGGGAATATTTTGAAAAACAATCAAGCTATTTTCGATGATTAATATTTGTTTCTGTTCTCTTATCCCGAAATATATGGTAACGACATCAAAACAAAAGTCTAATCGGCAAAATTAAAGAAATGAAGAAAACGTCCGGAATTGTGGAAAAACAATTCACGGCTCTTGCATCTCGATAATGCGCCTACTTACTCGTCATTGCTTGTTCGTAATTTCTTGGTCAAAAATAACACCGAGCGACGTAAATAAGAAGTCAGCACAACATTGTGACCCACTGCCTTCGATTGTCTTCAATTTAAAAATCGAGTCTAAGTTTCCCTCAATCTGTGGAAATCCTGTCTCCTGAAAATTTTTGAAAACCATCTCTATACTGCTGCCTGCTTAGGGACAATGTCAACTTATCAATTCATTGTTCCATTGAGGGTCTGAATTTCTGCTTCAGTTTTAACACACTCTAGTTCACGAAAGATCGTGCTGGCTGGAGAGGCATGTTGGTTGAGGCCCAGGTCCACCCCGGACTGTAGCGTCACAAGAAGAAGAAGAAGTTCACAGTTTCTGATCGACAAGACAAAGCTTATTTGCATTTGTTCATGCTGGAGTTTTTTCTTTAGTTCAGGCATTTATTTGACATTAAATGACGGTTTGTTCATCCGTCTCTCTGCCAAACAATGCAGATATACAAGGTCTGTTCAAGAACTACGATGAAGGTGGATTTGCGAGGGCTACATGCATTCGATTGCCCATTTTTTCTTAATTTGTTATGTTGGTTACGTGGCTGCCGCGGCGTAGTGGGTAGAGTGCAATGCTCACACGCCAAAGGGTCTACGTTCGATTCCCAGCTCAATTCGAATTTTTCACGGCATCGCCTCCTTCGGGCTGCTGACAACACTCAAAGAGTAATAACTGTCAAAGAAAAAGCTTCTCAAATTTCACCGTTCGGAGCCGGCACAAAACTGTAGGTTCCTTCTACTTGAGAGAGAACAGTAGTGCGTACAACACGAGTAGTTGATGAGCAAGCTAGACCCTAGGCCAATTTCTTCTTATTATTATTTTGTTGGTACACTCGTCTCGCACAAACATTTATGTTTATAGTCTCAGCTATGTGGCATATTTTGTTTGTTTGTGAGAGACAAAGTTTAATGTGTTTTACGAGTTCTTTAACTGTGAGACAAGTGTACAAACACGGAGGACGGCAAGGCTAAGGTGGCACACATAAGTGAAGACTTAAAAAGCGCAACTAGAGGCAGCTGGCGAAAGATCGTGTCGAATGGAGAGGCTTGATTTTACTAATCTTTTTAACATTTGTGGGTTTCACGGCTTGAATATAGATTTTACTTTTTATTTTAAACATAGTAGAGTAAAGTAGAGCAATTATAATATCAATTGAAATAGCGCAACAGTCCATAGGGGGGCCAGGGCTTAACTTGCTCATCAACTATTCGTGTTGTGCGCGCTACTGTGCTCTCATGAGTAGAAATAATCTTCAGATTTTTACCGACTCCGAACGGCGAAGTTTGAGAAGCCTTTCTAGACAGTTATTACTTTTTGAGTGTTGTCAGTAGCTCGAAAGAGGTGGTACCGTGAAAAATTCGAGGTGTTCAGCCTATAATCGAACCTTGGCCTTTCGCGTTAGAGTGTCGAACTCTAGCCACTACCCACCGTGTCCACAAATAGGTGAAGTACCAACTATCAAAAAACGAAATGTGTTCTACATTTCGATTACGCCAGTAAGCCTAAAAATACAACTAAAGTGAGTGAACTCTGTAATTTCTTACTTGCCAACTCAATATTATTTATTTATGGCCGTCGTGGTCATAACGACACTCACACGCCGGATGTCCCAAGTTCGATTCCTGAACTGAACACCTAGCATTTTTCATGGCACCAACTAAGTTGCTGACAATATGACAACATTGTCTGTCTATGAAAAAGCACGGGCGAAATGGGCAGCGGGGCACTCTGCGGCGGCGGCGTGCCAATCAGCTTCAGTTCCAGTTCAGCCTCGATGGTAGTTTGTATCTATCTGCTGAAGAAGAATTGGTACGGCTCGCATTCAGTAGATATCGGGGGGAAAATCTTGTGTGTATTGAGAAGTCGTTGTCCATGAACTGTTCTCCTTAAGTTCCTGACGATTGGGTTTGGATGGATTTCAGTTTCGCCTAGCAGCTTTTTGAAAAGTTGCACCAAGAACTGTTGCAGAGGGATGATTCCTTCGATGACCTTCTTGTTGCTGTAATGTTTCATCCGGTCCTTGTCTAAAGTGAGACCGGTGCGGATGCATAATATCTTCCTTCAGAAGATTGATAGTTTCTCCATGCTGTTGCGGATGCATAATATCTTCCTTCCGAAGATCGATAGTTTCTCCATGCTGGTACGGATGCATAATATCTTCCTTCCGAAGATCGATAGTTTCTCCATTATGGTCTTGGAGATGCTGTACCATACAGGGAAGCCATACGCTATTATGGGTCGTATGAGCTGCTTGTATAGTAATAGCTTCGTCTTCTCGGCAAGTTCGTTCTCAAGTCGCGTCAATGAGTAGATGCGATGCAAAACTGGTCTTTGGAAAAGTCTATTTGGAGTGGAGATTAAACTCCAACCTCTTACTGAAGTTTACTTCAAGATACTTCGCCTTATCTGCTGTCGTAAGTGCTGTCCTGTTGGGTAGAACTACCTTCATGCTTTGACATTTTCCGTCTGTTCGGGAGCCTTGTTGGTCTCCGTAGGCACATGAGAACTGATTTGTTAGTGTTAATCCGGATGCCCCACTTCTGACAGTAGAAGTAAAGCTACTCCATTTGCAGTTAGATCCTCCACGCTGCTATCTGCGGTGACGTATGCTAACGAATCATACGCAAACACAAGTTTCAAAAGAGGCACTTATAGGGCCCGAACCCAGCTTCGGACTGGTCAGAATGAGTCTTTCAGCAAAACCAGAGATGGCATGTTTCTCCAAGACATAGGTTAACCAAGTGCATGCTCCTAAATTTTAGCAAGGAATGCGCGAAATTTCTGCTCTCTCCACACAGAATAGACTGCAGGGTAACACTCCAGGATGCAGGTCGACCAAGAGTATGCTTCCAAACGTCAGCAAGAAATCCGCGTCTTTTCTGTTATCTCTAGACAGGCACGAGTGCAGACGACTTGTCGGCGTACTAACGGTACACTTGACCTTCGCTATGCATCTGAGTCGACTTGGGCTTAGTGATATTACACTCCGCGACGCCTGTGGAGAAGGTGAAGACACTTCAGATCACTTTCTCTGTCAGTGTCCTGCTTTCGCTCGCATCAGGTGGCGGCTATTTGGCGCTGATGTGGTGGGAACTGAAAACCTAAGTTCTATATCACAGAAGCGTATCTTGGTTTTTCTTTGGAAAACCAAGACATTACATTAAACGAAGGATACTGCCTGGTAGTACAATGGCCCAGTATTTGAGTATGAGCGCTCCAGTGTAGTTTATCCCAACCTCCAACATAAAAAAAAATCGATCAAAGCGGGAAATAAAGAACATACATTTCCGTGTCCTTTTCCACACAATAATAAAAATAATTGTATGATGCGCCAATCCACAAGGGACCAGGGTCTAGCTCATCAACTACTGGTGTTGTGCACGCTACTCCGAACGGCGAAGTATGTGAAGCTTTTTTAGACAGTTACTGTTCTTTAAGTGCTGTCAGCAGCTCGAAAGAGGAAAAATTCGAGGTGTTCAGCAAAGAATCGAACCTGGGCCTTCCCCATGTGAGCGTCGCACTCTTCCCAATATTCCACGACGGCGATTTTGCTCACAATCCGAAAGTCAACAACGACCATATTTTAATTTTCCGAAAACGACGTGGATCAGTAAGATCAGTCGCACTTGGTTTGGATTCCCAGTAGTGACTAGCCAGGTACTGGCACATCTACCCCACTTTGAACGCCATTTCAAAGACAACGCGCTTTGAACTTGAACAGACATCAACCAACCTCTCAAGAAACTCTCGTCAACAACGTCACGTCTTTCTATTACAATTTACTTTTCAAAAACTCGCAGGTTATGAACCCCCTGGACTCCTTGCATCTTTCTCATGCTTGAACTGCAAAACACCGAACATCGTTGTTCTAAAGTGTTCTAATGAGTGCCTTATTCAGAAGACGTGGGAATCACCACCAGCTGCAGATCTCTCTCCTCCTTTGTAGGCACAGCTAAATACCTTTCCTTGGAAGGTCTTTCCTCCGTACAAGCTCTAATGTCAATTAGCGAACGCCTCTCAAAACTGTGCACTCAGTGGGAATAACCGCCCCGCCACTTGAGACCAGTAGCTCCATCAATTATCACCACCCTCCCACCGGGGCCACGACTTCGCGTTGCATCGGAAAATAATTGCCCACAGTCATGCCAGTGGCTGGTGCATTCATTAGCGGATTTCAGCCGAACGATTATCAATATTCGACACATTGCATTTGAACCACCACCACCACCACCACCATTGCCACTAGGCGCTCAGCCGCAGCCACCAGTTGAAAGCCATTTGTTTATCTCGTCCCCATGATCTGTGCAGCCATGTGTGCGCCGCCACCACCATCACCATCACCGACACCGACACCGCCACTGCCGCTACCTCCACCGCCGCCACTGCCATTAGCCAGCATCAGAGCACTCTGAGCCGCAGTCAAACAGTAGCCCGTCTATTTCGATATCTTTTTGCGTCTCCTTTGACGCGAGTAACAATAATTATTTTCTGTCAATTATTAGGTTTATTATAAATTGCATGCCACTCATTATTCATTCATTATTTTCGCTTTTAATTAAGCATTAATTATTTCGCGGGCGCAATGGGCGGCGGGGCACTTTGCGGCGGCGACGGCGCGCCGATCAGCCAGCCAGCGAAGCAGCACGTCGAAGTGGAAGAGTCGCAACCGTGGCATACGAACACGAAGCTGTATGAATGTTGGCGACAGCGCCGACTTCAACGACCAACGACCACAGCGACAGTGTCGGCGGCAACGATTGTAGAAGTCTTACCGTGACGGTGGGGTTAGAAGCGGTTGGCCGCAACCGGTAGTGTCACACTTGGCGGTGCAGCTTGTGCTTTATTAGCCTGATTAGCTGCTAGCGGCGGAGTTCATTAGTTCGCCATCAACGCCGCAGTCGCTGCCTCCACCGCTGTCGTCGTCGTCGGCATCGACGTCATTAGGCAGCCTCTGGTCCTTCTGGAGAGCCATACAACCGACCATTGCATTGGGTGCGAGTTGACACGCCAGTGGGGCGGCCCTCCAACCGTCGCCGCTCCTTCGGCTTTCGGCAATAACGGCCAAATGCTGCATTTTCCCTCTTAATTAGCCTACAAAATGAGTGTCCCCCTCCACCCAACACTTTCAGCATGCGACGATAAGGCGGCAAAAAAGTGGAGACGACGGGGAGGCGAAGGAAAACTCAGCCTTGCGTCGTTTTCCAATTGGGACTCGTGTAAGCTCTGAGATAATGAGAGAAGACGGATCGTTGCGATAAATATGGACACTACCGCCAGCGCCGACGCCGCTGTGCAGTGTCAGAAGCACCGTCGGGTTGCGCCCGCCAACCTTACGGCGGCGTTGGTGGGTACTCAACTCACCGCGCTTGGCATTTAAATTAATTAAAACGAACTGCGTTTCATGTTTCGAGTTAATCAGGTTTAAGGCAACGGCGACCCTCCCTTCCGTAACTGTACCGTTTCGAGACATATTGACAATTGATTGCCCGCCTTCCCAGACAACAGCTTTGCTGAAGCGAAAGCTAAGAACTGTCTGATGGTGGTGGCATGACTAAGTTGCACGACGTTTCTTGCATCGCACTCGGGAGGCAACACACACACACATACAAGCACAGAAGCCCCAGCAGTGGCGGCGGAGATGACATGCAATTATTTTCGATTGTTAAGTGATGCGAGGAATTTTTGGTTTTCGACGAAGACGTGACATCCTCCAGTCTTCGCCGACAAAGTTTATTCCTTTTAATTTGACGGCTTATTTGAGGGAAACTGTTCAATTACGGCTGCGGCTGGCTTGACGTTGACGTTTTGGCAATTAGTCGCTTTAAGCGATCACTTTGTCAAATGGTCGTGGAAATGTCATAAGCGCCTGTCAACCAATTGCGCGGCCTTCCAACACACTTTGGAATGGTTGGTGAATGTGAATTCAGCGTTTTCTTCGTGACGGTTGAATTGCTGTCGGAACTAATGTGTAACGGTGCATTCATGTAGGCTAATGGCTGCTTTGGAGAATCACGGTTCCGTGGAAGCGATTCAATGAAATGTTTGCCGCGACCTCTGGTTGTTGTTTGTTGGAAAGATGGAAAACGGGACGGAGCTGCATTAGCTTTTACCCAATTTTGGGTGCAAGGT
The DNA here is from genome assembly GCA_955652365.1 of Eristalinus aeneus. Lineage (NCBI taxonomy): Eukaryota > Metazoa > Arthropoda > Insecta > Diptera > Syrphidae > Eristalinus > Eristalinus aeneus. The sequence goes on along the minus strand of OY019131.1, from coordinate 52,305,706 downwards.
TGTTATAGTTTCTGTGGAAAAACTTCTGGCAATTTCGGGCGAAATTTTGTATTTGCACATTCTCTCAGGTAGAGCGACCAGCGGGAAGTATATAGCTCACTAGCCAAATGTTACGATGATGAAAACCAACTTTCCAGTGCGTTCAACATGTATTTCCAGTGAATTTTAGCAGACGGAGAAATTTGAATATCTCAGGGTTCTTTAACCGAGTGACGGAATGTTTGATTTGTTCTGCAAGATTGTCCACGTTGGTTCAATTTTGAAGCAGTTTAAAACATCTGTTGAAAAAGCTTCAGCTACTTCATAATTGATCTAACTGTTTTGTGCAACATTTTAATTAGATCTTCTCTTGACTTTTTTATTCGCTAGTATATGAGAGAGAGTCTTCGGGTCAGATACACTACTGTGAGCTGTGCTCACGATAGAACCGTTGCATATACCAGATATACCGATATAAAGTGAGCGTCAAGATACAAATGTCTCGATAGGGTACATTTGTTGTGATCGAGCCCTTATTTTTTTTGTTTTTTTTTTTGTTTGCTATGACATTTATGAAAAATATTTAGTATACATCAAGTCATTGAAAAGACAACATCATATTTTTTCATCGTGTTCAAAATGTCGAATTTTGTACCAGAAAGTGTTGGTTTGCGGAAAGCATTAATTTTTTGTTTTCATTTGAAGAAAAGTGCTGCAGAGTCGCATCGAATGCTTGTCGAGGCATATGGTGATCATTCTCTATCAGAAGCAACATGCAAAAGATGGTTTCAACGATTCAGAAATAATGATTTTGATGTGAGAAATGAAGAACGTGGAAGACCACCAAAAAAGTTTGAAGACGCCGAATTACAAACGATATTGGATGGAGTCAAAAGCCAAATGGCAGCAACGTTACATGTTGCACAACAAACAATTTCTGACCGTTTAAAAGCTATAGGAAAGATCCAAAAGTGTGAAAAACGGGTGCCACATGAATTGAATGAAAGACAGATGGAAAACCGGAAAAACACTTGTGAAATTTTGCTTCAAAGACACGAAAGAAAATCGGTTTTGCATCGGATTGTTACTGGCGATGAAAAATGGATTTATTTTAAGAATCACAAATGGAAAAAATCACGTGTTAATCTGGGACAACCATCAACATCGACTGCAAAACCAGATCAATTCGGCAAGAAGACAATGCTGTGTGTTTGGTAGGACCAGAAAGGTGTGCTGTACCACGAGCTCCTAAAACCTAGTGAAACCGGTTCAGGATACAATCAAACCACTTGACTGGGAGCAGCTTCCCCACCCACCGTATTCACCAGACTTAGCTCCTTCCGACTACCATTTGTTTTCATCGATGGGGCACGCATTGGCTGAGCAGCACTTTGATTCCTACGGGGAGGTCAAAAATTGGGTGTCTGATTGGTTTGCTTTAAAAGACGAACAATTTTATTGGTGTGGTATTCACAAATTGCCAGAAAGGTGGTCAAAATGTGTAGAAACAATGGCCAATACTTTGAATAAAATGTTTTTACTTTCTCATTAATAATTAGTATTTTTTTTTCCAAAAAAACTCTCATTTCATACCTGGTAAAGCATATTTACATCGTTTGTAAAATGCATACAAGTTTGTTTTGTTTGTTCGGCAATTTCCTGCTATCAAAAAAGATGAATTTGCATTCAATTTTGTGTGATTAATGTAATTAATGAAATGTTGGCACTGACATACGGTGGGTGTACTCTGAACCAAAGAAATGTTTATAATTGGTGCAAGCTTTTAAAAGAAGGTCGAGAAGATTTGAATGACGACGCTCGCCGTGGACTGCGCAGCACAACAACAACCGATGAAAGTGTTGAGAAAGTGAATAAGATTGTTATGGAGAACCGTCGACTCACTTTTAAAGAAGTAGTTGAAAATATCGACTTATCTGTTGACTCATTGCAATTCTTTCGATAATTTTGGGCATGAAAGCTAACATTGAATTCCGACCGAAAATAAATGTGGCTTAGGAATTGTTGAATGACGTCAACGGCGATCTTGATTTGCTTGAAAAGGTAACATTTGGTGACGAATCATGGGTGTATGGTAACAACAACGGAACCAAAGTCCCATCGTTCCAACGGAAGAGCCCAGGAGAGCCAAGACCAGAAAAGGCACGCCAAGTTCGATCAAGTGTGAAGGTTTTGCTGACTGTTTTATTCGATTATTGTGGGGTAGTGCTTCAGGAGTTCGGTCGTAAAGAGTATGATCATGATGCTATGCGCCGGCTGTGAGAAGGAATGCGAAGAAAACATCCGAAATTGTGGAAAAACAATTCATGGCACTTGCGACAATACACCTGCTTACTTGACATTGCTTGATCGTAATTTGTTGACCAGAAAAAAAACAACGCCGCAATTCTGCCTCAGCCATCGTACTCACTACATTTGGCCCCTGCGACTTTTTCTGTTCCCATGATTGAAGAGACTCGTGAAAGTTTGACGTCTTGCGACGGTTGAGGAGATACAAACCGAGTCCCTGCAAGGGCTCAACGACATACCAAAAAGTGCAGTATCAGTATCCAGGCATCAGAGGATTGAAAAAGAAAAACGCTGACACAAGTGTGTTATGTCTGCGGGAATGATGAATAAATAAATATTTTTTGAGAAAACTTAAAATCCACCATACTTTTGAGCAGACCTCGTATGTTGAAAGGATTGTAAATTATTTGATGAAACTGATTTCTAAGCAGGATAGCGCGCAAAAGTCGCTCTGTGGAAGTTGTCTAGCACTTTCCAATAGTAAAGCCGGACTCTCCACGGACCATCCCGTCAGCAACTGTAGAACAAGCGACAGATATAGCATTGCTCAGGAATGGACTCTGAAAGTTGTTAGTTTAGTTCACATATACCATACAGTCGTGTGCATGGTAATTGGGACAAGTAATTTTTTTTAAATTTTTTGATAGTAGGCTATTGTTAGTACGTTTTTTTTTTCAAAACTTTGGTCAGTTTAAGTAGGCTATGGATTATTTGAATCTTTTTATTAAAAATAATAATTGTTGGCGCTACAGTCCAAAGGAGGACCAGGGCCTAGCTTGCTCATCAACTACTGGTTCTCACGCTACTGTTCTCTCACGAGTAGAAGAGACCTACAGTTTTTTGCGGACTCCGAACGGCGAAATTTGAGAAGCTTTCTTAGACAGTTATTACTCTTTGAGTGTTGTCCGCAGCCCGAAAGAGGTCGTGCCGTGAAAAATTCGAAAAATTGGTGTCGAGCTAAATGGCGAACGTACACCCTTCGGCGTCTGAGCGTCGCATTCTACCCACTACGCCACGGCGACCACGTGTGTTTTTGTTAGTCATTTAAATTAATTTGGCTGTTCTAAGATGTAAGTTGGTTGAGGCACAGGTCCACCCCGGACTAAAGCGCCATAATAATAAGAAGATGAGGTAAGTTGCTGTTTTTTAAGTAAAAAAAAATGAAATCAAACAATTTCAGACATTATTTGTTAAGACTTCATCATCATAGATATTCCAAAAGAAAAGAGGACATAAGTCATTGCGTTACATGCACACACTGGGAAAACCATCCGAGAGGTTTCAGCTGACGTTGGAGTTTCACAACCGAGTGTTTCAAAAATTATTGCTCAGCACAAGGTCACTGGAACAATTGAATCCAATCGGAAGGGTCATTGCGGGCGGAAACGCAAAACAACAAAACATGACGAAAAGGGTTTGACTAGAAATAGTATAATCAACCCTGGCAAGACAAGCTTTGACCTGGAAAGGGAGTGGACAACAGGTAGATGCGTTCAGGTAGGTGCGTCTACAGTCCGTAGTCGTCTTCTGGAAGTTGATCGAAAGGTAACAAAGACCTTCAAAAAAAAACTGTTGACCGAAAAAATGAGGCATAAGCGACTAAATTGGGCTAAGAAACATGAGGAATGGACAGCGGATTGGATTGGAAGAAAGTTGTTTTCTCGGACGAGAGTCACATTGAGGCTCAAGGATATCGAATAAGTGTCGTGAGAAATAGTCCGAAAGGAAAACTCCGACCCGGCCATGTTGTTCAAGCGCCAAAACAAACTCCCAAAGTAATTTTTTGGGTCTGTTTTACATTTGAAGTCCCTGAAAGTCTTAACCCAATAGAGAGTAAGACGAAGAGCACCAACTATGCAGAAGCTTAAACTCAAATGCTGCTGCCAGCCATTCAGAGGGAAGGTTCCGTAGCAAATTCAATTTTCCAAAAGGATCTTGCTCCATATCAGACAAAAAAGAAACAAAAGAGAAAGTATTTTGCAAACCACAAAATTGATGACCTCAATCCAATTGAGAATCTGTGGGTAGTTACCAAAGGAAGGCTCAAGAAGAGAGACTGCACCACAAAAACTGAGCCGATTTCGATTATTATTGGTACTTAGTTTCATGACGAAGAAATTAGAAATATATGCGAAGGACTTGTTTCATCAATGCCCAAAAGATTCAACGAACTCATAAAAGCCTCATAAAGTATCAAAATGGACCTGTGTTAGTAATTTTAATTCAAAATAAATTAAATATATTGAAAATTTCGTTTGTCCCAGTTAATTCGCACACGACTGTAAGAATGCCGTGTTTGCACTAATTATCAGACAGTATCATGTTTGGGTGAAAGCCTCAAACATTGCACGACATATCTGACAAGCCCGTATATGTGTAGGATAGGTTCCCGCGGACATTACATTTTCACATTCGAAGAAAGACCCAAGGAGTACTCGTACAGTGTGCCATTTTTGTGTCAACGTAAAGGTTACAGATGACCACGTATAAAGAGACGGACCATGTCTGAATTGGGCATTAATACCAAACTCAGTATGACCATGAATATCACCCGTTAACGTCGGTAACTACCTTACCAAGACATTGAATGTCCAAAAAAAGCCTTAACTCAAGTCGCCGCCTTATCAAGGAACTTTTACAGCCATATTCTTCAGAAGAGCGTGCGCAGCTCACAAGTCAACAACAGAACCACGATCTTTAGATCGTCCGTTTAGGTGCAGTGTGACGCGGATGACAGTGTGACGTGGTTGAACAGATGCAGTGACACATCAATAGACCATTGGCTGGAGGTGGAACGGAAATGGCTATAGCGGCGGTGTAGTGTAGAAAAGGTTTACATATGCTGCCATTAAGAAAGGACTTAACATAAGGACGCGCAAAAAGGACACACAAAAAGGACAAACAAGAACGTCACGTTGGCAACAAAAGTTTGGAGGTTGTAACCGACTTCACCTACTTAGGCTGACTTTTTCTAATCGCTCTTTCTTTGGACTTGTCCTAGGTACTACAGCCGAAGACTTATTTGCCCCTCAAACACATTTATCCTCCTTGTTGTACTTCATGACGAAGAAAACCGGAAGAAACAAAAGGCTTCCTCATTCTCTAGGTTCCCTTGTCTTTTAAAAAGGAAAATGCTCTGAGCGATCGTGAGAAGATCGTGCGTAACTCACAAGTCAACACTAGAGGCACGATCTTCCGAACATTTGCTAGCATACGCGGACGACATTGACCTGTTTGGACGAATACAGCGAGGCATCAGTGAGGCGTTTGCTGGCATTAAAGCGGAGGCTGCTAATTTGGCGGTGAATGAGGCAAAACGAAATTCAAGCTGTCGTCAAGGAATGACAACACAAAAGTTCTGGTTGCGATGTTTGGCCCTGTTTACGTTGATGGAATCTGGAGGAGAGGATTCAACGGCGAACTCTATGGGCTGAACAGAGACATGACCCTGGTCAAGCGAACAACGCTTAAGATTGCTAGGCCATGTAGATTGATTGGACACCACTGCGCCGGCCCGAAAAGTCGTCGAATCTGAGCATCTAAGCCATTGATACAACGCAACAGAGGACGGCCTAGGCTAAGGTTGCACACCCAAGTGGAGAAGGACCTCAGCTAAATTTGAGGCAGCTGGCGAGAGATCGCACTGGCGAGAGGGGCATGTTGGTTAAGGCCCAGGTTCACCTCGGACTGTAGAATCACAAGAAGAAGAAGAATTTAAGTTTGAAGCTATGATCGGTTTTTGGGCCTGTTTACATTGATGGAGCAGAAGACACTCTATGGGCCGTTTTTTATCAAGTGGCTAAGAATTTATGACGGCACTGCTATAGCACACCGCACTTTTGAGATAACGAAGCAGAGTACTTTCTCATTACGGACACCTCACACTGGCACGGAAGTACAACAACCAACTTGCAGCGAGAAATAGAATGACGCTGTGGAAGGAACATTTCAACTGAACAGGCAAGTACGCAGAAGAACAGCGGGCAACAAAACTGAACTCTTTTTAAAGTCAGAGACTTACATTTGTAAGGCCTTGAACGTTTTTATGAAGGCTTCCACTTAATCAGCCCTGATATCAGCACTTATGTACATGTAAAGTGTGATTTCCAGAGTCCTAGTCTCTCATAAGCGGTTGTTGGCAAACAATTTAAACCTTCTGCAGTGGGTTTTCATGTGAAATAGGGGTAGACTCCCATCTTGCACATTGAGAAAGAAAGAGCCAACATGGCGATCACTTCAAAATGCTTTAGAAATCGAGCCAACATGGCGATCACTTCAAAACGCTTCAGACCCTCCTGTGGTCATCGCTTTTTGAAAATCTTTCACATTTCTACTCAAGCGAAGTACGTAACTGACGTGAAGCGTCGCCTCAGGTTATCGACTCCGTGGGAACACTTTGAAAATTCACGTCGAGAACAGTAAACAAACGTAAAAGACATTATTTCCAATCGAAAACCTACTCACAGTATCTGCCAAAAATATCTCCTCCATTTATTTACACAGCGCTGTGTATCTCCTTCGCGCTTCTTCATCTCAATTCGTTTTAATTAAATTTCCATAATTGAAATATCCACCATCACCATCACCCACCCACTCGCATAGGCACAAAAACGGAAGGGAGGAAGCCGTCTCCAGTAAACAACAGCAACAGCGCGCTGCGCGCACACACACGTGCAACATATTGAATAATAAATCAAAATTGAAGAATGTCAGCTACAGATGAGAACAATCTACCAATAAACCGCCGCCGGCTAATTTTCGTCGAAGCCGGGGCCCCTGTCAGTCGTTTATGCGCTGTCCACTGAACAATATTAATGAATCCAAGGACGAGACGCGTGCAGAGGGACAGTATGCGGCAGCAGATCGTCGTTGTTTGCTGTTGGTTGTTTCAAAACAACCCCGTCACCATATCTTCAGATTACTTAGTGGAAAGGGCAAATGGAGGGACAGTGGGCAATCTGTAGGCGCACGTCTACTTTCAAACTTCCACTCCTCAGCCAAACCTTGTGGATGAGTGGGGATGGTTCGACCATCGTCATAATCATCATCATAGTCGTCGTCGTCGTCATCGTCGTGATCGTCGTCCGCCTCGACATCGTCATCAGCAAGCTATAAAGTATGTGCAATTCTTTTAATTAAATAATTGAAATGCCAAAAAGCAATTTAATTTTGCATCTAGCAATTCACTCTATCATCGTCATCATCGTCAGGCGCCCCCGCCTCCCCAAAGCCAGCCACCATCTGAAATCCGGCACCGCTGCCACCCACTCCACTCCAACCCGGCCAACTCATTTTGTGCCCAGCCACAGTCCTGTCTTTACCACACAGAGTGCCACTGGCTCCTCTTCTCCCCCCCCACTGAACTGCTGAACGACTGCTGCCGTGCCCTGCAGAGTATCCTGGCCAGAGAGCAGCAGCCTTATTCATTCGTGCACACACATCAATTCGCATTTGTACACCGGGCAATTACAGTAATTTAATTAAATTGCAAGAAGGGATAAATTGCTCCATACACATGCACGTCCCTCCATCACAGTCAGTCGCACACACTCGCAATCGAACACGCTCGCTCTCTTTCGCACTCCTCAGCACGGCGCGTAAACAAAATAAGCCAAAGAAACTATGTGTACACAGCTCGGGGAGAGGGTCGACGCTGGGTCGACGGCAACGAGGGGTTGCTTGTTGATCTGCCCTGCTTCAATTTATCGCCATCACCTTGTGTCAGGTCCAGTCGGCCACACACACACACTCACACGCACCCACCAAGGAAACGCCAAAGTAGATGAAAGACAAGCCAAAGAAGGACGACGCCACAGAAAAATCTACAACAACAACAAAACATACTCATTTGGCAGCATATCCTCCATAAGGCACGTCATCACAGCCCGTGGGGATGAGCCACCGTGTGCCGCTGTATTCGATTTGGGGGTCACCTCGTTTTCGGAGCGTCCTGAGCGACCACAGGACGAAATGAAATTCATAATATTAAATCAATTTCAATTATTCCATTACTAATTGGATCGTTTTAATTAATTTGAAGATATTTACAGATAGGTACACACCACTGCCACCGCCAGCCGACCGAACTTTCATCCCCTCGGCCTGCACACCGCCACCCACCCGCTGCCAGACAGTTGAAGGTGAGGAGAGAAGAGGCAACCACACATGAAAGGAGACGTGAGTGCGAGTGACGGAAGATCAAGGCTGATGTGCGGGTAATCACTGCCAGAGATACGATTCGCACAAAGGGATGAAATAAAAAGCCCCTCACTGCCACTGGAGACTCGTAGCTGTAATTCTGCACGAATTCGAAAGGCGGAAAAATTAATTTTAATTACAATAAGGACGACAGGCGGACACAATGGCCCCCGTGGCACTCGCAATTTGAGCAAGCGAACTGCAACAGTCGGGTGGTGCGGTTCGCCGACACTCCAGCGCCAATGGGTTACATGCCAAAATTCACAGCTGGCTTTAAGTTTCAATGGAGGGTGTCGTGGCTGTGGTTGGACATCGTTCATTTCGTGCTTTTAAGTTGGTAGCGCTGACACGTGGACCCTCACAAACCTGGCAGCCATTTGATGTGTCACACTGTGCAAAGGTTGTTTGGCATTTACGAAATAAATCGCATAGCACTCGAGCAATGCCCGAGAGTTGTAAAGACTTACTTCGAAAATTTGAGAATTCGTGCTTTTCGAGATGCTTTGGAGCATTATCAATCGACTGCTCATCGCGACAATTTAAGAGGGAGGAAGCGTTGATGATGTCACAAGGCATGCGGAGTTGAAAGTGTGGCAGAAACGGAATACATTTGCATATCCCTCCTCACAAGATTCAAAAGAGGCAACAATTGAAGCCTGACCTAACTTTTGAATACGCCGAAGATAGTAAAATTTGGGTAGCGCTACAGTCCACAGGGGGCGCAGGGCCTAGCTTGCTCATCAACAACTTGTGTTGTGCGCGCTACTGTTCTCTCACGAGTAAAAGGGACCTACAGTTTATTGCCGACTCCGAACGGCGAAATTTGAGAAGCTTTTTCTGAGACTGTATAACTCTTTGAATGTTGTGAACTCGAAAGAGGTGGTGCCGCGAAAAATTCGAGTTGTTCAGCTGTGAATCGAACCTGGACCTTCGGTGTGTGAGTGTCGCACTCTGCCCACTACTCTATGGCGACCACATACGCCGAAGAAACGTTGTTAAATTGTTGAAACTCCAGACAGCAAGCAAGATTTTCTACATTCCCGCCTTTTATAAAATTAAACAAAATTGCGGCATTTAAGGTTCCATGCAACCAGCTGATGACTGTTTGGTGTGCTCTTTGGTCGAAAAAAGACTTTCGTCCGCAGTTCTTTGAAGATGTCGAGCGATTACAGTCATGTCAATATGATCGAATGATCTCTGATTCTTTTCGTCCGTCGATTTGAAATTATGAATCTGGTTCAAAACAGGAGGGGGCACGAGCAATACAAACAACCAGTTCTGACCTTATTGTGTGAAAGGTGAAGGAGTCGCGTAACACTTTGTTGACGCCAACTGACCGCCAAGATACTTGGCACTTCTGTATTTTTTGTGGGATTATGTATAAGACTAAGTTCGGGAACATCAGCCTAGTTTGCTCTCATGCCAAGACAGAGGAAAAGAATGACAACACCAAGGATGACTTCTATGATCTCCAAGAAAGAACATACGATCGATGCCCCAACTACGACATCAACATCGTTCTAGGAGACTTCAGCTTAGCTGGGAAAGGAGGAGATCTTTGCTGAAGTCATCGGAAAACACAGCCCCCACGACAACACAACCGAAACGGACTCAGGCTGTTGGACTTCGCATCGGGGCGGAAAATCTCTGTGGCTAGCACGCGGTTTCCACACCTGAAAATTTACAAGGAAACCTGGCGATCCCCTGATCAATCAACCGTGAAGCTGATTGATCACGTTGCAATCGACGTCAGACACTCCTCCAGTATTCTCCAAATCCGAGGTGCAAACATCGACTAGGATGTAGACAAGGCAAGAACGCGGATATCGAGATATCAGTGGAGTCCAGACAGGCCAAAACGGTTTGATGTCGTAGAGCTACAATCGCAACAGATCGCTAGAAACTTTGCCTACCGAGTCTCCCTGAAACTCGCTCAGAGTTCAACGCTGCCTGCACTGACCATAGAAGAAGAATGGAAACGTTGTTAAGAAGCCATCAAAGAAGCTGCCACTGATGTGCTGGGTTTCACGTTACCACCCAGAAAGAGCCCAATGTTTGACGACGAGGGCAGGCAACCGCCAAACAAGACGCCTTTAAAGCAGCGCTGCATCGAACAACGAGGGTTGTTCATGTGCTCTACGAACAGAGAAGAAGTGAAGAGCACCGGCTTCTCAGAAGGAAAAAAGAAGGAGCATGAGAAGCGCGTGGTTGAGGAAATGGAAAGGTGTTATGGCAGGAATGAATCTCGAAAGTTTTACCGAAAGGTAAAACAGCTATCCGGAGGATACAAGGTTCGGACCAAGGCCTGCCTGGACCAAAACGGACAACTCATAATAGAGTTGCACTCTGTACTGAGAATCTGGAAGGATCATTTCTGTGGACTCCTTAACGACGATGACGGCCCCAATTTCGCTGTTAATCAGAATGTTCCACTCAATTTGGACGATGATAGACAAGAATTCCGTCCCCCGACTTAGACGAGGTGAAGATAGCAATATCTTAGCTGAAGTCGAAAGAGGCTGCTGGAGCGATTAGACTGCCCGCAGAACTATTTAAAGCAGCTGCAGATGACCTGGTTGGGCGGAGGCACCAGCTCATCTGTAAGATATGGTCGAAGGAAAGCATGCCCGATGAGTGGAATCTCAGCGTTGTTTGTCGGCTCACAAGAAAGCAGACCCCTTTGCGCCAATTATCGAGAGACTAGTTTCCTCAACATCGCATACAAGATCCTCTCTTCCGTATTGTGTGAGCGTCTGAAACCGATTGTCCATAACCTGAGAGGTCCCTATCAGTGTTGTTCCAGGCCAGGGAAGTCCACTATAGACCAGATCTTCAGTTTACGGCAGATCCTGGAAAAGACTCAAGAAGTGCAAATCGACACGACAATCCTCGATTTTAAGGCCGCATATGACAGTGTAACGAGCTACACAGTGCCATGTCCAGTTTCGGCATTCCTACCAAACTCGTCAGATTGTGTAGGATGACGATGGAGAACTCTCGCTACTCCGTCAAGGTCGATAACGAACTCATCGAGACCTTCAATGTCAAAAAAGGTTTTAGATAAGGCCACGCACTGTCATGTGACTTCTTTAACATCATCCTCGAGAAGATCGAGCGTAACTCACAAGTCAACATTAGAGGCACGATCTTCCAGAAGTCAGTTCAGTTGCTAGCTTACGCTGATGACATTGACGTAATTGGACGAACACAGAGAGGCGTTTGCTGGCATTGAAACAAAAGCGGCTAAAATGGGTCTGGCGGTAAATGAGGGCAAAACTAAGAACATACTGGCACCAAGGAAGGACACACAACATCGATGTCTCGGACAGAGCGACACACTGGCTAGTAGAAACTTGGTGGTAGTCAAGTACTTCGTCTACCTCAGCTCCGCGGTAAGTAGGGACAACAACATCAAACAATCCGATAAATCAAACGCAGAATCACTCTTATCAATCGCTGTTTCTTTGAGCTCAAGCTCCAATTGAGTAATAAAGCCCACACTCGAAGGACTAGGCTTGCTTTATGGCGCGGAGACTTGGACGTTACTAAAAGCGGATGAGGAAGCCCTTAGTCTTTTCAAGAGACAAGTTTTGCGTTCGATTCTTGGGCCTGTTTGCGTTGATGGCATCTAAAGGAGAAGATTCAACGATGAGCATTATGGGCTGTACACCGACATGCGTCTGGTCATGTGTTTTCGGAAACAACGATTAAGATGGCTAGGCCATGCACAGCGTATGGACACCACTGCCTGAAAAGTCTTCGAATCTGAGTTATAAGGACAACGTAACAAAGGGCGGCCTAGGCTCAGGTGGCGCACAACTAACTTGAATTGAGCTGGCGAGGGATCGTGTCGGCTGCCGATGTAGGGTGGTTAAGGCTGACGTCCGCCCCGAACTGTAGCGCCGACATGAAGATGAAGACAATGTAAGAGACCAATGATGCAAGAAATAATAGAAACAAAATTGTTTTGCGGTATTTATTAACAAAAGATAAAGTGTTTGTTTAAGATTTATATTAAGCTTTACAAGTTGAATTGTTATAATGTTTTACAAGCATTTAACAAGAAAGTTTTTCACAAAAATTAAAAATAAGCTGATTTTTGTGTTTCGCCTGGTTTCGCCCATTTTAATCTTGAAAAAAGAATAGAAACAAACAGAGTTTAAGGAAATAAAAATGAAATAAAATTGAAGTTACGCTTACACACCCTTTAATATTTGATTGCTGAGCCCTTTTTAATACTGCAGGGCATCTTCTTGCAAGGGAATGAACCAACTTGTTACAAGTTTCAGCAGTTTGAATTTTTGGTTTATGTTGGGGATCTTGAGATCCCCGTAGGTGTTTTATAAACTTTAGATCGGGGGATTGTGATGGCCACTCCATAGATGCTATTTTAAAGACACGTAAAACACTCTTTTGCTTCTTTCGCAGAGTGTTTAAGGTCATTGTCGTGCATAAGCTCCCACTTCAGTGGCAAATGGTAGCATCACTGTATTTCAGATATATAGCACTGTGCAAAATAATAGCATGTTCGACTTTGTCACTATTTTGCTAATAACTTAATAATTACTGTACAACATTTGGTAATAAATCCCACAAACCAGATACGAGGGTTGTCTTTTATATTCCGGGATTAGAGAGCAAAAACAAATATTAATCATCGAAAATAGCTTGATTGTTTTTCAAAATATTCCCCATTAAGATCTATACACTTTTGCATACGCTTGAACCAATTGTCGAAGCACTTTTGCCACTCTGATTGAGGTATCTCCAAAACATGCATTCTGAACGCACCAAAAGCTTCTTCAGGTGTCGAAAAGCGTTAACCTCTCATTTTGTTTTTTACGTGCGGGAATAAAAAGAAGTCATTCGGTGTCATTGTGGTCGCCGTGTAGTGGGTAGAGAGCGACGGTCACACGCTGAAGGTCTAGGTTCGATCCCCAGCTCAACACGGCACCACCTCTTTCGAGCTGCTGACAACACTCACAGAGTCTAAGCTAAGCTGTCTAAGAAAGCTTCTCAAATTTCGCCGTTCGGAGTCGGCAAAAAACTGTAGGTCCCTTCTACTGGTGAGAGAACAGTAGCGCGCACAACACGAGTAGTTGATGAGCAAGCTAGGCCCTGGTCCCCCTTTGGACTGTAGCGCCAAAAATTATTATTATTATTATTCGATGCCAAGTCAGGACTATACGGCGGGTGACTCAGCAAATCGATTTCGATTTTGAGTGCTCAAAAATGCAGTTGTTTGAGCCGATGTGTGAGTGCATTGTCGTGGTGAAGAGTGATCCGTCTTCGGCGGTTGGTTTTCCTGATTTCTTGGAAGACAACTGGCAAACAAATGGTTGTGTACCACTCAGAATTGACTGTTCTGCGTTGTTCTAGTGGTTCGGTTGCGGCATGTCAAGTTTTTCCGAAAAAACAGGCGACCATTTGCTTGGAAGTGCTTCGTGCGCAAGCAACTTTTGTTGAATTTGGCTCAGTTTGAAACACCCATACAGTCGATTGCTGTTTACTTTCGGGCTTATATGCGTAAATCCACGATTCATCACCTGTCACGATGTCATAGACGTGTTTCGAAGCACCGCGATCGTATTTTTGGAGCATTTCTACACAAGCCTTGTTTTGAGCGGTTGACAAATTGTGTGGGATTCAAGGCGAACAAATTTTTTTGACGTTTAGATGTTCCTGCAATATTGAATGTATTCTAGTCCCACTAAGGCCTAAGGTTGTCTCAATCTCACGATAGGTCGCATGACGATCTTGCAATATCAGTTGGCGCACAGCACCAATGCTTTCCGGAACAACAACTGATTTTGGACGACCTTCACGAAATTCGCCTTGGAGCGAACTACAACCGCGGTTGAATTCACCATACCATCGATAAACACTGGTCCTTGATGGAGCTTCATCGCCCAAAATTGAATTTAGTTCATCGATGCACTGTTGTTGAGTTAATCCACATCAAAAGTTGTTAAAAAATAATCGCACGAAAATTTTCACGATTTAATTCCATTTTTTGGGCGAGATGAATCTTTTAAGTTATTGTAAACAACACAAATAGCGCTCGTATATCAAAACGTTCTGAGTAGATGAAGACGACTTGGCAAGCGACTTCAAAGTCGGTATTGCCTAAAAACTTTAAAACATGGTGGAGGAAATGTGATGGTGTGGAGTTGTTTTTGTGCTGCTGGTTTGGGCCCATTGCACCGCATAATTGGTATAATGGACCAATACGGATATAAGAACATCTTAAAAGATACTATGCTACCATATGTAAAATGGGAAATGCCGTTGTGTTGGGTCTTCCAGCAGGAAAATGGCCCAAAACACACATCAAAGTTGGTCAAATCGTGGCTCAGTGACCAAAATGTCACTGTTATGGATTGGCCACCGCAGTCGCCCGGTTTGAACCCCATTGAGAATTTTTGGGAAATTGTAAAACAAAAAATTAATAGAGAAAGCTTGGAATTAAATTCCCACGAACATTTTAAAGAGTTTAATTAAATCCATGCCACGGTGATGCGAGGAAGTGATTGAAAACAAAGGATTTACCTCAAAATATTGAGTATATATGTATGTGCCAGCAAAGCCGCGGCGACCATCTGGTCGATGTGTTATTCCAAACATAAACTCATTCTGTCTACTTTACGATATAATTATGAATTCACGATTGTTTTTAAGTGACTGAGTTTTATTTAAAATTTAAATCTTGCGTTCTTGTTGGGACAAGTCCTTAATTCAGACCTTGAAAAGTATGTGAAGTTTATAGTATATTCGTAAAGTAGCAAATGCTTTGTCCGATACTTTAGATTTAAAAGTTTTACCCTCAGAAAACATTTTATTTTATTTAGGCATGTTTCTCGGGAGTTCAATGTACACCACGGCCCAATTTACTTTGCTAACAACTCTGCGTTTTTGAAATATTATATTCTCCTTACTGTGCTGGACAAGTGCGAAAATTTGGTAAAAAAGAATTACAAAAAAAAAGAAAAGAAAACGAATGCAACACATCTTCCCAGGTCGGCCATTTATTGAATACAGTTTCTACACATAATGACAGAGTCCAATTGCTATAAAGTACGCAAATGTTCATTCAACACATATCACTGAAACGAAACGAAACAATTTCTTCCCAGGACAAAAATCTAAGGAAAAACCACCAGAAAACCAAACCACATCTTCAATCCAGATGACGATGAACCCACAACTGCGATGAGATCTGAAATTATTCAAGCAAAGTGTCCAAATATCTTCGCACACTACTGTCATCGGCCGCTTGCGTGAGAGTCCATGGACGTTACGCACATTCGCAAGAATAAATTACTCAAGTGAAAATAATTAATTAAGCAACAATGAATGGCCGGGGAATCAATCAAATATACATGCAGCAGCCGAGAACACTTTTATTTCAACTCATTATCCAGCCAGCGTGCACACCCAACGATGAGAAACATTTAATGATGTCATAAAAGGACTCTCACGGCACTGTAATGCGGCACTTCCCGCCTGTCAACATTTTACCCATGCATCGTCATCCCCGCAGACGACGCGACAGTATTCTACGCGCTTCACAAAGCGTTGCTTCCCAACACAAACTACATCATCCATCCAATGCGATCCAATTCAATCTCACTTCAACCCTCTGCCAGCACTTCCGCCCCGAAAAAAACAAAAATCGACGAGATGACAGTATTAATGAGGGGATGAATGTGAACTTCAACGACGCTATTAGCGTCACGCAAATAATGAAAACTGAATTCTCTCTCTCACACACACGCACGCAGCCGCACACAGAAAAAGGACTAAAACTTCACTTAATTTGCGAGGTACGATGATCATATGACATATGAATGGAAACAGAGGGCGGGAAGGGCAAAAAAGAATGAAATTAAAATCTCACACACAGCTACAGCGAATGATGGATTTGCCTCGTCCTTCCCGTGTGTCCTTTGCAATTTAAGGTCTTCCACCAGCCCAGCGGGTGACTTCAACGAACTCCACGGACGTCCAACCAGCCATCAGGACAAAACAACGCGAAACAGCGACGAAGTGGAGTGGAGAGAGAGCACAAAAGGAAATGACCGGAATGCCTTCATTTAATTAAATTCCACCACAGACGTGCGAATTGAGTGCACACATCCCTCCCCATACACACACACACCAACTCACACACTTTCACATACCAGACGCTCGAACGTTCCGCTCCCTTGCAAAGTGTTGGAGGTTGTGTGCGATGTTTCTCACCTTGTGTGATGTGTGATGTTTCGCAACATTTGCCAGGATAAGCTGAGTCCCCTCTCCGCACACCTCCGTCTCCCATGACACCGTCGCTACCACGCCACCGCCAGAGAGTGAGTGCTAATAGAAAAAAAGGATATTATCCGATTATTACCGCTAGTTATGTTGCATAGTAATTTGATTGCCTCAGCCGTTGTGTCATCGTTTTCCGTTTGCGTACGTCTTCGACGGCGACGACAACGACAACGATAACAACGTGAAGGACGACTACGGTTTCGAAGGCAGCCTGGGATTATATAAAGGCATGTTTGTTTGAATGTGTGTGTGTGCGTTGTGAGTTTAAGAGGGTAGAGGTCTCTTCCTCGGTGTATCCTGTCTGGGGTGCTCATTAAATTAATTGGGAAGCAAATCAAAAATATACGCTGCTCTCCTTGGGAAATCCTTACAAATTAGAGAAGAGAAACGTCTAACAAGGATGATGTAGTGAGCGCGGTGGCTGCTGGTTCTGTTTTTTTTTTTTTGCTTCCTCAATCGCATTTGCCTCCCTGTTGTGCTCCTCTTGTTTCGTTCCGTCATTCTTCTCGCTTTTGTTACGCTGCTCTGTGTTCAGGTACTCTCACTCTCGTGCGTGTTTGGTTGAGACGAGTGCATGGCCTACGCACATACATCAGTTTTTGAATTAAACTAATGTCCAGGCTGCTTGTAGCGCAACTTACTCGTTGATCTCCTAATTGCGAGCCTAATGTGGGACCAATATGGCCAGCCGAGGAGACAGGCGGAGATGGCAAGGATCAAAGAACACGTGGACGATGTTTATTCCCCTGGCAAAGATACGATACGTTGCTAGTGTGAGCAATGGCTGAACATTGACAAGAGACGCCATACCCATGTGGCATGGCACAACACGACGAGCTCATTAACCATGGACGACGGGCAACTGAAAGATGATTTGCGTGTCGATCGCCGGAGGTGTTTCGTGTACGGACCGGTTGTTGAGGAAAAGGACACGGCGAAAAGGAATTTCGTCAATCAATCGGGTGAATTATATTATTTTGTGAGAAGCAACATGCGGAGTGGGATAGGAGACCACCATCTCGGACCACGCTCCAACAGATAGCCAAGCTTTATATGGTGCTTTCGAAAGTTCATCTTCTTCTTTCTGTTCCCATCTAGACGAGGGACGTCCTCGAAATGGATTACAAAGCCAGCTCCCTCTTGATTTTTGAAAAACAAACACGACTGAAAGAGTTCTAGTCATCCCGGGAGTTGGGATTTTTCGCTCATCTTCAAGACGTGACTTTGGAAGACACGGTGTTCAAGGAGGTTGAGATCGTTAAATGAAGATCCTCAGTGCAGTCCAAAACTCGCTGGATTTGAATGAGGCAGATGGTGAGCATGAAGTGGCTTAAGAGCGTTAAAAACAACTTCACCCCGGCCCACTTCCCACTCCAATCGAATTTTGATTTCTTCATTCTCTTGCGCAAACCTCAAAAAATTCGCTTATTCTCAGCAAAATCGAAAAGAATCCAATACCGAGTAAAATTCAATCCCATCTCGCCCACATCACAATTAGTTGCAGCGCTGACTCGCCCTCGTCCACCACCGTCACGCCCACACTCCTGATCGCCTGGGCGAAAAATACAGAGCCAGCTTGAACCTGCTCCCTCTGCACGGTCGCAAGGACCGCGCGTTCACTCGGCAACGAGTAGCCGAGTATCTGCAACGGCAACGTATTGTTAATTAAAATTTGGTAAAAAGCCCCTTTCGTTCGCATTGGATACTTCTATTGGCTCGGGCTCAATTCGTTTCGGCTCGTTAATTAACTTGGCAAGCTGCAGGCGGTTCAGTGCAGCGCTGGCGCTCAATGCAATTGCATGTATCGCACCGCACTGCACCGCACCACACCGTGCCGGATTGCATCGGGGACCGTCGGTGCCGAGCGACAGATTTGCGTTTGCGGCCGAGCACTTTCTTTTGCTTCACGGCACAGTGCCTGGTAAACACCTATTGACGGTGGTGTGGCCCCTCATCCGTTCATCTCGTCGCACCGTGTCGGAGTATTATAATTTAATTACAATGACGGAAGCGGAAAATGACGTAATTCACTTACACCGAGACACCGGGGCACATGCCTCAGCCCGGAGCGCGCTCGAATGTGTGCGGCATTGTCCGGGGTCGAGTCTGGCAGCTGTATCGTACACAAAGCGTACTAATTGCTTTGAATCGGTGTGAAGAATGGCCGCAATTGCATAGTGATGCCAACAATAACCTCACACAGCTCGAAGACACGACTGACGCGCTGCACGGGAACGAGCGCACGCACATTACACGCAAAGGTGACGGCAAATTAGTCCTTGAATGACACGCCATTCATACGTTCATCGCAGAGAGTGCCTGATGACTGCGTCAAAGAGTTGGCTACTTACCACTTCAACTGGGATGTGTGGTATCCTTAAGGAGTTAGTCTGCAAGGAAAATAAAAAGAAGCTGCTTAGAACCATGTCATGAATGGAGATGACGGAAACTAGAAAGGAAATGGTTCGAAGGAGGGGATTGCTTAATTCAGGTCCACTCTGCAGGAACCTGAGGTAGTGGTCAGAAAACCTGAAACAGACACTTCTTGTGGTTATGGAACTCAAGGGCTGGCGACAAAAGAAGGAACAAAGCTTGTACTTATTCCAATTTTGAATTGACTGATGCTAGCATATGAATTAATAAATCTCGGGGGATATAGGGGGCGCCACTAACAAAAAATTAATATTTATTTAATAATTTTTGTTAGTGGCGCCCCCTATATAGCACAGGATTTTTTGAATTGTGTGATTTTGGGTTCCTTCCACGCACCATCGTGTGTCATTTGATGGCTTCCATTTCAGCTCAAAATTTTTTGCAGTTGATTTAGACACAGAGATAGCTTTTGCATAGAGGGGAAGGCAGGCCTGTCTAGCCTAAAAAACTAAGCCTTCAAGCTAGTTGGATGATGAAAGCAAGAAAAAGCGAATAAAAGGAGGTCATCCGACATAATTGCACTTCAACCAAAATCGAAAGGAATAAGGAGACGAGGAAGATTTTCAAACTTTGCTCTTAGCAGAGCTTAATTGTCAGGTCTAACTCTAAGGGAGTTAGACCAGGGCTTAAACCAACATACGTCTACGGTCTATCGGTAACTGCCATCAATTTCACATGCCAATCGTTGGAGCCATTCTCAGACTGAGTGCTCCACCTTAGATGTGAATGTCCTGCTGGTGTTCAGGCTGGATTTGAAAATGGCATGGCTATGCCCTAGCTGTTGTGGTCATAATTCATTCTTTTCTCCTGGTATCATCAAAGCCACAGAAACTCTTCTGTCCAAAAGACTCAGGACTTCCTTACATACAAAGCTTTCCAGCCGAAAATCTGGTCAAGGTCTATTACAAAGCCAGCTTGATGAGTTATCTGTTGACCTGATACGCTAAGCCTACCCAACTTGAGTCTTCTGTATGATAGACCTTGCCCTTTTGTAAATCTTTGGCTATCTATGATCCAAAGCATATTGGTGAAGTTTCGTCAAAATCCCTCGATTGTCTTGTTACACATTCCCCTCTCTCTTCTATTGATCATGAGCATGACTTTTGTGTCAGCCTAGGCAAAGTTTGGGAGGTGTCAGCCGCGGATTTTCCCAACCGATCCCTGTCTAGCTGAATAGAGCAGAGGCCGAGGTCTGACTTTCAAAAAATAAGATCTGCGCCCAATTTCCGGCCGCGTTTGTCTGTTATTCTTGAAGAGGAGGCTTCAACAACGAAATAAACAGGCTCTACAGACTCTACGCCTAGGGCGAATAGGCCATTTAGAGCTTATGGAAAGTTTAGTTTAGCTAAGTTTATTTAATGTACAATTTTAAAATGGTTGTACATTACATTACATGTTTACAGAGATTCGGTGTTATTACCATACTACTAAAATATTAATAAAAATTCTTAAAAAATATATCACATATGTAATTGGAAGGAAAAGGCACTGAAAACCTTCAGTTAAAACCCCAGCGTTGCAAGAGGGGAGAGAGAGGTGTATTTAGAACTTGATTTCAAAAAGCTTAACAGCAGTGTCACATAGTGCACAGAGGAAGAGATTATAGATAAAACTGACTCAGTCGAACTTTGAACGAGACTATGCAGTAGGAAACGTGGTCGAACCCAAAGCGCTTACAAGTGGAGAAGAACCTCAAGTAACTTAGCGTGCGAAATCGAAAACAAAACTTTGTCAACAGGAGAGGCTTGTTGTTGAGACTCTGCTCCATCTTGGGCTGAGGCACCACATGAAGAAACAGAAGCATGCGCCTCGCCAACAACCGATAGTTGACAACATTACAATTTGTTAAAGCAATTTGAAGAAGTAAGTTTACAACAGGCATAGTGTCGTTCATTGACTTTATATCACTTAAATATCCATTTTTCTTCGTCTTCTTCTACGATGGGACCTGGAGTAGACTTGGACCTCAACCATCAAGCCTCTTCAGCAATCTCTTGACAGCTGCTTCCTGTTGCGCACACCAAGTTGATTTGTTGTTGAGTTGTGCGCCACCTTAGCCTATGTCGACCTATGTTGCATTGTTCCATTGGCTCAGTTTCGAAGACTTTTCGGCCCGGAGCAGTGGTATCCATACGCTCTACATGGCTTAGCCATCTTAAGACGCATGATCAGGCGCAAGTCGCTGAACAGCCCATAGAGTTCGCCGTTGAATCTTCTCCTACAGATTCCATCAACGTAAACAGGGCCAAACATCGCACGCAGAACTTTTGTGTTGTCCTCCCTTGACGACAGCTTGAATTTCGTTTTGCCTCATTTACCGCCAGATTAGCAGCCGCCGCCTTAATGCCAGCAAACGCCTCACTGATGCCTCGCTGTATTCGCCCAATCACGTCAATGTCGTCCGCGTATGCTAGCTATGTTCGGAAGATCGTGCCTCTAGTGTTGACTTGTGAGTTACACACGATCTTCTCACGATCGCTCAGAGCACTTTCCTTTTTAAAAGCAAAGGAGACCTATAGGAAACAGAATCATAACGATGCCAACTTTTACTTGCCTCTAGGTTTCTGCGTCATAGAGTACAACAAGGAGGATAAAGGTGCTGTTGAGAGTCAACTCAGTCCCGGTTTGTATAACTCACTGACAATTGAAGCCCAAATAAAGAGCGATTTGATAAAATGAGCCTAAATAGGTGAAGTCGTTTACAACCTCCAAATTTTTGTTGCCAACGTGACGTTCTTGTTCGTCCTTTTTGTACGTATGTTAAGTCCTTTCTTAATGCCAGCATATGTAAACCTTTTCTACACTACACCGCCGCAATATCCATTTCCGTTCCACCTCCAGCCAATGGTCTATTGATGTGTCACTGCATCTGTTCAACCACGTCACACTGTCATCCGCGTCACACTGCACCTAAACGGACGATCTAAAGATCGTGGTTCTGTTGTTGACTTGTGAGCTGCGCACGCTCTTCTGAAGAATATGGCTGTAAAAGTTCCTTGATAAGGCGGCGACTTGAGTTAAGGCTTTTTTTGGACATTCAATGTCTTGGTAAGGTAGTTACCGACGTTAACGGGTGATATTCATGGTCATACTGAGTTTGGTATTAATGCCCAATTCAGACATGGTCCGTCTCTTTATACGTGGTCATCTGTAACCTTTACGTTGACACAAAAATGGCACACTGTACGAGTACTCCTTGGGTCTTTCTTCGAATGTGAAAATGTAATGTCCGCGGGAACCTATCCTACACATATACGGGCTTGTCAGATATGTCGTGCAATGTTTGAGGCTTTCACCCAAACATGATACTGTCTGATAATTAGTGCAAACACGGCATTCTTACAGTCGTGTCCAAATTAACTGAGACAAACGAAATTTTCAATATATTTAATTTATTTTGAATTAAAATTACAAAAAACTAACACAGGTCCATTTTAAGACTTTATATGGCCTCCCTTGGCTTTTATGAGTTCGTTGAATCTTTTGGGCATTGATGGAACAAGTCCTTCGCATATATTTCTAATTTCTTCGTCATGAAACTAAGTACCAATAATAATCGAAATCTGCTCAGTTTTTGTGGTGCAGTCTCTCTTCTTGGGCCTTCCTTTGGTAATTGCCCACAGATTCTCAATTGTATTGAGGTCATCAATTTTGTGGTTTGCAAAATACTTTCTCTTTTGTTTCTTTTTTGTCTGATATGGAGCAAGATCCTTTTGGAAAATTGAACTTGCTACGGAACCTTCCCTCTGAATGGCTGGCAGCAGCATTTGAGTTTAAGCTTCTGCATAGTTGGTGCTCTTCGTCTTACTCTCTATTGGGTTAAGACTTCCAGGGACTTCAAATGTAAAACAGACCCAAAAAATTACTTTGGGAGTTTGTTTTGGCGCTTGAACAACATGGCCGGGTCGGAGTTTTCCTTTCGGACTATTTCTCACGACACTTATTCGATATCCTTGAGCCTCAATGTGACTCTCTCAAAACAACTTTCTTCCAATCCAATCCGCTGTCCATTCCTCATGTTTCTTAGCCCAATTCAGTCGCTTATGCCTCATTTTTTCGGTCAACAGTTTTTTTTTAAGGGCGCTGTCTGTTCAATGACTTGATGTATACTAAATATTTTTCATAAATGTCATAGCAAACAAAAAAAAAAAAAAATAAGGGCTCGTTCACAACAAATGTTCCCTATCGAGACATTTGTATCTTGATGCCCACTTCATACCGGTATACCTGGTATTCCGTAGTAAAAAGTTCTGAGGATGTTAATAGAACATATTTCGGGTAGCAGTTAGCATATATAGTTTTATACCTTCTATATGTGCTTTCCGCGTCATATTTTTATCCACTAAGACACCTTGATACTTAACGGTCTCAACACCTTGTATTTCAAAACAGCTTGACGTACATGTTTGGTTGTCATCGAAGTTTTTACTACCACAAGTATGATTTGATATTGACATTCTTGTGCAGGAGCTAGAGTGAAAGATTGAGTCGCAGTCAAGTTCAAAACGGTTCTCATAGACTACATATCATAACCCTAGTTTTGTTGCTTATAAGCAATTCGTGTTTGTCAAACCATTGTGCAAGTATGCTTAAGTCCATATTTAATTTAATTGTTGTGTCAAAAAGGCAGCTATTACTGAACGTCATTGCCATATCATCAGCAAATACTGTAATATTACTATTTAACTTTTGACAGATCAACGAGTTTATGTACACTAAAAACAGCAATGGTCCCAGGACAGAGTCTTGTGGAACACCAATGATTAAAAATCCTATTTAGCTTAATTCGCTGAGTTCTATGTGTCAAATATGAAGTAAACCATTTATGAATTATACCTCTTAATCCAGCACTATACAGCTTGCTCAAGAGGATGTCGTGATTTAGCATATTAGATGCTAGTACTTAGTTGTGGTTATTCTTATTAAAACTGTCAAACATCTCACTACATAAATCTAAAATAGCATCTTCAGTTGATTTGCCCTCACGAAAACCGAATTGTTCTTTTCTGAAAAAGTTTGTTTTATTTAAAAAAGAAAACATTCGTTTTTTCATAAGTTTTTCGAAAAGTTTGGAAAATGTCGGAAGTATAAATATTGGACGATATTGCGTCAATAGGTGTTTGTTATCTCTTTTCAATAGGGGTATGACTTCAGTATTTTTTAAGGAGGACTAAAAATGACCACAACTGACACTTAGATTGAATCCAGTTAAAACATCAATTACAAAGAATGAGATACGTTTCAAAAGGTAGTTATACCGGATAGTTATACCAGCCGAGGTGCACGAATATTTGTTATTCATGTCTATTTTGTACCCGTATACCTTTCATAAACACAGTAAATAAGCTTTATAACTGAAACTTTTAACGTATGTTCGAGTTGTGTACAAAATAAAATAATAAAAAAATCGATAATCAGTACGCCCGCGAAATTTGATTATAAAACAGACCTCGTGCTACGCCACGAATCATTTTGTTTGTCCAAACAACCTTTAAACATGTTTCACAGGCCCCCTTTTGAATACTGGCGTGTGCTCAATTGGCACACAGAAAGATAGCTCCGTTGCTCTGGAATAGGCGTTTCTAGCACAACCGAATGCCTCAGTTTGGGATACAAACAGCCAAAACTAGCTACATTTGAAACACATCCAGAGGTCATCGATTTCGGCTTGGCTGTGTTTTGTGTGCAGACATGAGCTTGTCCTTAAGTTGACCTAATTGTGTGCGAAAGGATACACGCCTCGTTGGAAATCAACGTGTGGAAAGATGACATTTTTGAATGACTGACCAGCTGATATGATGTTTGCGTAGCTCTTAAGGCAAGTTTGACAAAATGGAAAAATGTTTCGCATTGACTGCTTAGATCTTGCCATTAAGCTTAAATTTAAGCTGCCAAGGGAAACTAAAATTTCGGAAACTTACGTACGATACGTAGACGGCAGAATTACTGACGCTGGCTTGAAATGACTTCACGGGACCTTAAGATGGTCTAAAGTAAAGACATGAACTGCTTAGATCCAAACTGAATTCCGTTTTGTTCATGCAGATATGACACTTGAGACAATTTAAATCAGATTACGTCGAAAATATTTGACTGACAAGTCTCAGCTTCCCCCAAAATGCTTTGGCTCGCTTTCAACAATGCAAACACTACCGTCATCAATCGAAGCACGCCACACACTGAGAAGAAGACATCAAACCCCAATCGAGAGACATCGAGTCCTTCATCAACTCGTCAGATAATGACTCGTCGAACGAGCTCCCTTCATGTTAACGACATTCGGTCGAACAACTTAACCCTCTGCGGTACGAATTTGATGAAATGAATTTCGCAATTATCATCAATTACCCATCAAATTAACCAAGCCCGGCCCCAGCGCCAGGCACACCAGCCGAGCGTACAGATGTGTGCTGTGAGAGAGGGAAGAAGGCGCCACCGTTGCCTCAAAGCCCATCGCACGTCTAGGTATCGAACGGGTCCTGGGAGTTATGGGCATCACGGAGGTGGGCGCACACACATCAGGAAGGCAGACAGACGAGGGAAAATCATTTTTGCGAGAACAGTGCGCCAGAGTCATTATACGACGCTGATGGCAGGAATCAGGATCACTGAGCCACCACCAGTCCCTCCCCCACACCGAATGAGCCCATTCGAATTTGGCTGTGTAAGGGGTGGCGACGATGAGTTGCGTCAATTTCAATCTTTTCAGGGTGGCGGTCGTGCTGGTGTCATGTACATGTGTGTGATGTGTGTGTGTGTCTGTGATAAGACCACTAGATGGAGCGGATATGAGGATGTGAGAGGACGTATCCTCTTCCTGTTGTGGATGGGAATAATCAAATAGGGAAATTCCTCAATTTAATTCGTTACGTTTGTGGTGCGGTGTACGGAATACGTCCTCGCCGCCACACACGTCGTCCACACGTCAAATAAGCTCCAACGAAGCAGAACTGCTGCTTGCTTCTGCTAGAAAGTCGATAAACTACCCCATGCCCTGCTGAGGGGTTTCAATAATTTCACCGGCACCGCCGCCACTACCGCCCGTCGTTAGCAGCACCCCCATGCCATGCCAGCGTCGTTCGATGAATGGCGCTTAATTGAACGTGAAAGATTAAAGAGACTGAACAAGCGGGTGAGCTGTGAGCTGTGAGCTCGTCAGGCGACGATGATGGCGGACGCAGGGTAAGGGTTGGTAGTCGAAAAAAGGATTAAGTGGGGGCATAGGATGATTTTCGAACAATTGATAAACTTTAATTGCTGTTTGTTGAAACGCTGACGGCCAGCATTCTGCTGACAGCGAGTGTGGACGACGCGACGACGCTACCTGACCGAATGCTTTTAATGAGTTTGGCTTTTTTTTGTGTTTTATTCCTTAGCCCCGGGAGGGAACTGAACGGGTGTCTGGGGCTTAATCAAATTTTGCTTTTGACTTTTTTCTTTGCGTGAATTCTTTTAAATATGAATAGTCATGCGGTTCAACGGCATGGAGGGTAATTAATGTCTGAACACTGGAATGTCGAGGTTGAACAGACAGAGACGGTAAACAGGCTTTTGGAGTCGATGCACGATCGAACCTGACCAGTGAGAGAGCGGAAGGTAATTTCGCTGCAATTGGATTTAGGGAAGTTGCGTTCGCTGAGCACATAAGTTGCTGGGGCTGAACTTACCTCAAAGCGCTCTAAGCCCATAAGAAAGAAAAATACTTCTATACAAATCTTTCACTGTAGCAATCGTTGTTGTAAATTTCGCAGCTTTTCATCGTTTTGTGTTTTTTGTTTGCCGGGACCATCCCATCGACCATCGCGGTGATGATAATGATGGGCCTCCGCAAGTTCATCGGCTGCACGTCGTCTGTTAAGAGACCTCATATCCACGTGCAAAACAAAATCGTTGTCCTTAAAACGTTAACTGGGGTCATCAACAGTTGATTTGTCCATATCCGAGGTATGTCGGATTTTCTGAACTATTTCTTTTTACATGGTGAGAAAGGTAACCTCACACGCAACCCACAGACTGGTAGGACAGGCCCACTATTTACGACGGGCCTTCACTATATTTTCGGTATCGGGGTGGAGCTGTGGTTATATAAGGTTGCCAAATATCTCCCTTCCGCCTTTTTGTCTTTTGCATTTTCCGGGTATGTACAAAGCGCTACAGAGCTCGTATCTGGCAATACTATACATCATTTAAAGGGTCTTGACATAACCTACAAACCGACGCATGAGTAGTTTGGATATTGCGTTCAACAGTTATAGACGTGTAAACATGGAGTTCATTAACGCTGAAATTCGAGCTATTTTAAAGTTTTCTTTCGTTGAAGGCAAATCCGTTAGAGAAACGTTCCGTGAGATTAATGGGTTTAGGGGGATGGTACTCTATAACATCAAACCGCGGAGGAATGGTTTCGACGATTCAGAGCCGGTGAAAACGACACCATGGATAAGCCACCCGGCGGAAGGCCTGTGACAACGAATACCGATCGAGTCATGGAAATCATCGAGTTAGACCGGCCTGTGGCATCTCGTGACATTGCCCAGGAGATGGGAGTTAGTCACCAAACCATTTTAACAAACTGCAGAAGGCTGGATACAAACAAAAGCTTGATGTTTGGGTGCCGCATGATTTGGCGCAAAAAAACCTTCTAAGCCGAATCAACGCCTGCGATATGCGGCTGAAACAGAACGATCTCACCCCATTTTGGAAGCGAATAGCTTGTGGCGACGAAAAATGGATCACATACGACAATATCAAGCGAAAACGTTCGTGGTTGAAGGCCGGTGAATCGTCCCAAACAGTGGCCAAGCCGGAATTGACGACCAGGAAGGTTTTGCTGTGTGTTTGGTGGAATTGGAAGGGAATCATCCACTATGAGCCGCTCCCATATGGCCAGACGCTAAACTCTACCATGTACAGCGAACAAGTGGACCGCTTGAAGCAGGTGATCGACCAGAAGCGTCCAGAATTGGCCAACAGGAAGGGTGTAGTGTCCCACCAGGACAACGCCAGACCACACACTTCGTTGATGACTCGTCAGAAGCTAAGTTAGCTCGGATGGGAGGCTTTATTGCATCCACCCTATAGTCCGGACATAGCGCCAAGTGATTACCACCTGTTCCTGTCCATGGCGATTGCCCTTGGTGGTGTGAAGTTGAATTCAAAAGAGACTTGTGAAAAGTGGCTGTCCGAGTTCTTCGCAAATAAGGAGGGGGCTTCTACGAGGGGGTCTTATGAAGTTACCGTCTAGATGGGAGCGAACAAAACGGCGCATATTTGAACTAAATCCGATCACTGTTACACTTTTTATGAAGCATTGACTGAAGAGCAAAATAGCGGAAGGGAGATATTTGGCATGTATATATATAAATTGACTTATTTATCAAGTATACTATAATTTTAGTGCATTCATGTAAAATTTCATATAAATGTGGTTATTAATTCCCGTTTTATCTTTAAATAAACAGAATAATAATGACACCTGAGAGGATGATGGTGGAAATTGAGCATCGCGCTGTAATTAAATTTCTCATTGAGCAAAGAAAAAGTCAATAAATTATTCATGAAGAGATGGTGGCTGTTTACCAGGTTTCCGCACCTTCATTATCAACTATGCAAAATTGGTCAAGTGTGTTCACAAGAAAGGAGACCCCTTCGACTGCGCCAACTACCGAGGGATCAGTCTCCTTAACATCGCATATAAGATTTTCTCTGCCGTACTGTGTGAGCGCTTGAAACCGTTCGTCAACAACCTGATAGGTCCCTATCAGTGTGGTTTAGGGCCAGGGAAGTCCACAATCGACCAGATCTTCACACTGCGGCAGATCGTGGAGAAGTCCCAAGAAGTACAAATCGACACCTACCATCTATTCGTCGATTTCAAGGCCGCGTAAGACAGCGTGCATAGAGACGAGCTATACAGGTGCATGTCTAGTTTTGGTATTCCTACCAAACTCGTCAGATTGTGCAGGATGACGATGGAGAACTCTGGCTGCTCCGTCAGGGTCGGTAGCGAACTTACCGAGACCTTCTATGTCAAAAAAGGATTTAGACAAGGCGACGCGCTGTCATGCGATTTCTTTAACATCATTCTTGAGGAGATCGTGCGGCACTCACACGTACACATCAGAGGCACGATCTTTAAACAAGTCCGTTCAACTGCTAGCTTATGCGGATGACATTGACGTAATCGGCCGAACTCAGCGAGCCGTCAATGAGGCGTTTTTTTGGGCTTAAGAGGCAATGGAGTAATAAAGCCCTCTCCCGAACGACCAAAGTTACTTTGTACAACACCTTGATCATCCCAGTTCTGCTTTACGGCGCAGAAACCTGGACGCTACTAAAAGCGGATGAGGAAGCCCTTGGTCTCTTCGAGAGAAAAGTTCTGCGTGCGATTTTTGGTTCTGTTTGCGTTGATGGCATCTGGAGGAGAAGATTCAACCACAAATCGTATTGGCTGTACGGCGGCATGAGCCTAGTCAAGCGTCTACGGATACAAGGCTTAAGGTGGCTAGGCCATGTAGAGCGTATGGACAGCACTGCTCCGGCCCGAAGAGTTTTCGAATCCGAACCACAGGGACAACGCAACAGAGGACGTCCTAGACTGAGATGGCGCAAACAACTGGAAAAGGACCTCAACCAACTTAGAGTGCGAA
This sequence comes from Eristalinus aeneus, assembly GCA_955652365.1. Taxonomy (NCBI): domain Eukaryota; kingdom Metazoa; phylum Arthropoda; class Insecta; order Diptera; family Syrphidae; genus Eristalinus; species Eristalinus aeneus. The sequence goes on along the minus strand of OY019131.1, from coordinate 52,275,830 downwards.
GTTGGAGGCAACTGGCAAGAGATCGTGCTAGCTGGAGAGGCATGTTGGTTGAGGTCCAGGTCCACCCCGGACTGTAGCGCCATCCGACGAAGAAGAAAAGTCAAAGAGAGGCAGAGTGAGCATTGAAGAAGACAACCGCTCTGGCGCCCAGCCTACTGCTTGAACGGGAGAAAGCATCAAAAAAGTCGAAAAACTTGTTCTTGAGGATGCCCGAATAAAGGTGAAAATGATTACAGATATCACCAAGCCTTCAACTGGTACCATTCACACCGTTTTTCATGAATATCTAAACCTTTCAAAGGTCAGTGCAATGTGGGTGCCGCGAATGCTTACAGCGCCACAGAAAACAGTGAGTATCGCATGCTGAAGAGGGTTTTGGAGATGTGTAGTGAGAACGCGGACGGTGTTATGGATCGAAGTTTTACTGGGGACGAAACATGGGTTCACCACTATGACCCTGAAAGCAAACAAAAGTCCATGCAGTGGCATAAAAAACTAACAGAAAAAGGTCACTCCGTCTGCCGGGAAGCTAATGGCCACAGTTTTTTGGGACTCAAAGAGAATCTTGCTCATTGAGTACCAAAAAAAAGTGAAACCATCAACGCCACATTCTACGCTTCCACTCTGCCTTATTTTGCGGGAGGGAATTAAAAAGAAAAGACGGAGTAAACTCGCAGCGGGTGTATTGCTTCTTCATGACAACGCTCCTGTTCACACGGCGCGAGTTTCCAAGGATACTGCTTGAGATATTGGTGTCGAAGAAATACAACACCCACCCTATAGTCCAGACCTTGTCCCTAGTGACTATTTCCTGTTTCCGGATTTGAAAAAAATGTCTTCGTGGAAAAAGACTTTCGGATGATGATGAACTCAAGTCGGCAATAAATGGGTATTTTGCAGAGAAAGAGGAAATTTATTTTTTTGAGGGTCTAAAAGAGCTTATCTCAAGATGTAACAAATGCATTGATGTTAGGGGAGATTATATTGAAAAATAAAAACAATTTAAATTGAATTCGCATTTTCCTTCATATCGATACCGAGAATATTGAACGCCCCTCGTGTCTCTCGGGCAGAGCGGTTCGCTGCATACTGGATAGGATGGATAGAGGATAGAGGGGTTCGCGGCACAACATCCGTTGTGATGCCTATCCAGGAGGTGCTGCGTGGAGTTTGTATGTCAACCTGACCAGTGCACTACAGACGATAGTGTTGGCTGCTCGCCTTGTTGAACGCAATCGACAACGTTACCTCGCGTGGACAGATCCGTGCCCCCTCAAGTGTTGAGTGAAACACCAGACGAACAGATCGATCGGGAGTAAATCCATCAATCCATCAATGATCGGTACATCGTTTCTAATTAGTTGCGTGAGTGTTACTTGCAGTTCCCCAACCCATCCTTCTTCCTTCACTGAGTGTGTCATTTTCATAGACGTTATATCCAAATTGAGTTCCACATGTCCATAACACTGTCAATCCAATTTCATGACATAACAGCATTCCTAGCTTAAAATGCTTGTTGAACACAATACAAATTTCCTTCGCTATCGAACGCACAATAAATTAATGCCCGATGTTTACACAACTCCCCGTGTACAGCTCACTAATGACAGTCTTAAATCTCCACCAAGTTATCATTGATTAAAAGCAAATCGTTCGTTATTGCGCCTTAAACGCAGAGAACCATCTGTCCACGTGCAACAACACTAATTGTCGCCTGCTTTGAACCACCTCATTACGCTCTGACCAAATGAAGCCATCACTTATGTCCGATTGCACGACCCACCCACTAAACCCCTCGTTCAGCACGAAATACTTCCTAGACATTTATTAATTAAAAACTGACCCAATCACTCTTCCGCACACACACGCGCACCAACAGACACTGCCTATGCTCAGAGAGCAACCGATCCTACCACTGCACTGCACCCTTCTTCAATCGTGCTCACCCCCATTACTGGAGTCATAAATAATTTCCCGTTATTATTAAAAAAGTATTCGAGTGCTCATTTTTCTCCTGCACCATACCCATCGCAATTAAGGGTAAACGCCATGCCATACGTAACCTAAATATTGTACGCAACTAAAAACCTACCTACCCGGACACACCCCCGACTGCCAACGGCGCACACACACAGTCACCCTCCCCCCTGTGTGGCGGTCTTGTCCACATCTCATCACAATGCGTGATTCCGAGTGAACATGTGCGAATGTGTGCGTGTGCGTGTGTGTCTGTGACTGCGTGAGACTGTGTGGGAGTTCGTTTAAGCGGCACACACCCCATAGCAACGTAATTCCTTTTGATTTAGCCATTTCATTAATACGTTCAAATGCCAACCGAACTCGCTTGTAGTTGGCCGAACCCGACCCACACGAAGGTACGGTGACGCGGCGGGACCACGGCGCGGTGTAGCGCAGCCCAGGCGCAAGGGGTGCCTCGGCTACACATTTCCAAGTCGTAAATTATATTTTAATGAGATATCATTTGATTTATGTCGAGATATATGTGTGCGTGTGGCGGACGGCTGCGAGATGAAAGCATTGAGGGCATTGGTCGCCCCACACCCCGTTCCGCGTCAATCGAAAACCATTCTAAACCAAATGTGTGCTTATTTGTACGCGGCGAACACATGATTCCTTCTGCTGAGTACACCCATACACACGCAGCCACCGACATCGACACAAAAATTCCCACCCCCAGCGGGTTCCGACTCCTATGTGGCAATCAATAGAAAATAATTCAATTCCAGCTGTGACATTGAACTCTTTCTGACGCGCGCGAAATACCCTTCACGACGGGCCCGGGATGGTGTGGGGGCGGTGACTTAGGGGAGAGATGGGGCGAAAGAATGGCGAACGGGAAACAAAAAGTGAACGAAAAAACCAACCTCCATCAGCCCCAAGAAGGTGGGTAAAACTTTTCACTTTCCAAACGGGGTAAAGTCGAAATACTGCTGCTGCTGCCGCTGCTGCTCCAATTCGTGCGGGGTGACGGTTCTGTCCCTCCTCCTACCCCACGTCAAGTCGTATAAGTTTCACGTACATACTGCGCCCGGCGCGGTGGTGGCCAGAGAAGCGAGGAGAGGGTAACGTTGGGGTGGAAAACAGCAACACAACGGGGAGATCCTTAAAATTGTTTTTGGGTATAGGTAATGGAAAATTGATGGCGGTTTTCCCTCATATCCCATCCCATCCTCCGCACTACCCCCGCCATGGGTGAGGTGGTGAGGGGTTGGCGGGGTGAGGGAAAAAATGCAATTTATTTTGTGACGGCGGTGGTTAATCGAAAACGTTTAAGAGGCGCACACCCTACCGAGGATACGATCGACTCGTCTCCATTTCTCCTCCAAAGATAAACATTACCTCGGTTTTGGGTCGCTGTCCAACAACAACTCTCCTCGTCTCTGTCAGGGTGAGAAAGGGACGACCGACAGGCTGGGAGATTGGGCGAAAGAGGAAATTATCATCCAAACAACAGAGTGAAGTGGATTAGTTCCGCGATTGCTCTTTGTCGTGCTTGTGGTCATTAAGGGTGCACAGAGAGTTTGCTCAGCGGCGGCGTGGCGGCGGCGCGTTGGGGGCTTATGGTTAATTTTGGATTTTAATACTGTCAACCGCCCATCCACTCGCCCGGATGGATTGGAGTTGCAGATATCTCTGAAAACTAATTGAAGTATAATTACAGATTACCCAAGGGCATGATGGTGGCGGGGATGGCAATGATGGCGGCAACGTCGTCGTGGGTGGCGGTGCTGGTGGTGGTTGTATACAGTTTTTGCTCAGCTGCATGCGACTAACTGTGGGGTGGTCGGTTGCTTTGGCAAAACAGGAGCCCACACGCAATCAGAGGGCAGCCAGCGGTTGGGGGTTCGTAAATATTTGATTGGGCAATTAGGCATTGTCAGAGACCGACCACATGGTTCTTGTATTTCTAATGTGGGAACCGGAACACTTGTTCGAGGACAACCGAGCGAGGGAGAGACTGGGTGAGGGAGTGACGAGTGAAGGAGGGGAAATTTGTCGGACTGCAACAAGGGACTTTTGACGGGATAGTGATGTGGTGCTTAGTAGCTAGGAATCGATTGGGTACGAAGTCGATAGTGCTGTTCCGAGTGAAAATGTCATGAATATGGAATCATTCAAAATTTAAAATTGATTCAATTCGACTTCGACTTGAACGTCTTAGTTTGTGGCGGTCAATTTGAAGTAATGTGTCTGGGCTTTCTAATGGAAAGTGGGGCGTCGATAACGCTGGTCAATTCTTCTAGACAGACATGACTTTTGTCAAGAGAGATCTTTTCCAGGAGTTATTTTTCTGTCCTCTTTTCTAATTATTTTAATAACTGGATGGCGCTACAATCCACAAGGGACTAGGGCCCAGCTTGCTCTTCAACTACTTGTGTTGTTCTTTCACGAGTAGAACGGACCTACAGTTTTTTGCCGACTGAAAAGCTTTTCCTTGAGCAATCGAAAGAGGTGGTGCCGTGAAAAATTCGAGGTGTTCGGCCGCGACTTGAATCCAGACCAGCTGCGTGTGAGGGTCGCACTCCATTACATTACACCACGACGGCCAATTCTAATTCTTTACCCAAAAATGTTGAAACAAACAATTATAAATTTTTGAATGAACGAGCTAGGTCCTGGTCCCATGTGAACTGACGTGCCAATTATAATTATTACATTCACTTGTCTTTCGTAAAAAAGTTTAAACTTAAGATTTGCTTTGCAAAAGGAAATCATGTTAAGCGGAACGTAGGTAGGTAGGTAGGTTAAGGTGGCTGATGAATGCCCTTAGTCCCATACAGGACCATTGTGCTACCACCCATGTGGGAAGAACCTAAAACCAGCTGGAGCCGATAATAAAGTTTAAAATGTCGGCGGGAGGGGTTTTATTGAGGTCATGTAGGCCGTTGAGGAAATAGCTTCCAAAGTGTTTGTGTCTGAGGCGCGAGAGCTCCGGGCATGTGCATAACAAGTGTAGGAGAGTTTCTGATTCTTCCTCATCCCTGCAGCTTCTGCAAAAATCGTTTGAGGGAGCCCCTAGCCTGCTAGCATGCTCACCGATTAGACAGTGCCCGGTTATGGCTCTCATGACCAGGCTTATGTCTGATCTTTTGAGCTAAAGGTGCAGTCTGGAGCGTTTGGGTTCAAGAGATGGCCACACCTCCTTTGAGACGCGACAAAGGTTATGGTTAGACCACCTTTGATTAGTCTGATGGATCGCGTTCAAATGCAGTACTAAATTGCATGTGGCGAGAGGGATATCGAGGTTTTCGTGTTCCTGAAGTAGTGGTTGCGTTGTGCCAAGCCTGGCCAATTCGTCTGCTTGGCAGTTGCCCGGAATGTCTCTGTGACCTGGCACCCAGCACAGGCTAATGTTGAACTGCTCAGCCATCTCATCTAAGGATGTGCGGCAGTTCATGACCGTCTTCGAGTTTGTTGAGACAGATTCCAGGGCCCTGAGTGCTGCCCGACTATCCGTAAGAATAAGGATATCAGCTGAGGATATACTATTCCTCTTCAGCCAAGACGGTGCTTCGCGAATGGCCATTACTTCAGCTCGGGACACGCTACAGTGATTGGGAAGCCTGAATTTTAGACCTCAGAGTAGATTCCGCAACCAACGCCTTCGTTGGAAGCGGAAAGTAACTTTGACAAATAATTTTTACTTGTATACTTGAATTGTTCATGTCATAAAACGAAACCATTTGCGAGTGAGTCAAACTCCCATTCGTCAATCAAATTTTTCGTTGAAATATATATGGATTTTATATTTGAACGTCATCTTTCTTTGTTGAAAGAGCCGAATGACCTAAGGTTGTGGCCATAACGACACAACTGCTCTCTTGTCGTGAATTTGAGGTATTTTGTAAACGAAGTCATGCACACCATTTCAAAGAAAGGCGAATTCTCATTTTTCCTAAAAAAAAATATTTTTCTTATATCAATTTCTATTTAGTCCCCCGGACATAATACAATTGTGCTACCGCTTTCTTCATTCGTCGCAGCAGTTCGGATACCTAGATTCTGATACTGAACTTCTGATATGTCCTTGAGCCCTTTTAGCTATTCGGTTTGTATTTCTTCAATTGTTACACAACTTTGTTCTTTTACGGGTCTTTTCAATCTTGGGAAAAAGAAAAAGCCGCACGTGCCAAGCCTGGTGAGAGCGGCAGCTGTGGCAAGATTTCTTCGTCGTTTTTGGAGACAAAATTACTAACAAACAATGACGAGTGAGCAGGATTATTGTGCTGCAAGAGCTTTGAATTGTTTTTCCACAATTTCGGAAATTCCTCGTAAAAGTCGCGTCCGAGAAGCAACACGAAGAAAATGTCGTACTTGTTAAAGCAACCGCCAAGCGGCTTAGAACGTACGGAATGGAAAGAAGAAATCCCACCCTGTATCATGCTTACGAGAGACGTTCAATATATTCTCGGTATCGACATGAAGGAAAATTCGAATTCAGTTTAAATTATTTTTATTTTTCCATTTAATCTTCCCTAACATCAATGCACTTGTTACATCTTGAGATAAGCTTTTTTAAACCCTGAAGAAAATACATTTTCTCTTTCTCTGCAAAATACCCATTTATTGCCGACTTGAGTTCATCACTGAGCCAAAAAACAAAGCCAAAAAATTTTTATAACCGCTTGGCCTAGTGGTGGGTCATCAAAATACTAGGCCATTCAGCACTATTCACTAACCTCGATTCTGAGCGCAATTTTGGCTTTTGAAACACAACCCCAAGATACTCCCACAAGGGGGTAGACCTGATCGTGCGATAAGCCTGGAAATCAAGTTCCAGGGATTCCTAACCTCTCGTGGCACCAGAATATAGAACCTGGTCATGGTGTCACTACCGGTCAGGTTCCCTTAACACCTGGGTCTGATAGCCGCCATCCTGCCTTGAGGTATTCCATCGGTGTTTCCATTGACACTATATTGGTGTTTCGGACGTGAATCAAGGGTTTCATTAATCCAACCGCAGCATTATAAGAGACAACGAACGCAGGACCACACTTGCCATTAGCTGCTTCTTCGGATTCAAAGCAAATCAAGTAAAAGGGTCCTCTCTCGAAAGACTAGATTTGCTTTGTATAAGAGCTTCATCATCCCAGTCTTACCAAAAGCGGATGAGGAAGCCATTTGTCTAGGTATGCCGTTCGTCCTGCTGGCTTTGATGGCATTTGGAGGAGGAGATTCAACGACGGACTCTATGGGCTGTATGGCGGCATACGTCTGTATGTAGAGCGTATAGATAGCACTGCTCCGGCCCATAAAGTCTACGAATTCGAGCCATTGGGGAAACTCAGCAGTGGACGGCCTTGGTTGAGGTGGCGATCAGAAGTGAACAAGAACATCAACCAACTTTGAGTTCTCTGCTGGCGAGAGATCATGTCGACTGAAGTGGCATTCTGTTTGAGACCCAGGTCCGCAGCGCCACGCCTAAAAAAAAAAAGAAGAAGAGGTCTAGCATAACAAGGCTCCTAACCAGTAGAAGGAAAGTGGCCCAGCAAGTCAAATACACGTCCTTTCGCCAACCTGGGCTATGCAGCAACATCGAAAGACTTGCGGTGCCCATCTAACTCCAACTTTGAGTTCTCTGCTGGCGAGGGAGCGTGTTGAGACCCAGATCCGCAGCGCCACACGGAAAAAGAAAAAAGAAGAAGAGGTCTAGGATAGCAAGGCTCCTAACCAGTAGAAGGAAAGTGGCCCAGCAAGTCAAATACACGTCCTTTCGCCAACCTGGGCTATGCAGCAACATCGGAAGACGTGCTGTGCCTATCTAACTCCTAGCCCCGAAAATTATTTTCTTCCTTACCAAAGATAGAGCTTCAACACACCACCCACGTTTCCACACGCTAACCACAATTGAATTCTACAGCAACACACACTTGACTCATTTGGTTCTCTTCGAAATCTGTTTTATGCCGAAAACAAGGCGATTTCGACACTGCTCCCACCGATAAGTTTTTAGCATCTAAACTTTGTTCCAAAAGTAATTGTTCCCACCTCTCAGCAGCTGCTCCGACATCGTTTCACGGCGTCCCTGTCTCTTCGGAAATCAAGGAACATGTAGACTCGAGGAAAAAAATTCCACCCCTTTGGAGTCGTGACACTGAAATAGATTCATAAACCCATTTTACAGTCTCCTGCACTTACTCCACGCAACCACAGTGAAATCTAGCGTAAGAATTTTTTTGCCTCCTTCCAATGACAGCCACTAAATTCTTTCCCAACGATTTACTCCGATGCGGCATGCAACGTTTCCCACATTCTGTGTTTCACCCACCTCCTCCACACACCGGGCTCAGGCTACAGTTGCATACAAATGTTTTCACCTTCTGTGTGTGTGCCGTCGTCCTTCCGCCCGAAACTTGCCGCCTGCGCTTTCATGAATGAAAGGCTGCCGCAGCACATCCATCATCATACCGGCAAAAGCCCGCGTAAACAGTCCTGAGATGACACAAGCAACTGACGATGGTGGAGGGATTGAAAACCCAGCATCAGACATAACAAAGACTCCGAGACGCCGGGTACTTTCCCTGCCCACCCTCCATCGTCTGTCCGCCACCCGTCTGCAGATAAACATTCGTCAGATTGAGTGCAGCGCCGTGCAAGAAGCCGGATTGTGTGTACAAAACGAAGTATCTTGTATCTTGTATCGTGTATCTATGCAAAATTTTTCTCACTTTTGCAGAAGGCAGCTCTGCAATCTTCCGTGGTGCGCTTTGTCAACTCGACCGACAACCACTGCGACGACGATGAAGAGAACGTCGAGAACGATGACGATGACGATGACGATGACGAAGACGACGACGGCAAAGGTGTACGACACTGAGTAGTAGTTGCTGTTTACTCCATTTACAGTCCAAGCCCCCGGGGGTGTGGAGGCGGAATCTATTGGAAAAAGGAATTACCACGCCACGCCGTTGTTGTGAGCGTACACCAGGGAGATACAGCCACCACACGATGAAGAGAGAAAATAACCATTTTTTTTGTGTTACAATTGCCGGGGCGCCGCCGGAGACCGGGAGGCCGAGAGAGACTCGGCACACCAACCTTGCCTAATGCGCTGTGGGAAATCCGCCACCTGTTGTCTTTGTTGCGCGCTCCCGAGATTATAATGCCTGCATTTAAAAAGGAATTATAAGCACTTGAAATGTGCTTCTGTCGGTCGGTGTGCGCCGCGCTGTCGAAAGGACTCTGCTGGGCGGGTATTCGGTCACACGATGAAGCCGAGCCAGCACCGAGAAACGTTTTGATTACACCGAGGTACTTGCGCTCGTCGCTGGTGGCGGCTCGGTATCCGAAATCGGTCATGAGACGCGTCTGTTAAGACGTTTGGAATTCCGAGAAGACGATTACGATTCGATTACGATCTCCGGATTAATCGCCGTGGTTTTAATTTGATTTTGATAATTTTATAACGACGCCCACGAATGTCTCACAAAACCCCAAATGTGAGTGGGAACGCTTTAAAAATGCCCTTCTTGGAAACGGTATCCGTTGAGAGCGGTCCAGTCGGGAGGTGGTCCGTCTGCTTTGATGGTTTGTCTGGTCGTCTTGGAACGCATTCGGCGGGAAGTAAACATCAAGAGGCCACGGAAACACTTTTGTGCACCAGCGCAGTGTCGCGCCAGTGGAAACCTCATTCAAGCACACTTCTGGCTGTGATTTAAAGAAACACAGCCCAGTGGGTGTTGGTTTGTGGTAAAATGCCGCCTGCAGAGCTGGTGTGTGTCGCAGGATGCGTGGGGAGGGGGAGCGGAAGTACTTTTGTTGAAGGAATTTGCTGTTCTGACCGCGGAAGCGAGTGACAAATAGCTGCAGAGACCACACAATGTGAGGTTCGGGCGATTTGCATAACTTCATAGGCGTGCATGTTGAGGCAGAGTTTCTGAGAGGTTGGCTTGAGACGCTGAAAGGTAGAAAATCTTTGGATTGGCGTCGAAAACTTGAGTGTCCACAGTGGAAGAAGATCAACGACTTGTAATGCAGTCAGAAGCGAAAAACTTTGGGAACGCTAAAGCGCCGCCGTGGTGCAGTGGGTAAAGCGGGAACACTCACACGACGAAGGTGGATTGATGAACCCAATATCCATGGCACGTGCAATGCGGCTAGAGAACAGGAACAGAACAGGGTAGAGGAATGCTGTGGATAGAGAAAATACTTATGATCAGAACTATAATCGTGCAACCTCGTTAAACAGGGATTACCCGCAAGGTGGCATTCTGCCTCCTCTGCTTTTTGCTTGTCGCCTTGAATAGCTGAGTACCTACCCTCTTGCTTACGTCACCGGACCATGTCTAGCGGCTGTATTGTAAAGATGGCAGACTGATGACTGTTGTATCGCAATTGGGCTTTCAGTCAATCCTCTTAAAACCGAGGTCGTTCTCTTCATGAGAAGAGAGAAGCTTACTGGTCTGACCCAACCGATAGCATCATTCCTTATCCGATGAAGTTTAAAACCTCATCACGTCAGCTAGCTGTTGACCAGACTTTTTAAAAATTGTGCATCTGGTGGTGAGTTCAAAGAGTCAAATCTAGTAAGTAAGTAAGTGGATGGCGCTTCAGTCCACACGTCTCTTTAGCAACTAGACGTGTTTTGCATGCCATTGAGAAGGGACTTGCTACTCCGTCAGGTGCAACTTGAGCAGCTCCTTCATCGGCAGTGGACCGTTGACCGTTGAGTTGCTTAGGTGGTGCCTGGAATCGATCTTAGGACTCCAATGCGGGAATTGACAGCCTTTTCCACTTCGCCACGATGACGTTTGTCGAGTCTCTTCAATCGAATTCAGGCACTTTCGTGGATTATCGTGTTCTTGAATCCCATCAATGGCTAACCAACAGGTTCCCTAATTCCTTTGCAATCATCAAGAAGCTTGTCAAGAAACGCGCAGAAGCTTTTAAACAAAATTCACACTTCGCACAGGACAATAGTAATAATTGTTTAGCGCGACAGTCCATAGGGGGACCAGGGCCTAGCTTTCTCATCAACTACTCGTGTCGTGCGCGCTACTGTTCTCTCACGAGTAGAAGGGACCTACAATTTTTTGCCGACTCCGAACGGCGAAATTTGTGAAGCTTTTTCTTGGACAGTTATTAGTCTTTGAGTGTTGTCAGCAACAAAAGAGGTGGTGCCGTGAAAAATTCGAAAAATTGGAGTTGAGCTGGGAATCGAACCTAGACCCTTCGGCGTGTGAGTGTCGCACTCTACCCACTACGCCACGACAGCCACAGAAACAAAGGAAAAAATTTCCAACTGAAAAACGAAACCATCAGAAGTATACTTTCATAAGTTTTTACGAGTTGAGTGACGCGGGACAGGATTCTACTGCCAGAACGGCGCACAAATGTATCCAGGAAACATCATCATCACTGCTAGAGTCATAACAATTTATCTCCCGTAAAAAATTTGACTATTTTCCATATTTTCCCATGCAGAGAGGGATTGCCTTCCTCCACAGAAAACACGCACTTACCACGTCATCACTGCCGTCCTGTCTAGCGATAACGCCAATACGAATTCATGGCAATTATCGGCTCAATAATCACACGCAGTATCTCAGAGGCGAACTGGAACACAAACTCACTTGGTCAGAAGGGGGAGGGTGGGAGGAGCTGCCCTGCGGTGAGGCAAACGACGATGACGCCGGCAAAGGGTGGGAACTGTAAAAAAAAAAGTGCAAACGATTTCTACAAGAGAAAATTTATGATCCGCAAATGTTATATGATGTGTGCACAAAGTGGAGAGATGTGAATGGATGCCATTCAGTGCTGATGATGATCACGGAGCTGTTCCTGCCGTCGCCGCCGCTGCTGCTTCTGCTTCAGCTCCGGGTGATGATGACGATGACGGCGGCGGCGGCGATGGTGTGTGGCGGCAGCAGTAGGTCGTCGGTTGGTTTGCGAATAAAAAGAGCGAAGTGAAGAAAAGGGTTCGTAACGGTGCCGGCAACAACGAAAACGGCAAACGGACAGTGTTCTCCTTTCTCTGTTTGTGAGTGTTTTTTTTTATTCTTTCTGGCAAAACGGCCCACACATAGAAAACCACCGAAGCAGACATCCTTAGTCGTTGTCGTTGTCGATTCAGTGGCTGGGTCTGAACTAGGTGGTGGGATGGTGGCGGCAGCACCCTTCGTTGAGCCATTTTGCAATGCAAACCCACATACACGGACGCACGGATAGTTTGGCAACACACAACATAATTGCCGGTCTGGAGATACTGAATATCTAAATATCTTTTGTTAGATTTTCGCTGCAATCCGCTGACGGGTAATTTATTGCTGCGATAGCGCACTCTGTGTAGACGGGAGGGCGAAAGCGGATGCGGCTAACAATCGGCCGGATTCAAGCCAATGCCACTGGAAAATTATTTAATTGCAAATTGTGCCGTGTTTTGCATGCTCTACGGATCCAAGAGCAAAGGAAAACGAAGCGACGCGTTGTCGTTGAAGGGAAACCAGTCTGGTAGTCGGTGTGTCGATGATTTTTCCATGAGATTGAGTGGCGTTTGGCATCGAATTCCAACGCACAGTGGTGCAAGAGGTGGCGGCGGCGGCCAAAATGGGCCACGACACGGGCGGTAGTCAATAAATTTCTTTGCAGTTTCCTGTGCGCCCCTTCGGGCAAGTGAATGATTGTCTCAACGAACGGATGTCATGTGCATGAGTGGCGTTTGGCGAGCGGCCGACTGCAAACGGTGGGAATAACTGGGGAATAAAAAAAGGACAGACTGGAGGGATTTATTATGCTGCTCGATGTGGGAAGGCGTGTGACCTTGAGTGGGGTGTGTGTCTTGGAGTGAGCTGATTTTTCAGACTATTGACCATGACAGCACCTTCAGTTTAAGAGCTGAAGTAGTTTTGGGAGGAGACAAGTTGAATCCAATTCGATTAGAATGGTGACCTGCAGCTGCTTTTAGAGGTGTAGACGTTAAATTTGGCCATTTAGTAGATGTCAAATGAATTAGTTTCAGTTTGGCTTGACATTTCACTGTTAGCAGACTGACGTTAGGCAAGCAAGGCTTAGAGCTTTTGGTGTTAGTTGCGAATGGTGCCAAGGGCTGGTTTTGATGCACCCACCAGTAAAAGTTACACACCCTGGCGTACTGTGTCCCGTCTAGGGCTGAGTTCAGTCTTCTGAATCGCTGAAGCGCCTCGTAGCTAAGATCGATGTTCGGTTCGTATTGAGGTCGCCTTTCCGCCGGTTCGACGCACGACATGGCCTCCTTCTGTATCCCTTGCTAGGCCCTTTACAAGCTTCGGACTCGGAAAAGTCATGAAGACGCAGATTCTCGTAGTTACTTATGAAAGGGTTACAAACCCCGAAAAACAGATTGTTGGATAAAGGCATCGCTCTAACGGTTCTCGAAAATCTCCTTCCGCATTTTTGTCTTTTGAATTTTCCGGCTATGTACAAAGCGCAACGTATCTGGCAATACTGTACATCATTTGAAAGGTCTTGACATAACCTTCAAAACGACGGTATGCATGAGTTGTTGGGATACAGTTATAGACGTGTAAACATGGAGTTCGCTAACGCCGAAATTCGTGCTATTTTAAAGTTTTCCTTCGTTAAAGGCAAATCCGTTAGTGAAACGTTCCGTGAGATTAATGGCGGTTTGGGGGATGGTACTCTGTCACTTCAAACCGTGGAGGAATGGTTTGGCGATTCAGAGCCGGTGAAAATGACACCACGGATAAGCAAGCCAGCGGAAGACCTGTGACGACGAATACCGATCGAATCATGGAAATCATCGAGTTAGAGACCGGCATTTGGCATCTCGTGACAATGCCCAGGAGTTAGTCACCAAACCATTTTAAACCATCTGCAGAAGACTGGATACAGAAAAGCTTGATGTTTGGGTGCCGCATGATTTGACACAAAAAAACTTTCTAAACCGAATCATGGCCTGTGATATGCTGCTGAAACGGAACGAACTCGATTCATTTTTGAAGCGGATGGTGTCTGGCGACGAAAAATGGATCACATACGACAATATCAGGCGAAAACAGTTGTGGTGGAAGCCCGGTGTATCGTCCCAAGCAGTGGCCAAGCCGGGATTGACGGCCAGGAAGGTTTTGCGGTGTGTTTGGTGGAATTGGAAAGGAATCATCCACTATGAGCTGCTCCCATATGGTCAGACGCTTGAGTCTACCATCTACTGCGAACAACTGGACCGCTTGAAGCAGGTAATCGACCAGAAGCGTTCAGAATTGGTAATCAGGAAGGGTGTAGTGTTTCACCAGAACAACACTAGACCACACACTTCGTAGATGACTCGTCAGAATCTACGGGAGCTCGGATAAGAGATTTTATCGCATCCACCATATAGTCTGGACATAGCGCCTAGTGATTACCACCTGTTCCTGTCCATGGCGATTGCCCTTGGTGGTGTGAAGTTGAACTCAAAAGAGGCTTGTGAAAAGTGGCTGTCCGAGTTCTTCGCAAATAAGGAGGGGGGCTTCTACGATGCAACGTTACCGTCTAAATGGCAATAGATTTTCGAACAAAACGGCGCATATTTGAACTAAATCTGATCTCTATAACACCTTTTATGAAGCATTAAATGAAGAACAAAAAAGCGGAAAGAAGATTTTTGACAACCGATAATAAACTTATCTCTCCTGATAAGGTTTGCGATGTACAAGATCACATTAGAGTTAAGTTTCGAGGATTCAGGTGTTCGATGCAACCGAAGGCTGACCCAAAGGCATTGCCTCCCGAACACCCTAATTTCTTTATCAGGGAAGTACTCACATTGAATCACACAGGATAACCGCACGCCATGTTTGACCGGATGAGGGCCATGTAGCAACTCACCTTTGCCATCATGTGGAATACTAGATCTAGAAAATCATTTTTACATTTGTCAGAGCTGTAGCTGGGTGCATAACTCACGTCTAAACACACGCCTAGATATCTTTCTACACTCTTTACAAACAATTGCCGTCTCAGCGGTTCAATAATATAACTCCATTTTTCACCGTTTTTTTATTCGTGGTCTGAGGGCCTGGGTATCGGAGTTCTAATCAGAACAGTTTCGCACTTCCCGAAGTTAATTTTCAACTTCCAGTCGAAAAGACCCAAAAAGTACAGATCGACACTCACCACCCATATTCGTCGATTTTAATGCCGCATATGACAGTGTGCATAGAGGCGGGCTATACAGTGCCATGTCTAGTTTTGGCTGTCCGATCAAACTCGTCAGAGTTTCGTCATCATACTCGTGTGTATGATGATGAAGGAGAGCTCACACAAGATCTACAGTGTAAAGAAGGCTTACAACGAAACGAGCCTTGTCCTGTCACTTCTTAAGCATCTGTCTTGAGAGTATGATGCGCAACTTACAAATCAAAACCAGAGCTGCGACCTTCCAGAAATCAGCAAGAAGCAGTTCTTTACACGGGTGATATTCAAGTGATTGGAGGAACGCAGTGAGCCGTCAATGAGGATGCCATTAAAGAGGACGTGGCTCACATGAGTCTGCCGGTTAATAAGGGCAAAACAAGGTACTTGCTGTCATAAAGGAAAGACACACAACATCAACGTCTCGGACAGAGCGTCACACTAGGCAGCAGAAACTTCGAGGTAGTCAAGGACTTCGTCTACCTCGACTCCGCGATAAACAGGGACCGCAATATCAGTACCGAAATCAAACGCAGAATCACTCTTGCCAATCGCTATTTCTTTAAGCTCAAAAGGCAATTGAGTAATAAAGCCCTCTCTCGACGGGCGCTTCATATAACAGCGTGATCATCGCAGTCCCACTTTATGGCGCGAAAACCTGGACGTTAGCAAAGGCGGATGAGGAAGCACTTAGACTTTTCGAGAAAAAAGTTTTGCGTGCGATTCTTGGTCCTGCTTGCGTTGATGGCGTCTGGAGGAGAAGATTTAACGACGAACTCTATGGGCTGCACAGCGACATGCGCCTGGTCAAGCGCCTACGGACACAATGCTTGAAATGGCTAGGCCATGTAGAGCGTATGGACACCATTGCTCTGGGCCGAAAAGTTTTTGAATCCAAGCCATTGGGACAACGCAACAGATGACGATCTAGACTAAGGTGGCGTACACAAGCGGAGAAGGACCCCAACCAACTTGGAGTGCCCAACTGGAGATAGCTGGCGAAAGATCGTGCTGGCTGAAGAGGCATTGTGGTTGAGGCCCATGTCCACCGCGGACTGGAGCGCCACAAGAAGGAGAAGAAGAACTTTAGTACTGGTGGCCGCAGTGGCGTAGTGGGTAGAATGCGACGCTCACACGCCGAAGAGTCTAGGTTCGATTCCCGTCTGAACACCTAGAATTTTTCACGGCACCACCTCTTTCGAGCTGCTGACAACACTCAAAGAGTAATATCTGTCAAATTTCGCCGTTCGGAGTCGGCAAAAAACTGTAGATCCCTTCAACTCGTGAGAGAACAGTAGCTCGCACAACACGTGTACTTGATGAGCATGTTAGGCCCTGGACCATTGTGGACTGACGCGCCATACAATTATTAGTATTAACATCAGTACTGAAATCAAACGAAGGCTGTTGAAGAAAGAGCCCTCTTTCGAAACACCTTATACAACAGCGTGGTCATGGCAGTTTTCCTGTACGGTGCGGAAACGTGAACCTTCTGCGTGGAAGTTCTGTGTGCACGTTGATGGCATTTAGAGGTTAAGATTCAACGGCGAACTCTATGGGTCTTACCGTTGCATGGGCCAGGTCAAGCGTCTTCAAGTGCAATGCTTTAGATAGCTTTGCCATGTAGAGCGTATAGACATCACTGCTTCGGCCCGAAAAGTCTTCGAATTCGAGCCGATAGGACAAAGCAAGAGAGGACAGTTTAGGCTGAGTAGGCGCACACTAGTTGAGAAGGACCTCAACCTACTTTGAGTGCGCGACTTGAACCAGCTGGCTATAGATCCTGCTAACTGGAGAGGTGTGACCCAGGTCCACGGCGAACTGTAGCGCCACACGAAGAAGACGAACTTTCAACTGATTTGGAATGGTCGCGTTAGACAAACTAAATCTTTTACGAGTAGCAATCCTTCGAGATCTTCTTCGACGACTTGCATCGACCAACGACTTTATTTAATTCACATCCTCTTCAAGCGGCCTTCCTTCCAAACTAACCTTGGTATTGGCGTTCGGTCAACACGTTTTCTTCATACACGTCACATAATGTTCGCCTTGCCTAGATTACATTTTTGTAAGTTCATCGAAATATAAAGAAGATGTTGGTTTCTATTTTCTACGCGGGGCGTACAGTATATTCTCGGTGTCGATATCAAGGAAAATGCGAATTCAATTTAAATTGTTTTTATTTTTCAATATAATCTCCCTAACATCAATGCATTTGTTACATCTTGAGATAAGCCCTTTTAGACTCAAAAAAAAAGTTTCCTCTTTCTTTGCAAAATACCCATTTTGAGTTCTTCATCATCCGAAAGTCTTTTTCCTCGCAGACATTTTTTCAAATCCGGAAAGAGGAAATAGTCACTAGGAACAAGGTTTGGACTATAGGGTGGGTGCTGGATTTCTTCGAAACTCGTGCCGTGTGGAAGGAGCATTGTCATGAAGAGGCAACACACCCGCTGCGAGTTTACTCCGTCTTTTCTTTTTAATTTCCTCCCGCAAAATTATGGAAAGTGGAAGCGTAGGATGTGGTGTTGATGGTTTCACCTTTTTTTTTCTAGTCACTGAGCAAGATTCCCCCTGAATTCAAAAAACTGTGACCATGATCTTCCCGGCAGACGGAGTGAATTTGAACTTCATCGGGGGGTCTGAGCCTCTTTTATGCCACTGCATAGACTCTTGTTTGCTTTCAGGTTCATAGTCGTGAATCCGTGTTTCATTACAGTAACAATTCGATCCGCAACACAGTCCGCGTTCTCACTACACGTTTTCAAAAGCTGTCTGCAGCATGCGATTCTCACTTTTTTCTGAGGCGCCGTGCCACCTTGCACTGGCCTTTGATAGGTAAAGATGGTCTTGAAGAATGTTGTGAATGCTACCAATTGAAAGCGTGGTGATCTCTGCCATCATTTTCACCTTTATTTGGGCATAATCAAGAACAAGTTTTTCGACTTCTTTGATGCTTTCTCCCGTACAAGCAGTAGCTGGGGTGCCGGAGCGGTGGTCGTCTTCAAGGCACTCTCTGTCTCTCTTGAACTCACTTGACCACTTTTGCACAGTTGATAATGAAGGTGCGGAACCCTGGTAAACAGCCACCATCTCTTCATGAATAGTTTTTTGACTTTTTCCTTGCTTAGTAAGAAATTTAATTACAGCGCGATGCTCAATTTCCACCATCATCCTCTCAGGTGTCATTATTATTCTGTTTATTTTAAGATACAATGCGAATTAATAACCAGATTTATATGAAATTGTACATGAATGCACTAAAATAATACTATTACTTGATAAATAAGTCAATTTATATATTGTATAACCACAGCTTCGACATTTTCGACATGGCACCAATCAAAAACTGTGCCAAAAAGTTCAACTATAACTTTTATAAGCAAGCCTTACTTTATCAGTTGTTCGAATATATAACGGTTAAGTGGTTAAAAGCGAACTTGGTTGCAACAAACGATGTTACTTAGTAAACGGCCCAATAGACTTCGTGTCATGTTGTAACATATTTTCGAAACATGAATGTTTTCTGAAATTCTGTTAAGACGATTTTAAAAGGGATTTCTGACTTAGTAATTTCTATAATTGTGCAACCGTCAAATTTTCGGAAATTGAGCGGCTTTGGATTTTCGGTATTTGGGAATTTTAGGCTTTTTGAAAACCGCCTCCGAGAGGTTTCACCTTCTTCGGCTTAAATTGAACTTAAATTGGCGTTTTGAAAGTTTTAGGTATTCAAAGTGTTCTATCGCTTAAGAGAACTGTGATTTTTTTATTTTTCAGGTCAATCAATTTCAATCTTTGCCGTGGGTAGGTGCCACATCGAACACAGTAGGATTTCTTGAAGTCTTCCAACATTCATGACCACTTCAATGGGTCGAAGTTTGCTGCCTCAACTCAACCCTCAACCAGATCTCACTTTGACGGAGACCACATTCCATTACCGAAATCCGATCCGCACCCAAACACACGCGCTCTCTTTTTGTTCTTTAATTTCCTCGCAGCCCGCGGCCAAACCCAAGACCTCTGGCCAATGTCATGTCCATTTCCTGTCTCGGGTAAACACGAATCACATTCACATCGACCAGAGCGCACAAAGATTGATGACTTTTCGGTATTACGTCATCGTGCACAGCCACGAAGCCGATTAACCCCTGCGACCCACTCGCTGGTAGCACACAGCCGACTCCAATGAGGCAACCCGAGTGACCTCTAAGTCTGGCATTTCCCCCCGGTAGGTGCCTGCGGTCAATCGAAGGCGAAGAATTCACGAAGAACGGATCAAATTTCAATTAGCCGCGTCCGGGCATACCTTGAGAGGCGCGTATTAATTTAATTCGATTTACACTCGCTCTCCAGCACGGTTACAGCCATGGCGTGGCGTGTGGGGGATGTGGGGTGCAGCAAGAGCGGGCTTGTTGGTGACGCTGCTGGGTCTACCCATCAACAGCCATCAGCCGACCGCATGCGGCGCACAATCGTGTGTGTTCCCCGAGCGGTTTATTGCTTTTTAATAATGGTGTTAGATACAATATCTCTGTAGCCGATTCTGAAGATACAGGCCAGGTAGGGCCGGCAGGGTCGCCCAATAGATGGATTGCTGTTCTGCGTCATGCGCGTCCCACTGCAGATAAATCAACGCATGTTTACGACCGACCGAAGAGCGAGCAAGCTGGTCGGCGTGCAGAGACACCGCCTCGACACGACTGGATTCGGCCTGGGACTTGGGCTGCCGTTAATTAGCGATAACTCTGTTCGTTAATTAGCACCTCTGAAGTGGGCTGACGGGGGCTTTGTGGAGTTTCGCCGTAATTGGTAGGCCAGGGGCGTGAGAGTATGACTCTCACGAACGCCCACTACACGAGCGCGTAGTCAGGCATCGCAGACATCGTCGTTCCGTCGTTAATTAGTCGTGAGACCTGAAGAGAGCTGAATTTGAATTTTTGATTGCCGAAGATCGGGCGGCCGTGCTGCGCGCGGGTGTTGCCGTGCCATGGTGTGGAGAGTGGCTTTCTAAAATGGCAAGCGGCAGTGAGTCATTATTTCCTTATGCCTCGCCGTCTTCTGGGAACACCTGGCGGACATCAAGGCAAGGCTCTAATGAATATTTGATGGCAAAAGCGGCAGCGACAACGGCAGCGATGACCCAACCGCTATCGGCTCGGAATGATCGAGAAGAATTTCAAAACGAGAATCTCAATGAGGCATAAGCAACGATGCCATCTCTGGAGCTGTTCGATCTTATCGGGGAGGGGCTTTTCTACTTTCGGAGATGGCTCCGTAATATTTCACAAGATTTTTCGTTTGATTTTTTTTCCCGGAAAAAAATACCTCTCACAGCCTGTGTGGGTTCGTTGTGAAGGGGTCAGCTTTTGCTGGTCCCACTAGTGGTCTGAAAGACAGTCCAGGTTCCAGTGAAATCTTATGACACGACTTGCTTTGAAGATGGCATTTAGCTGGGAGTCGATGATGCTTGTATTGAGCTTTAGGTTTAAACTAGGTGGCGTGGTCCAAGGGTTGATATTTGATGTGCTGTTAAGGCGGAGTACATTTCAGTTGTCACTGTTTAAGTGCAGTCTGGCGAAAGTTCTGCCAACCGCCAATTCACAAAACATGCATTCAGGTTGGCATATATTGTCACCTTAACATAGGAACAACATCAAATTGGAAGCAACGTTTTTGAAAAAATTTACTTTTGGTTGGTAATCTGAACAATTATTGTTTTCCCTCATGTCCTGCGGTTTGAACAGACAATTTTTTGAGAAAAACTTGCGGCCAAGTCGAAGATGAATTGTTATACTAAATCAGCCGGCTGCTTGATCAATAATTTAAACTGGACGGGAAAGAGTATAAATGGTGCCCGACAGAAGGTTAGGGTGTGTTGTTCTATGCGCTAAGATTTGACAAATATTTTGCACAAGAATAAATTTTTATTCTACTCGTACTTCTTTTCTGATACATCTGATCGTTTTTAAAAATAAAACTCCATCCGCTTTTCGATTGACAGGGTTCTGGGCAAAGTGTTGCCTCTCAAATGATCGGCTGAAGACAAAAAACAAAATGGGTATCTCTTACAGTGTATGCCTTCTTTCTTCAAAACTGAACACTTTCTTCAAACTGAACACTTTTTTAAAAGGTGCATTTCACACAATACTTTGAAAATGGCGCCAAACACGCGGCCACCTTGATGGTGATTACGATATACTAGATATGTAAGTTCTTTCGTGGAATTAGTCAACTTGAACCTGTGTGACATATTTGAAAGCTGTAAGTGGTATGATGCTCGATTGAAAATGGAGCCCAACGCTTAACGGCACGTGCGTGACGTATGTGAAATGTGTGAAAGTTGTACAGAAGAATGTTTGGTCGAAAGAGAATGGCGCCAACACCCAACGTCTGCGTGTCGTATCTGAAACTTGTACAGAGGAAGGTTGCTGGATTGCAAATTACGCCTTATGCTCAACGTCACGCATGTGAAGTATTTGAAAGCTGTACAGAGGAATGTCGGTCGAAAGAAAATGACACTCAATACTCAACGTCTGCGTTATATATTTAAAACCTGTACAGAGATATGTTGCTTGGTAGAAAATGGCGCTCAACGCTCAACGTCACCTTTGTGACATGTTTGAAACTTGTACGGGGGATCAATTCAAAATCAGTTCAATCAAATTCATATTTATTTTTCAGAATTAGTTGTAATGTTTGTGAGTTTCCGTGAAGCCTTCTAAAGGCTTTTCTGCAGAAGATTGTGTTTCTTCTTGTTCACAATTTTCAGTGAGTAAGTTAAGATAGGCGTAGTGGGTAGAGTGCGACGCTCACACGCCGAAGGGTCTAGGTTCGATTCCCAGCTCAACACCAATTTTTCGAATATTTCACGGCACCACCTCTTTCGAGCTGCTGACAACACTCAAAGAGTAATAACTGTCTAAGAAAGCTTCTCAAATTTCGCCGTTCGGAGTCGGCAAAAAACTGTAGGTCCCTTCTACTCGTGAGAGAACAGTAGCGCGCACAACACGAGTAGTTGATGAGCAAGCTAGGCCCTGGTCCCCCTCTGCACTGTAGCGCCAACAATTATATAATTCAACAGTTAAATGCGATTTAGATGAATTCCGATATAAATAATTAAACACAAAAAAGGGATTTCAGAGACTACATAGATATTAATCTACAATAGGACTTATTACATTTCATGATTAGTATTTAAAAGAAATTGCTTGACTTTTTTCTTTCTGTTATTAATACTAGAAATGTTTTAAAGTTGTATATTAAGGGCTTCTGGTACGTTGCATTTTAGTTGTCTTCTTCCGTAGCTGTCGTAAAATCTTGGCACTTGGAGCATTCCTCCCGCTGGTCTCCTTGTGTTGATTCCGTGTTGGATTAGTGTTATGAATCGGCTATCTGCGCAGTACTCCAGGATAAGAGTCATCTTAAAAATGTCGTCTACTGGAAGAACTTTAAATTGTTTCTGTGCAGGAGCATGGCGTCGATCATCAGTTTTTGTTTTCTTCAACTGTCTTTTTTGCAACTTTTGAATTTTTTGCAAATGAGTTGCAGATGCATTGCCCCAAGCAAGTATCCCATACCTCACATCGATTCTATTAAGGCATGGTATACTTGTCTAAAGACATACGTTGTAGTATGGTATTTTAGATGAGAAAGTGCGTTTTTAAGGCTTGCGCGCAACTCTCCAATATGTGCATCCCACAAGAAATTGCTGTCGATAATGGCAGCCAGGTATTTGTAGGTCTTTACTATATCTATTGAACAGCTAATAGTAGTAGTGCAAGATTCATTTTTGAATTTAATTTGCTGCCCAGTACCCTTAAATTGGGGGCTTCTAATGTGAATCATTTTTGTTTTTGATGCGTTGATTGTAGGACCATGGTCGTGGCACCAATTTTCTGCTTAATCAGATTCTTGCTGTATTATTGCTGTTGCTGTTTCTAAGGACCTGTGTTGAACCACTATTGCCGTATTATCTGCATATGCAAATGGCATTGCTTCTTTAGAAACTCTTAGTAATTCATTGGTGAAAAGGATGAAAAGAATTGGGTCCAATTTCGATCCCTGAGGAACTAAATATTCAACTAGTTCCTTTTGGCTGCATGTCTGGTTAATTTTAACACAAAACTGTCTGTTGCTTAAATATTCTTTTAACCAATACATACATATGTTGCTTGGTAGAAAATGGCGCTTAACGCTCAACGTCACCTTTGTGACATGTTTGAAACTTGCACGGGGGGACGTTTGTTGGTAGAAAACTGCGCCTAGTGGTCAACGTTATCTTCGTAACGCGTTTGAAAGCTGTACAGAGGAAAGTTGCTCAATAGAAAATGGCACCCATCGCTGTGTGACGCATTCGCATGTTATACACTTTCAACGTCGCCCAATTGTAAACGTCGCCCAACTGTCAACGTCGCCCAACTGTCATCGTCGCGCAACTGTCAACGTCGCCCAACTGTCAACGCCGCCCAACTGTCAACGCCACCCAACTGTCAACGCCGCCCAACTGTCGACGTCGCCCAACTGTCAACGTCGCCCAACTGTCAACGCCGCCCAACTGTCAAGGTCGCCCAACTGTCAACGTCGCCCAACTGTCAACGTCGCCCAACTGTCATCGTCGCCCAACTGTCAACGTCGCCCAACTGTCATCGTCGCCCAACTGTCAACGTCGCCCAACTGTCAACGCCGCCCAACTGTCAACGCCGCCCAACTGTCAACGTCGCCCAACTGTCAACGTCGCCCAACTGTCAACGTCGCCCAACTGTCAACGTCGCCCAACTGTCAACGCCACCCAACTGTCAAGGTCGCCCAACTATCAACGCCGCCCAACTGTCAAGGTCGCCCAACTGTCAACGTCACCCAACTGTCAACGTCGCCCAACTGTCAACGTCGCCCAACTGTCAACGCCGCCCAACTGTCAAGGTCGCCCAACTGTCAACGCCGCCCAACTGTCAAGGTCGCCCAACTGTCAACGTCACCCAACTGTCAACGCCGCCCAACTGTCAACGCCACCCAACTGTCAAGGTCGCCCAACTATCAACGCCGCCCAACTGTCAAGGTCGCCCAACTGTCAACGTCACCCAACTGTCAACGCCGCCCAACTGTCAACGCCGCCCAACTGTCAACGTCGCCCAACTGTCAACGTCGCCCAACTGTCAACGCCGCCCAACTGTCAAGGTCGCCCAACTGTCAACGCCGCCCAACTGTCAAGGTCGCCCAACTGTCAACGTCACCCAACTGTCAACGTCGCCCAACTGTCAACGTCGCCCAACTGTCAACGTCCTTCAACTGTCAAAGTCGCCAAACTGTTAACTTCGCACAGCTGTCAACGTTGCCCGACTGTCAACGTCGCCCGACTGTCAACGTCGCCCGACTGTCAACGTCGCCCGACTGTCAACGTCGCCCGACTGTCAACGTCGCCCAACTGTCAACGTCGCCCAACTGTCAACGTCGCCCAACTGTCAACGTCGCCTAAATGTCAAGGTCGCCCAACTGTCAACGTTGCTTAATTGAAAATGGCGCACAGCGCTCAAATTCTGCCACGGCTATTTAATTTGAGGGGATTAAGTTCATCATAACTGAATCCGCACGCTAACTCCCTGCTTTGCAATTCGTTGCTTACTTATTCTGTTATCTGACAGACACTCATCATTCCTAAGAGCCCATTCTTTGTGTCAAGAATTTCAATTCACTTCCCACATACTCTGTGACACACATGAAACAATCAAATGAATGCAAATTAAAGGAAAAACAACCGCAGTTGATAAGTAAAACAAAAATGCCGGTTGTGTCCTGCACTGAGGTGTTAAATTGAATTCATTTCACAAGTTGTTAGCCCTTGTGCTGTGTCCTTTCACCGACAAACTTCTTTCAGCAGCTCACCCACACGCCCAAACTGTGTCGCACAGCACAGCAGAAAAAGTTGCAAATTAGTGTCGGGTGTAAATTTCACTTCATACTCCAGTCTGCCATCAGCAGCAGAAGGACTCCAATTCTGGACGTTAACTTCAAAAATATGTACAAAGGCATCGCATGGATATCTCACAATGCAGGTATAACTTTTACAAGTTCCCCTTAATTACACGTTCGACTGGCGTTCATTGTTTTGTGTTTTTTGCTCAAAATTTCTCGTGCTCGTCCTTGCGCCATCCTTGACTGGGCGCTAATGTCGGCAAGGCTGTGTACGTGAGTGTGTGCGCTTAATTCGACTCACATGCAGTGCCTGTTATGCGCCGCCAAGAAAACTGGGCATCGTGCCAAATTCTATTACCGCACCACGGACTCATCGGCCTCAGCCAAAGGCGCACTACCAACTCCCTTCCCGCCCCGTCTGCAAACACATGCGATGAGGCGGGGTATAAAAATGTTAATTTGCGCGGAGCGGACGATTGTTGCGAGACACCTCCGGAGAGACCTCAAAAACCTCTTTGTTTGCACGTGGTGGTGGCATGAGGTGTTGATGTGGGAGGGGGTCCTGACAATCGCACTGCGAATCACGGTAATTAGTTGAACGTTGCAAGCAATTTACCTAAAGACTGTGGCCTTGACCAGTTGGATGCTTATCGCGAAATTAATGAACGAGCGAAACGTTGCTATGGAGAGCGTGAACGTGGATCTGATTTCGCTGCCGTTGCCAGTCACATTCTCATGCGATAGTTGTCAAGAAAACCTCGCCATTTGTGAGTCACTAGGCGGATGGTGACGAATTCGTTGACGAATTATTTGTTGCTACTGCATGATGTCACCACTGCAAAATGTTGGAAGTGGAAAGAGCTTGCACCATGGATTTCAGAGCTTAAGATGTTCCTTCTGCTGGCAAAGTGGAAAAGAAGGACGCACTACATAAAACTCATGGAACTGTCGGACAGAGAGTTAAAACAGAAGCAACAGCTTCGTCTGCCTCGAGGATGGAGTTAAAAACAGCATGACACGATCATTCTTTGCCGCTTGACTTCCAGGCATCTTGTCGAGGAGTCCTATACCCTGTGGACGTTCATTGGCGATAGGCGGCTGAACTTTTTTACTTTTTCATCGCCATAACCTCTTCGCCTTCAGTTGTTGATGGCACCCACTTTCAATTCCAAGTACTATGCCCCCCAAGACCTTGCCTTCGGGGAAGGGTGCTTGTGCTTGTTGGGCTTTGACGCATAACTATTGAAATTTTGGAAATTTTTCGATTATTACTGGGCAAAAGGATCTCAAAACCAAAAAGGATCTCCAATGGATCTCAAATTAAGCAATTTTTCAAAATGTCCTTTTATTTGCCTTCACTCAAATTTAACAACATTCCGCTCACTTGCAGTTCGTTTTTGCGAAGTCAGAGTAACTGCTGTCTTTTTTTTCAAACTCAAGGCCCCCTTTGAAGACTTAACACAAACCTCAAGCACATAATCCATCCAAAGACAACGGGATCGACCCGATGGGAAGCAAAGAAAAGAAACAATCTCCTGTAAGTGAAGCCCTATACATTACAGCCAGAGAACGCCGGTCGCGCCACCTCCACCACCTTTTGCGAACACCCGTGTGACCGGGTGTCGGTCACAAAAACCCCCTTTCACCTAGAGTTCAACCAACCCCTCTCACCGAGAACGCAGCTCCGACTAGACTAAAGCCACATTGCATCCACGACCAAATCGTATCCCAATTCCCAATTTTGCTTCGCTCCCCCAACCGCCCGCAACTTAAATCTCGCACCCCCCTCTCACCCTCGATTCTGACGACCTTTCCTCGTCGCCATCATTATACTCAGGAAAACTTCACAACCCTCAAACAAGAACTATACGTTCGGGTGGTGAACGTCCATTAAAACTTTCCAACACTACACAGTTCCCCCCGCAGCCTGATTCGTCGCCCAGTGATCCCACCAACGATGACAGCCCCACCACTAGCCTGGCAACTGTCCTCGTCCCTCTGCCGCATCGATCCAACGACCCGCCGCCGCCGCCGCCGCCGACGACGACGACGACGACGGGAAGACTACAGCTTGTCGAGGCCCACATGACGTTGCTGTTGCTGCCTTGCTGCCGGTGCGGTACTGTGGGGGTGCTGCTGTCGGTGGTGGCCACCAGGCCATTCCCCGGCGTGGATGGGTGCGCTGGTGTAACGCCTGGCCATTCCACACCTTTTCCAATTTTCGTGCAGCCATATTATGCTACAGACACGAATTTAATTCCATTATTACGTTTTAGAATTCACCTGGGGGTGAATTGATTAACATGCTTTTGTGCTCTCCTCAGCCCTGCCGGGGTGGTGGAGGCAGTCGGCGTCGTCCTCGTTCTCGCCGTCCTCGTTCGTTGTCGTCGTCGTTCTCCTCGCCGTCAGTTGTGGTGGTGGTGGCACATTGCTAAGGGGGTGATAGAAGTTGTTGCTGGACTCCTTTTGTCGGGGCTCTGGACGTCTACAAACGTACTCTCTTGGTTCTCTTTTAGTTGAGCTCTCTCTCTAATCAAAGAGAGTTTTCTACACACACAGGGTGAAGCGGGACCATATGATTTCCGGTGACGACGACGACGAAGTTTCACTCACACACACTTAGTCGCCCCGAAACATACACTCGCGCGCAAAATGAAGAACGCACGGAAGCAGAAAATTGCGGACGGATAGAAGAGGATGAGCGAGGACGGAGAAAAGCGCGGGCGGGCGATACAAATCCTGTGGTAATTTATTTTAATTGTGTGTCCTTTCGCTTCTTGTTGTTGCCGTTGCTTCGCATTCAGAAAAGCCCGCTGCCACACCATAGCTATCGCTTGCGCACGCTGCGCATTCCTCATCGCATCCTCGACTGCTGCTTTGGCCCGCTCTTGTTGCGACTGATTGGATGTAGACTCGACTTGTACTACCTCGCAGCCCCCGAGAAGGACCATCAGCAGCACCGCCGCTCATGGGCTGAGGCAACGCATGTGACTGATTGTCTGTTGTGTAGTAATTGCCTGCATGCTGTCGTAATTCACCCCTCAGGCCAGTGCGGACCGAAGACTGTGAGATTGCGGCGGGGGTGTAGGTGAATGCAGGCAGCAGTGTTGCTGATGCTGCGGAAATGAAAGAGGAAATTGTGAAATCGGTTGAATGAATTATATACAGTTCGCGTGCTGGTACTACAAAGAGAGAGAAGCCTTAACGCGAGAGCAGATTGAATGTTAGCTTGAGGTATAAACGTCATTCGGTGAAGATGGGGATGAGGATGAGGATGAGGATGAGGATGAGGATGAGGATGAGGATGAGGATGAGGATGAGGATGAGGATGAGGATGAGGATGAGGATGAGGATGAGGAAGAGGATGAGGATGAGGATGAGGATGAGGATGAGGATGAGGATGAGGATGAGGATGAGGATGAGGATGAGGATGAGGGTGAGGATGAGGATGAGGATGAGGATGAGGATGAGGATGAGGATGAGGATGAGGATGAGGATGAGGATGAGGATGAGGATGAGGATGAGGATGAGGATGAGGAAGAGGATGAGGATGAGGATGAGGATGAGGATGAGGATGAGGATGAGGATGAGGATGAGGATGAGGATGAGGATGAGGATGAGGATGAGGATGAGGATGAGGATGAGGATGAGGATGAGGATGAGGATGAGGATGAGGATGAGGATGAGGATGAGGATGAGGATGAGGATGAGGATGAGGATGAGGATGAGGATGAGGATGAGGATGAGGATGAGGATGAGGATGAGGATGAGGATGAGGATGAGGATGAGGATGAGGATGAGGATGAGGATGAGGATGAGGATGAGGATGATAAACCCCTAATTGCAATGGCAACACTGAAAGGCGGAATACATTGCCATCATTAGACAAACCAGAAGATTTACGACCACACATGACAAGAACCCCGGCACAAGCCGCCCAAGTATGAACTCCTAATGAAGGATAAAGTTGTTTAATTGCGGGGGTTTTTCCACAACATCCCCCGTCTCATTTTGGCGTGCTTAATGACGTTCAACTGGCAATGTGCTAGGCATGAGTTAGTCACCTCTGTCGGGCATCCACCAGAGGAATTCGCGACAGAAGAGAGGAAAAAACAAAACCAAACGGAGCGAACGAGTAGAATTGAGGAAGACAATTTTGAAGTCGTTCGGCATCGTGCGAAAATTGAAAGTTGCCATTCCTCGCACACAAATATCTGTGTCAGTTGTTGGCACTGTCTGACTAGTTGTCTGCCTGCGTGTGCGTTAGCCGGGAAGGAGTACAGGGAACTTCAACAAGCGCCGTTGGGGAAGTTCATGGTAAAATCCAACGTTAACAATGGGAAAAAGGACGAGTAACAAAAGCAAGGCTTCCTGGTGGTGCAGCGAAATAGAATGAAAAGTGCACCAGCACCACGACGATTTCCAAAGTCTCTCGTCGTCATCCGTTTACCACAGTAATTGTCGCCAGGGAATGGTGAGAAGCGAAGGATACACCGAAACACGGTTCGCTCGGGTGTTCGTCTATTTTTCGAGGTTAGAACGAAGGTCTGGCGGTTTGAAGTGAAGGTGTGCGACCAAGGGTTGTTTAATGGTGGTGGTCGATTCATCGTTTCGCCACGCGGCGTGAAGGAGATCGCAACAGCGCCAAGGTACCGCAAGACGGAGAGACGACTTAACTTTTAATTGGCTTCAAATTCAATGACTATGAAATGAAACCGGAGATAGGGGGAGAATTTGAAATAATTACACAAATGGATTAGGGAAACGATTTTCCTAGACTTTCGTTCGTTGAGTGTGTATGGGTGAGTGGGAGTGTGCCCCAGATGTGCATGCATGTCGACTTTACACCCACCTCCTACACCGGTGGATGACGTGACGTACCGAATCGATATTGCCTTCTTCGTAGTCGTACACCCTCGCACCGCCTTTGTATGTAATCCCTTATTAACTTACCCTCGGGAAGCAGGGGTTGGTATGAAGGTTCTTTTGTTTCGTTCGCTGAAATTAATTTCAATTTTCCCTGTCTCTGTCTGCTGTCCCATTTAGATGCCTTTGCACGACACTGCACCACTGGACAAGTTATCATGCGTAGGGTGGTGGGAATTTCCTATTTTGCGCACATCACACTTCGGTCAAGCACATGTACACGTCACACTTTCGTCGGCCGGGAATCCCAGGTGGGGCAGTAACGAAAACAACTTTAGCGTGTCATAATGTTTGACACAACTCTGGACTGTCTCCGGCCGCGCACACGCTGCCTGATTGATTTTATCGCACTTTGCGGTTGACAAGCGCTTGCGGGCATGATTTGTTGACGGGTACGATCTGTTGATCTGTTGCCAGCTTGAGAGTTCACTGGGAGTGGTGATTTCTCTTGTAAAATGCGGAGGTCAACTACTGCGGCTGGAATCTGGTTCTCAGAAGCCATCGACGAGCAGGCGGATACCTGATGACTGTGGCATATTACCATAGTCGCACGTAGGCTTATTTTTTTAGCGTGCCGGCGACGCCCCATAAATGTGCGGCTAAGTGCATCCACATGCGCACACAAACTCATGTGAACATTGCGTACTGAAAAATCTAGCTTCTTGGAAATGGCTTAGTGTGTAACGTGATTTGAGAGAAGCAGGGTGATTTTGTTGATACTTTGAATTCGGCGTTAAGCAGACACATTTAAGGACTCCAACTAATTCAAGGATGGCGCCACGCCATGTCACTTGTTTGCACAGAAAGTTGCTAGAGCGACTCAGCCACCTATAAACCACCGCTCCATCTCTACATTCAGATGACGGACTACTCTTTCCACAGAGAGTCAACCACCCACTGCTTTCATAGGAGACCTAATTTTGATCAAAGACCTCAATCCCTCAGAAGGGGTAGAGACTTCAGAGACCTCATAAATCAAAAACTCACACACACACACACAAAAAAACAAAGACGAATGATTAGGCGGCAAAAAAGGCGGTTTTGATAACATTATCGCGTGACTTCGTATCGAATATTGCCTGGCGTTCAACTCACTCGCAGAGCACCGAAAAGGTGGAAGAGTAGGTCAGCAATTGACTTCCAGACGCACGCAAGGTGTTTTATATCCTTGAAAGTTTCTTAACGACCGGATTTTAACGAGCCAATTAAGGAGGAAAAATAAAATGGATAACCATCAATCACCGTTACACTGCGGCGTGCGATGGATTATCACGATAGCCAGAAAAATGGAAATTTTTACTCCGACGGAAGGTCTTGAAGGTGGGGTCGAAAGTGCTTCAGTGAAAGCAATAAGATCGAAAAGCAGAAAATATTTTTTACCTCCTGTGTGCTGCACTTCTGGGTGCGAAGTGTAAGTAACTACCGATTTTCACATCATCTGAACCAGTCCTGCAATCACGTAACTTTTCAAATGATTATCGTCCTGACGATGCACCACTGACGATATCGTCGATAATTTGCATCACATAGCCCAAATACTATCGTCTGTGCACAGTTTGAGCGCTACTGACCGTAACTATCTCTTGTCATAGTTGTACACACACAACAAAACAATGAATAACGACGACCTGATAGTTCTCATTGCTTTGTTGTGTGTGTATACATTACGAATGAGGCAACGGCTGTGCGAGAGGAGATCATAAATTGTATGAAGTTTGATTTCAGGAAATAGTTTTATAAATAATTTTGAATGTACATTCATATTTCCCTAAGATGAGGATTATATCCAAGAAATTTTGTAATTACCGATTACATTTTTTTTTTTTACTTTTTTCTTCAAATTTTCACCACTTTCATGCCAGCCCAATGTAAAACGATAGTGAAATAGCTATCGTCAAGAACCGATCAACAGGACGATAGCGATAGGCAGTTTTGAGAGCACACGAAGCAACCAAAATGATATGGTTTTGTCGATATCGTTTTTGTTTCTTTGCTAACGCGATGCAAAACTCTCGTTTCAACGATATCGTCGCACGATATTCGTCATCCGTGATTAGATCCCAGATGAATTTCGTGCCAAAGAATAAGTGTTTCTTTCAGAGGTATAGAACTTTGGAATGGAATCAACTGAAGCTGACATTTTCAAATTGGCTTAGAATCAGCTTTAATCGGAAGAAAGTTCTCTGGCATTTTAAATTATGATTAAAAATCGCCAAGGCTATCTCAACCTAAGTCTTATCTGAAGGCCCACTTGCTTGTAGCAGTTTTTGTTTTTGAAATATATTTTTTTATTTCCTATTTTTTATAATTCCTATATAGCTATAAAAAAATCAATTTATTTACGTTACATATTAATTTACAATTATTGACCCTATGAGGGCCCGTCGGCAGCGCAGCCACAGCCTCAGCCACAGCCACAGCGACGGTCACAGCCACAGCCACAGCCACAGCCACAGCCACAGCCACAGCCACAGCCACAGCCACAGCCACAGCCACAGCCACAGGCACAGCCACAGCCACAGCCACAGCCACAGCCACAGCCACAGCCACAGCCACAGCCACAGCCACAGCCACAGCCACAGCCACAGCCACAGCCACAGCCACAGCCACAGCCACAGCCACAGCCACAGCGACAGCGACAGCCACAGCGACAGCCACAGCCACAGCCACAGTCACAGCCACAGCCACAGCCACAGCCACAGCCACAGCCACAGCCACAGCCACAGCCACAGCCACAGCCACAGCCACAGCCACAGCCACAGCCACAGCCACAGCCACAGCCACAGCCACAGCCACAGCCACAGCCACAGCCACAGCCACAGCCACAGCCACAGCCACAGCCACAGCCACAGCCACAGCCACAGCCACAGCCACAGCCACAGCCACAGCCACAGCCACAGCCACAGCCACAGCCACAGCCACAGCCACAGCCACAGCCACAGCCACAGCCACAGCGACAGCCACAGCCACAGCCACAGCCACAGCCACAGCCACAGCCACAGCCACAGCCACAGCCACAGCCACAGTCACAGCCACAGCCACAGCCACAGCCACAGCCACAGCCACAGCCACAGCCACAGCCACAGCCACAGCCACAGCCACAGCCACAGCCACAGCCACAGCCACAGCCACAGCCACAGCCACAGCCACAGCCACAGCCACAGCCACAGCCACAGCCACAGCCACAGCCACAGCCACAGCCACAGCCACAGCCACAGCCACAGCCACAGCCACAGCCACAGCCACAGCCACAGCCACAGCCACAGCCACAGCCACAGCGACAGCCACAGCCACAGCTCCCACCACTGGGAACGACGGTCTTGGACGGAGCGAAAGTTGCGTCCCCTTTATTCTTGGAGCTTAGCTGAGTCGCGAGAGAAGTGTTCAGCGTGTAGCCTGGCGCTGATCTTCTGCGGGGCGGCTTCAATGAATCTGTCCACTTGAGGTTGC
This sequence comes from Eristalinus aeneus, assembly GCA_955652365.1. Classification (NCBI taxonomy): domain Eukaryota; kingdom Metazoa; phylum Arthropoda; class Insecta; order Diptera; family Syrphidae; genus Eristalinus; species Eristalinus aeneus. The sequence goes on along the minus strand of OY019131.1, from coordinate 52,242,413 downwards.
TCGCTCGCCCACTTCGGTGGTGGCATATTTCGTTTGCGCCAACCAATTTCCCGGTGTCACTCCGGAGTTGAGAAGGGCGGTCGAGTGCAAGAAGTTCTTGACAAAGCTGCTGGGCGGTGTGGGAGGTGGCTTCTTATGAATTTTGAAATTAGTTGGCGTTGGGTATGGCGCGGTACACATTACTGCACCACGCCGGGGTAAAATCTCACTCGGAAACGGGTAAGAGAAAGAGAGAGAGAGAGAGAGAGAGAGAGAGAGAGAGAGAATGAGCGAAGGCAGAGTTGCGGCTGCCCTTGATAAGGAGTTCCGGTCGAGTGGATGACGCTAAATTAATCATGCTGAGTGTTCTTGAAAGGTGCGATTGTTTTCGTTTTTACGTCTTAATTAGCGCCAACTTGAAGTGTGTAGTCCTGTCATTTTTTATGAAGACTGGCTTCTTGATCGGGGACGCAAGGATCTGATCAACTTTGGTGCAATACGGAATTGACACCGTATTCAGTTATGTGTCTTTTCACGGGAAAGTTTGTGTTAACAAGCACTGGAGGTGGGAGTGGAGTGTGTTGTCTTGTAAAGAAGCATTTTACAGTATCAATACAGATGCATGAACTGACTGGAAATGTGTGACTTTTTTGCTTACAATACTGAGTTTGAAGTCGACCACAATCGGCTGGGGCTAATGGATCTCGAACCGATCTAAAAATGTTCCGACTGGGCGCATGAACCAGCCTTCTGTAAGGTGCTCGAAGAGAGGAGGCTCAATGGCAATGTCAACTCCTTAAAATCATCGTTCTGTGTCAACCCCTGAAACAGTTCACGGCAGATCTGATAGATCCCTGTTGTTGGGGTTTCGGGAAATGGAAGACCACGAGACATGCAATTCGTACAAACTGAAGAAATGAAAATCGACACCAACTGGCTTCTCATCAATTTTGTAACCGTAGCTAGTCTGCAATCGCAGGTAGCTGACTTCATTGTAGAGACATTTTGGATATGGCACAAGACCACCATGGAAGCACTATCCCAATGTCGCACTGTCTAATTTTAGCATTCATATGGTCACCCCTTATTGTTCGGTTGATCCGAGGCGGTCAAAACAAACCATTGCACAGTCGGTGGACATCATTCCTTGGAAGATTGTCTACGTCGGTGTTTCGGTCTTTCAGGTGGAAGCTTATACAGTTGACATTGACTGTATTAGAGACAGTGAATCCTAAAAACCATTTGCTAGGTTGCATGGCGAGGCGTCTACACGTTCCATAGTATACAGAGATGATCCATGATTAAGGAAGCAAATTTTGTAAGCTTCGATCCTCTAGAATGCTCTACTACCCAATTACCTCTAAAGCCTAAAAAAAGAAAAGACTGATGTTATTTAATTTGTTTTCTTGGTCGCCAACGTATACAAAGACCTGTATTACCTCCCGCCAAATTGTTTCCAATTTGTGGATTCTTTATGGATGACTCTTCGTGAAACCCATTTTGGACGTTCTCGCTTCGAAACCAGTAAACATCTTACGGACGTCTTGAAGCGTTCGATCGATCACTATTTATAGTGTCAATGGAATCACTGATGGAGAAAAGACCATCTACGGATGGCGGCTAACAGACTCAGGCTTTGGCGGAACCTGACTGGTAGTGACAGCTTGACCAGAGGCTATATTCTGGTGCCACGCGAGGTCAGGGGCCCCTGGAACTTCGGTTCCAGCCTGACAGTGCGGTAGGCCCCCTTGTGGGAGTATCGTGGTGGCTGTGGTTTATCACCTAACATCGCGGGTAGAGTCGAGGATAGTGTACTGTGCTGACTTGTTTAGTTCATTATTTAAGCACAACTAGGCAAGAAGGTTAGGGGACTATCCCTTCTCAGTGTAGAGTTGCATTCTAAACCGGGCGCTGCGACCCAGAGAGCGGAAGAGGTTTTAGAAAGGCTTCGCATCAAACCAAGGTGGGGTGATTGCCCCTCAAGCATGATCTCAGTTTGGTACTTGGGTAACTAAGGCGTCTAGTCTTGCGTTACTTACAACTCTTGGGAAAAAGGTTCCCCGTGATATAAGCCGTTAAGGCAGGTGGTAACGTAAAATGAAATCCCACATCTACAACCAAATTACCTCTAAAGCCCAAAAAAAGAAGCGACTGAAGTTATTCAATTTGTTTTCTTGGTCACCAACTGTATTACCTCCCGCCAAATTTCTTCCAATTTGTGGATTCTTTATGGATGACTCTTTAAACCTCGTTAAACCCATTGTGGACATTTTCGCTTCAGAACCAGTAGCAGGTATACCGGTATGAAGTGAGAGATAATGATACAAATGTCTTGATAGGGAACATTTGTTGTGAACGAGCTCTTATTTTTTTGTTTTTGTTTGGTTGCTATGACATCTGTGAAAAATATTTAGTATACATCAAGTCATTGAACAGAGAACATCATAATTTTTCATAGTGTTCAAAATGTCGAATTTTGTACCAGAAAGTGTTGGTTTGCGGAAAGCATTAATTTTTTGATTTCATTTGAAGAAAAGTGCTGCAGAGTCGCATCGAATGCTTGTCGAGGCATATGGTGATCATGCTCTGTCAGAGAAAACATGCAAAAGATGGTTTCAAAGGTTCAGAAATAATGGTTTTGATGTAAGAAATGAAGAACGTGGAAGACTACCAAAAAAGTTTGAAGACGCCAAATTGCAAACGATATTGGATGGAGATGACACTTTGAGTCAAAAGCAAATGGCAGCAATGTTAAATGCTGCACAACAAATAATTTCTGACCATTTAAAAGTTATGGGAAAGATCCAAAATTGGGGAAAATGGGTGCCACATGAATTGAATGAAAGACAGATGGAAAACCGGAAAAACACTTGTGAAATTTTGCTTAAAAGACACGAAAGAAAATCGGTTTTACATCCGATTGTTACTGGCGATGAAAATTGATTTATTTTAGGAATGAGTTAATCTGGGACAACCATCAACATCGACTGCAAGACCAGATTGATTCGGCAAGAAGACAATGCTGTGTGTTTGGTAGAACCAGAAAGGTGTGCTGTACCACGAGCTCCTAAAACCTGGTGAAACAGTTAATTCTGATCGCTACCGACAACAAATGATCAATTTGAACCACGCATTGATTGAGAAACGACCAGAATGGGCCAGAATTCACGGCAAGGTTGGCTCCATGACAATGCACCTGCACGCAAAACAAAACCGGTTCAGGATACAATCAAAACACTTGGCTGGGAGCAGCTACCCCACCCGCCGTATTCACCAGAAGTGGCTCCTTCCGACTACCATTTGTTTTCATCAATGGGACACACATTGGCTCAGCAGCACTTTGATTCCTACGAGGAGGTCGAAAATTGGGTGTCTGATTGGTTTGCTTTAAAAGACGAACAATTTTATTGGCGTGGTATTCACAAATTGCCAGAAAGGTGGTCAAAGTGTGTAGAAAATAATGGCCAATACTTTAAATAAAATGTTTTTACTTTCCCTTTAATAATTTGTGTTTCATTTTCAAAAAAGAAACGCTCATTTCATGCTGGTATACTTGATAGAAGGCGACAGGTTATCCTATCCTATCCATTCTTTATTGAGTGTCTTCTGGCATATACGGGGTCTGCTCAAAAATAAAATTTATTTTCAAATTCGCGGGTTGCGTACATTCGATTATATTTTTTTTATTTTGTAATGTTGGTAAACTCGCCTCGAACATTTTTTTTTGTTTTCTGAGAGGCGTGAAAGTTAGACGTATTTTTTTACTTTCTGCGTTTTTACTTTCCCATTAATAAATAGTTTTTTCAAAAAACCGGTATACACATGTAATAAGATTTTTTTATTTTGGTTTATAAGTTAAATCTATGGATTTAATATTTAATTCATGCAAACTTACTATTAAGAAACGGTTTACAAAAAACTTAGTATTCTAATTTTTTTTATAAATCTAATTTAATTCTGAATCTATTTCAAAAGAACCCTAAACTATGCATACTAAAGTGCAACTTAATATTTTTTTACTTGTTTTTTGTTTTTTTATTTTTTTTCCTTTTCTTAAATTTTTTCTAACGTTTTAATCTATTCTACCTATCAGCCTGTTCTACCTAACGTAACCTTAATGTAAATTTACCATAGGAGACCAACAATCAGCTTTTTTTATGTGACAACAGCTGGGGCACATGTAAAAGCACATGTAACTAAACAAGACACCTATAAGGCGACGCTGCATTGGATGACGAAGGCCTTTCGTGAGCTATACAAACAGAGAAGAAGGGAAGAGCACCGGCTTCTCAGAAGGAAAAGCATGAGCACGAGAAGCGTGCGATCCAGGAAATGGTGTGTTATGGCAGGAATGAGGAACAAAAGTTTTACCAAAAGGTAAAGCAGCTCTCCGGAGGATATAAGGCTCGGACCAAGGCCTGCCTGGACCATAATGGACAACTAACAGTAGAGTCGCAGTCTGTGCTGAGAATCTGGAAGGATTATTTCTGCCGACTCCTTAACGGCGATGACGGCCCAAATCCCTCTGTTAAGCATTATGTTCCATTCGATTTGGACGATTATAGGCAAGAATTCCGTCCCCCCACTTAGACGAGGTGAAAATAGCAATATCCAAGCTGAAGTCGAACAAAGCTGCTGGAGCGGATGTACTGCCCGCAGAACTATTCGAGGAAGCTGAAAAGGAGTTAGTTGGTCACATTCACCAGCTCATCTGTAAGGTATGGTCGGAGGAAAGCATGCCCGATGAGTAAAATCTTAGCGTCGTTTGCCGGCTCACAAGAAAGGACAACTAGTCTCCTGTACATCGCATACAAGATCCTCTCTGCCGTATTGTGTGAGCATCTGAAACCGATTGTCCATAACCTGATAGGTCCCTACCAGTGTGGTTCCAGGCCAGGGAAGACCACTATAGACCAGATCTTCAGTTTACGGCAGATCCTGGAAAAGACTCAAGAAGTGCAAATCGACACGACAATCCTCGATTTTAAGGCCGCATATGACAGTGTGCATAGAGACGAGCTACACAGTGCCATGTCCAGTTTCGGCATTCCTACCAAACTCGTCAGATTGTGTAGGATGACGATGGAGAACTCCCGCTGTCCGTCAAGGTCGGTAGCGAACTCACCGATACCTTCAATGTCAAAAAATTATTTAGACAAGGCGACGCATTGTCATGCGACTTCCTTAACAACATCATTGATAAGATCGTCCGTAACTCACAAGTCAACACCAGAGCCACGATCTTCCAGGAGTCAGTTCAAATGTTAGCTTACGCTGATGACATTGACGTGATTGGAGGAACACAGCGAGCCATCAATTAGGCGTTTGCTGGCATTGAAGCGGAAGCGACTAAAATGGGTCTGGCGGTAAATGAGGGCAAAACTAAGTACATGCTGTCATCAAGGAAGGACACACAACTTGGACGTCTCGGACAGAGCGTCACACTAGGCAGCAGAAACTTCGAGGTAGTCAAGGACTTCGTTTACGTCGGCTTCGCGGTAAACAGGGACAACAACATCAGTACCGAAATCAAACGCAGAATCACTCTTGCCGATCGCTGTTTCTTGGGGCTCAAGAGGTAATTGAGTATAAAACTCTCTCTCGACGGACTAAGCTCGCTCCATATAACAGCTTGATCATCCCAGACCTACTTTATGGCGAGGAAACCTGGACGTTATCAAAGGTGGATGAGAAAGCCGTTAGTCTTTCAAGAGAAAAGTTTTGTGTGCGATTTTTGGTCCTGTTTGCGTTAATGGCATCTGGAGGAGAAGATTTAATGACGAACTCTATTCGCTGTACAGCGACATGCGCCTGGTCAAGCGCCTACGGATACAATGCTTAAGGTGGTTAGGCCATGTAGAGCGTATGGACATCATTGCTCCGGCCCGAGAAGTCCTTGAATCCGATCCATTGGGACAACGCAATAGAGGACGACCTAGACTAAAGTGGCGCACACAAGTGGAGAAGGACCTCGACCAACTTGGAGTGCGCAACTGGAGGCAGCTGGCGAAAGATTGTGCTGGCTGGAGAGGTATGTTGGCATTGTATCCGTAGGCATGGCATTGTATCCGTAGGCGCTTGACCCAGGCGCATGTAGCTGTACAGCGAATAGAGTTCGTCATTAAATTTTTTCCTCCAGATGCCATCTTCGCAACGCTACCAAAATTGGTGTTGACTTATGAGTACCACACGATCTTTTCTAGAATGATGTGAAAGAAAGCACATGACAGTGCATTGAAGATCTCGGTGAGCTCGTTACCAATATTGAGGGAGCAGCCAAAGTTCTCCATCTTCACCCTACACAATCAGTCAAGTTTGGTAGGAATGCCAGATCTTCACATGGCACTTTATAGTTCCATAATAGGAACTATCCTCTGTATGCGTATCAACTCAACACTTTGTTTGACCGCTCACATATTCGAGATCGCCAAAAATGCGAAAGTTCTAGGTTTCTTAAAGCGATGCGAGAAATAAGTCACTCCTTTTCACCTGGAAACATTACAAAAGGCGTACATTCGCCCAAAGCTTGAGTATAACGCTCATATCTGGTCTGGTGCTCTTAAGACCTCTCTGCACCTATAAGAGAGAATGCAACAGCGATCGATAAGACTTATTGGTAACAACACGAGTAATTCTGCGAAGTTAATCGACTCGCTTGAAGATCGACGAAATGTTGCGTCTCTATCACTATTTTATCGCTATTTCAACAAAAAAAATGCTCTAATGAGTTAGCCAGTTGCATTTCTCCTCTTCAACAATTCATCCGCAATAACCGCCTCGCTAGGCACGCTCACCCGTTCACCCTTAAGGCCACCTTCGGACGTACAGCTAAGTTTAGAGACTCGTTCTTTATCCGCACCTCACGAATATGGAATGTTCTTCCCAGCCCAACTTTACGCCCCCCGCATTACAATCCACAGGCATTTAAACCCAATGTGCATCTGTACCTCCTTTCCTTTTCTTCGTTTACACCTTTACTCTGTGATGTCACTAAATTCTGGGTCACTTAAGGGTACGAAGGTTGGATTTTATATTTGGGTCACTTATGGGTTCGAAGGTTGCATTTTATATTTCGGGATTATGCAACCCTAGTCTTGCAATCTAACAACTGCCAGCTCTGTTGTAAAGTTTGACATTTTTGAGGTTATACGTACTCAGAACGTTTTAACATACTAGCGCTATTTGTGTTGTTTACAGTAACTTGAAAGATTCATCTCGCCCAAGAAATGGAATTAAATCGTGAAAATTTTCGCGAGATTATTTTTTACAACTTTCGACGTGGATTAACTCAACAACAGTGCATCGATGAACTTAATTCAATTTTTGGCGAATAAGCTTCATCAAGTGTTTATCGATGGTATGGTGAATTCAACCGAGGTCGTAGTTCACTCCAAAACGAATTTCGGGAAGGTCATCCAAAATCAGTTGTAGTTCCGGAAACCATTGATGCTGTGCGCAAACTGATATTGCAAGATCGTCATGTGACTTATCGTGAGCTTGAGACAACCTTAGGCATTAGTAGGGATAGTATACATTCAATATTGCATAAACATTTGACCGTCAAAAAATTTGTTCGCGTTGGATCCCACACAATTTGCCAATCGCTCAAAAAAAGGCTCGTGTCGATTGGTCGAAAGAAATGCTCCAAAAATGCGATCGCGGTGCTTCGAAACGCGTCTATGACATCGTGACAGGTGACGAATCGTGTGTTTACGCGTATGAGCCATAAAGTAAACAGCAGTCGACTGTATGGGTGTTTCAAATTGAGCCAAATCCAACAAATGTTGCTCGCGCACGAAGCACTTCCAAGCAAATGGTCGCCTGTTTTTTCGGAAAAACTGGACATGTCGCAACCGTACCACTAGAACAACGCAGAACAGTCAATTCTGAGTGGTACACTCCCATTTGTTTGCCAGTTGTCTTCCAAGAAATCAGGAAACCCAACCGCCGAAGATGGATCACTCTTCACCACGACAATGCGAGCTCTCACACATCGGCTCAAACAACTCCAGTTTTGAGCACTCAAAACATCGATTTGATGAGTCATACGCCGTATAGTCCTGACTTGGCACCGAATGACATCTTTTTATTCCCGTACATAAAAAATAAAATGAGAGGTCAACGTTTTCCGACACCTGAAGAAGCGGTTGATGCGTTCAGAATGCATGTTTTGGAGATACCTCAATCAGAGTGGCAAAAGTGCTTCGACAACTGGTTCGAACGCATGCAAAAGTGTATAGATCTTAATGGGGAATATTTGAAAAAAGCTTTTTTCGATTATTAATATTTGTTTTTATTCCCTTATCTTATATAAAAGACAACCCTCGTATGAACAATCTCTTTAGTGCGCTGCAATTATAAAAAAAAATGCGGACTATTAAACTAGAGGGTTATCATCACATTTTATTGACGTTCAATCAAAACTCAGCTTCTAGCTAAACAAAATTCGCTTATAGAACTTGGGATCAACGATTATCTTGTTTTGGGTCCGTTCACCGAATGTACGCCTTACTTGGCGTTCGTTAGACTACACCAATCTAAACATAAATCACGTCACACCTGACTTAATGGCCACCAGTTGAAATAGTGCTGTCAATTTAACCTCTGAAAATGAACTATTCGGGTATAGAATCGGTGTAGGGGAAAAACCAAATCGTTATCGGGGCCTTTGTTTCATTAGTTTTTCCACATGTGTAATGATATAAAAGCGAAAGTTAAAAACAAAACCACTGCCGAAAAAAATCGCCGATTCGGAGTTTTATTTTCATGTTTTGGTCCTCCGAGCCGCATTGGGACAGACAGTGTAAGACGAGCTATTTTGTGCAGTGCTCTACGGCAGGATTGTATAAAAGTTGCATCAAAACCGTTGAGAAACCATGCAGAGATTCCGGTACGGGGAAACATTGCCTTCGGCGTTGACATGAGCACCGGATGGATGTCTGATAATCGAACGTGCGAAGTTCGCTTATATTTTGAACAGACCTAGTGTGTCTTCTAATTTTGCAGTTGCTTGCCTCCGATTAAACTCGCATTCTCGGATTTCGCCAATCACTTAAAACAGATCTAAGCCTCAGAATGTGTCCAAGACGGAAGTTAAAGCCTTTCACATTAACGGTGGAGCAGCACTTTCATTTTCAAAAACAAAGGCCACACGGGCACATGAAAGAATTTCTCCTTGTCTCGATTACCTTCGATCGAAAAACACCTCGATCGCAATGCCCCTCTAAAAAAAAATCGCATTCCAATCCAAATGCAAACCAATTCAACCCTGAATTCAGCCACTGCCTTCGGCCGTTGATTGACACCTAAGTGCGACGTCGTTGTGCGACGATTGACAAATCACCTCGCAGATCCCATCGCATGTCATCATCAGTCCAATCGATTCGATGCGCTGCTCCGGCACTGGGTGGCATACGAGAATCGAACTCCAGCCGCCACCGACGCCTTGACCGAATCCAAAAGCGGATCGCCAACGACACTGATTGGTATTCCGCACCGCTTCGCAGAAAAGAGATCTTAATCCAGTTATCTCAGTTCGATGCTCATTTGCATTACAAATTGCCAGATACATTTGTGAAATCCACCGGATCGCGATTTCGTCATTACGTATCCGACGAATTCCACTTGGTACAGATTTTGGCGGGCTGGAAAAGCGGAGCAAGCCGACCCCGTGGCCGAATGACCAGGCAACCGGAGTGCTGCCCACCTGACAACGGCCGCATGCACGCGGTCAGTGGCACTGCCTGACCTGGACGGAGCTAGAGCCGAAGACACGGACTCGGAGTTGACGTCGCAGCCGGAGCCACCTGAAAGTGATTAATCTACTTCCATCCTCAAGTGGTGGTCAGTCAAGCGGCGTCGCAGTTAATTTCCATTTTCTCCTCCGACGCAAATTAGCTGCTTCTCGCTATCCTCTTGGCGCATACGTGTATGGTATGTATGTAAATCGCCGTGAAGATGGCAACAACAAGCGAGAGAAATACAGCGCATGATCAAGACAGCGACGTGGCGGTGGCGGCGACGATGGTGTCTGGGAACTCGAATCGGTGGCGACGACGACGCCGCGCCGCCACACAGCAGAGAAAGTGTGCGCAGCAAAGTGGACACCAGTCACGAGCGAAGGCTTTGATTCGAGAGTTAGAATGCGCCTCGGAACCTTCATGCAGCCGTGTGCATAGGTATGTGGCATTGTCATGCAAAATTTCACAATAGACACACGGATTGGATGCAAATATCCAGTCGGGCTTTGGTAAGCGCGCACCGAGTGGTGAAAGTAGAACAGCGGCGGATACTTGTGGAAGGCTGCCCCCGAACATCGCCGCTGAGCAGTTCTTTATTACGCCGCCGCATATCGGTCCGATGTGGTACAGACAATGTGCTTCTTGCCTCAGGTTGCAGCATCAGATTGGATCGTTCGACGAGTAATTCCGCCGAGTTTCGATTTAGGGTTAAAAAGCACTACGGCTATCTGCGAAATTGGTGGCACACATATTTCGCTGTGTTGACTGTGCACTAGGTCAGGGCTTGGTCGAGTTATTTGCTTGAGTTCTACATTTTGACAATGTGACGAGCGGTTGTCGTCTGAAATGATCTTTGAATGACAGATGATGATTTGAAATCATTTCGCCACCTGGGCACTGACGGCATGCGACGATGTGGGAGAAATATTTGGCCACAAGAATAAGAATGACTTGGAGGTGGATATAAATATGTTGGGTTTAACGTAAGGGATCCCTCTAAAGGCTGTAAAATGTCTACTTTGGGAACGTTTCAAAAAAACTCAAACGATGAGAAGAGAGGAATCTTTCAATCTGCCTCAGCGTCTGCAGTGAAGAAGTACTGCCTTATTTTATCCCTTTGCTCACTCAACGCCTTACCAACTGTTCTGATTGTCTTTTGAAAAGGTCCTTCAGTTAAACGATTTATTAATTATAAAAATCACATTTGGAAATATAAGTCTGTGTCTGTATCTATGTACAAAGCGCTACAGAGCTCTTATCTGGCAATACTATACTTATTTGAAAGGTCTTGACATAACCTACAAAACGACGCTATGCATGATTAGTTTGGATATTGCGTTCAACAGTTATACACGAGTAAACATGGAGTTCACTAAATTCGAAATTCGCGCCATTTTAAAGTTTTCCTTCGTTAAGGGCAAGTCCGCTAGAGAAACGTTCCGTGAGATTAATGGTGTTTTGGGGGTGGTACTCCCCCTTCGAACCGCGGAGGAATGGTTCCGACGATTCAGAGCCGGTGAAAACGACACCATGGATAAGCCAGCCGGCGGAAGACCTGTGACAACGAATACCGATAGAATCATCGAAATCATCGAGTTAGACCGGCATGTGACATCTCGCGTCATCACCCATGAGATGGGAGTTAGTCACCAAACCATTTTATACCATCTGCAGAAGGCTGGATACAAAAACAACTTGCTTGATTTGACGCAAAAAAACCTTCTGAACCGAATCAAGGCCTGCGATATGCTGCTGAAACGGAACGAACTCGATTCATTTTTGAAGCGGATGTTGTCTGGTGACGAAAAATGGATCACATACGACAATATCAAGTGAAAACGGTAGTGGTTGAAGGCCGGTGAATCGTCCCAAACAGTGACCAAGCCGGAATTGACGGCCAGGAAGGTTTGCTGTGTGTTTGGTGGGATTGGAAGGGAATCATCCACTATGAGCTGCTCCCATATGGCCAGACGCTTAATTCTACCAACTACTGCGAACAACTGGACCGCTTGAAGCAGGCGATCGACCAGAAGTGCCCAGAACTGGCCAACAGGAAGGGTGTAGACCACAAACTTCGTTGATGACTCGTCAGAAACTACGGGAGCTCGGATGGAAGGTTTTATCGCATCCACCATATAGCCCGGACATAGCGCCAAGTGATTACCACATGTTCCTGTCAATGGCGAACGCCCTTGGTGGTATGAAGTTGAACTCAAAAGAGGCTTGTGAAAAGTGGCTGCCCGAGTTCTAAGGAGGGGGACTTCCACGAGGGACGTCTAGATGGAAACAGATTATCGAACAAAACGGCGCATATTTGAACAAAATCCGATCACATTTTTTATGAAGCATTAAATGTGGTCGCCGTGGCGTAGTCGGCAGAGTGCAACGCTCACATAACGAAGGGTCTAGGTTCGACTCCCAGCTCAACACCAATTTTTCGAATTTTTCACGACATTACCTCTCTCGAGCTGCTGACAATACTCAAAGAGTAATAACTTCGCCGTTTGGAGTCGGCAAAAAACTGTAGGTACCTTCTACTCGTGAGAGAACAATACCTCGCACAACATCAGTAGTTGATGAGCAAGTTAGGCCCTGGTCCCCCTTTGGACTGTAACGCCAACAATTACTATTATTATTATTGAATAATGAGCAAAAAAGCGGATATTTCACTACCTTATATTTCATTAGGGTTATTAAGCTATAACTTTACTTGAATAATGACCAAAATATTCGGGTCACAAATTAATTCGCGCCTTCATCAGCTTTTTAAAGATGGGGCCACCTGCAAGTTGTGACTTTTCTTGGAAGCGAATACGAATTCCATTGGAAAGGTGGTATATTTCTCAACAAGAAATATACCAAGGAGCGTGCATCATCTTGTATCTTAGGTCATAACTTTGTTTGTTGCTTCCTCGAAAGTATCCGGATTTGTCTTAAATAAACCAGGGACGTTTTGATTTCCTTTTTTCAATGAAAAAATGCAGCATAAGCCCTTTCCGTGTTGCAGAAGTTTAAGGTGAATCTCGCCCGAGTAATACGAGACAAATATAAACCATCGAAAATAACTTTATTGTTTTTCAATAAGATCTATACACTTTTGTATGCGTTCCAATCAGTTGTCGAAGCACTTTTGTCACTCTGATTGAGGTATCTCCAAAACGTGCATTCTGAACGCATCAACCGCTTCTTCAGGTGTCGAAAAACGTTGACCTCTCATTTTATTTTTTATGTACGGGAATAAGAAGAAGTCATTCGGTGCCAAGTTAGGACTATACGGCGGATGACTCATCAAATCGACGTTTTAAGTGTTCAAAAATGCAGTTGTTTCAGCCGATGTGTGAGAGGTCTTGGGGAAGAGTGATCCATCTTCGGCGGTTGGGTTTCCTGATTTCTTGGAAGACAATTGGCAAACAAATGGCTTTGTACCACTCAGAATTGACTGTTCTGCGTTGTTCTAGTGGTACGGTTGCCACATGTCCAGTTTTTCCGAAGAAGCAGGCGACCATTTGCTTGGATTTGGCTCAATTTGAAACACCCATACAGTCGACTGCTGTTTACTTTATGGCTCATACGCGTAAACACACGATTCGTCACCTGTCACGATGTCATAGACGCGTTTCGAAGCACCGCGATCGTAGTTTTGGAGCATTTCTTTCGACCAATCGACACGAGCCTTTTTTTGAGCGATTGACAAATTGTGTGGGATCCAACGCGAACAAATTTTTTTGACGGTCAAATGTTCATGTAATATTAAATGTATGCTGGTCTTACTAACGCCTAAGGTTGTCTCAATCTCACGATAAGTCACATGACGATCATTCAATATCATTTGCGCACAGCATCAATGGTTCCCGGTACAACAACTGATTTTGGACGACCTTCACGAAATTCGTCTTGGAGTGAACTACGACCACGGTTGAATTCACCATACCATCGATAAACATTGGCCCTTGATGGACCTTCATCGCCAAAAATTGTATTTAGTTCATCGATGCACTGTTGTTGAGTTAATCCACGTCGAAAGTTGTGAAAAATAATCTCGCGAAAATTTTTACGATTTAATTCCATTTTTTGGGCGAGATGATTCTCTTCAGTTACCGTAAGCAAAACACAAATAGCGGTTGTATGTCAAAACGTTCTGAGTACGTATAACTTCAAAAATGTTAAACTTTACGATAGAGCTGGCAGTTGCTAGATTGCAACACTTGGTTTGCAACCTTCGAAAATCATGCAGTTTTCGTCACCAGTTTTCAACGCTTCAAAACTGGTGATTGTAACGTCGTCAAAGAGTGCCTAGCCCAGTCCAAAAGGGAAGAAGATCAGGAATTGGGAGTTTTGATAGATCAAGTGACAAGCGCAGAATCGTTGGAGAACGATTTCTGTTGGATTAGAGAATGTTGGACTTATTCAGAAGCAAGGAAATTGGATACCGTAAAGAGAGATGCCTAAACGCCGTATAGAGAGATGTCTAAATACCTCGGAACTGCTTCTGGAAAGACATCAAAGAAAGTGATTTTTGCACTAGATCGTGGCTGAAGATGAAAAATGTATATTGCACGATAGCCCCAGGTAAACAAATTGCATGCAAAGCCCAGTAAACTTCCTTCATCTACATCGACGCCAAAGAGAAACACCATGCACTGCATATGGTAGGAACAGACGATAAGGGTGTACAATGAGCTGCTAAGACCAGGTGAAACGATTGATGGGAAACGTTAATGCGCTTAAGCAGTGCATTGTGTGAAAAATGAACAGAAATGATTGAAGGGCATGAAAAGGTGATTTGGCAACATGATAAGATCGGCCCCACGTTGACGAAAACTATCCGAAAGCTCTCCCCCACTCGTCGTATTCTCCAAACCTAGTTGTTTTCTACTACTGATTTTTCGACGGATGCGAATCTATTTGAGACGTCACAGGGTTTCGGATCTTCAAAAGAAATCGAAGAATGGCTCAAAGATTGAATCGATAGAAGAGAGAGAAAGAATACTCATTTATCGCTAGTATGCGAAAGTGGTCGCCGTGGCGTAGTGCGTAGAGTGCAACGCTCACACGCCGAAGGATCTAGAAGTATTCGAAAGGGAAGAATTATTCGCTTTCGACAGACTCCGAATATACCAAGAAAAAAGCGATGCCCTCTTGTCCCTCTCTTATCATCAGCATCATTCTCGTCTGCGGAAAAGTCACATCCTTTCCCGTCCTCTAAAACTCACAACTTCTTTCGGGTAAGCCGATTTATCAAATTCGAAAAGAAATTTTTGCATTCAATACAATGTGGACTCGTTCGATACATCGGTTTTTTCTGCACTCCACAGCTCATCGAATCAACCTCCTCGTACATGGATTTCCCATAGTCCACTCGAAGTTCCAGTTTCGGCACGACAGCGACTAATATGCCTAACAGCCGACCTGGTGTTAACCCCCTTCAAGTCAAACAACCAGAAAAAACATCAAACCCGACCTTCATTCGTCTACATCACAGCTGCCTTGACGAAGAATCGATGCCCACAACAGAGGGGAGACCACAGCTCTAAGTTCCGATAAAGCGCACTCCTCCGACACACACTCACCCAGCCACACACACACACCCGCAACGGATTCAGTTAATAGCCCCATTTTGGGATAATTCATAGCCGGATGGATGTGTGCGATGACCGCCCCAAAGGTTAGAGTTCCCCGAACGAAATTAACGTGAAGGTAAGGTTCCTCTAATTATAGGTGTTCATTGCTTGGGTCGATGTAGCCGGTTGTCGTCGTCGTCGCCGTCGCTGTAGTCGTCGTGGTCGTGGTTGTGATCGTAGTCGTGGACGCGGTCGTCGTCGTTGTTTTTCGCTCGAGGTTGTGTACCATCTGCGTTCACGTTATGCGCGGCTGTGCGGTGTGCCCGACCGTGGAACAACGGCGACGGTGGGTCCTCCCTTTTTTGTCTCTGCTGCCGTTGCTGCTGCTGCCGACTACCACTCCACCTCTCTGCCCACTGCCGGCTGGTGCGTATCCGCTTATGGACGGTGCTTTGGTGGATACTCTTTTTGTTTTCATTTCATTGAAGCCGACACCATTATCATTACATTTCATGCGATATGCACATTTGAGGCTTTTGCCTCGCGGCTCTTGGTACGTTCCATTTTTTCTTTTCGTTTTGCTTTAGACTTCCGCCCCTCCACCCTGTCGGTGCATCGATGGTGAAGTGGCAGACTGCCGCTTCGGCAATTATTCGCTTAGTCAGCCACGGGATCACGGGTGGAGCTTGACCTATCGGGAAACCATTAAAAAGGTGACGCTGATAAATGCTTCTCTGGCAGCTCATGGTCGAGTATGATTTTTGTTTTTGGATCTAGTTAGGCTTGTAAATGTTGGTTTGCTGTTATCTGGTAGATCGCATTGAGGCTTTGCCTTGACAAGCACTCGGTGAGCTTCAGATTGTGGGGCATCTGATTATAGCGGAGACTGTGCATCGCTACAGTTCCCATTCGACCTTCTAAAACATCCATTCATGAGGTCTGTAAAAGTTCTCTCATGAGTGGATGAGAGCCACAGTCTAATGCCTACAACGAACTGTAGCTTTGAGAAGGCAGGAGGCATGAAACTCCAAATTTTGTTTTGTCGTGGCATAGCTGGGAGTCTGTACAATGGACGACTCTATGATTTGAGAGTGAGAGATGCATAGTGGGGTGGATGCTAGGAAATACTGGAAGGCGTTCAAGATCTTGACTGGTCGTCAATTGGAAATGAGATAGCTTTGGTTGAAGGGACTCCGGGCGATAGAATGCTTACGCTGTCTAGAAGCATTCTAGTCCAAGTAGAGCGTGCTTTAGAAACACAAGACAAAGGCAGTTCAAGCCTGCAAAGCCTCTTACCCCGAACCGAACGCATTCTATATTAAGTGCTCATCTAGAATTGCGTCACAAGTGAAAAAGGATCACAACCAACTTGTCGTCGCAGCAGTTAGAAGCTGACAAGAAACCAGCCAGTTGGTGAGACAAAAGGACGAAATCGAAGAAGTCGTGAGGTCGTTAGGTTGTTAGAAGACATCACAAGCACTATAATTTTCAAGGTTCCTCTTCACCTACCCCAACTCCCTTAAAAACACAAATGCTGGAGAACAGATGGTCGTTTGGTAGGCGTAGGGCTATCTGCACTAGCACCTAACCCAACAAAAGTTCTCTCTGATGGCAAATCAACACTCTCGCAAACCCACTTGCAATTGCTGCAAAACCCCACAACAATGGCTCCGGCTCTCTGCACACCTCTGCTCCCCTCAGCAACATAAAAACAAACTCCACCTGAGACCCCAATTAGAGCACATTCCTTTGTTCAGATCTGGATTAACTCTCTGCGGCTTTCAGTCTCCTGGATATGAACCGAACTCATTAGGATGATCTTATCTTAATCATCAAATCAAAGGGGGGACAGTCGTTTTTCTTTCTTCAGCACATCGACAATGTCGACGCCGACGTCGACACGGTCGCCGTGTTCCTTCCCCACAGTCTGCGGACCCCATTCGCCGGCAATGATTTACCACCAGCGCAACACTCGGTCATCGCTTATCCGGCATTTCGTGCCAGAGTGCGCTCGCTCCACGACGACGCGACGACTACGTCTGCTGCCCCCAAGCCATCGGTTCGTTCGAGCGTTTTCAGCTTAATGACTTCAAAACAGAGATACCCAGTACCCACTCCGCTGGGGCCATTAAAAGGTAAAAAATTCCATTAAAGTACATGCAAACGGGTTAATTAACACACATCCACATCTGTGCGCTAGCGCTGGCCCTGCCACCACTGCGGACCGTCAACCTTCTATCCACAGTCCGCCTCGTCGTCTTCATCGTTGTACTCGCTGGCGCGGATGTGTGCGAGAGCTCTCTACGCAATGCCCGGTTGTACGCCACTTTTGTGTGCTGTGCACTGTCTGCTACGCTAACCTTAATTTGCTGCCCTTTTGGTTTGGCGTCCAAGTGTGTGTGTGTGTGTGTCCGGGGCAATCTAACATTTCAAAATAAATTAGCCTTCGCTTCGTCGTCCAGATAAGAATCGAAATGGCAAATAGTTGGAATAATTGCCGTTTTGGTGGCGTTCACAAGGGTCTCTCCCTCGTCTACGAGCGAGTGGTGTCTTCCAGCACCACCACCACCACCACTCCGCCACCACCACCACTCCGCCTATTTGACACCATCAGAGCGGCGCGGGTGGATATTGTTTGTAAGCCAACAAAAAGCAGTGCCTTCATCAGCATAATGCATGAGGTACCGCCAGTCATTCGTCTCTCGAGCGCCCGAGCACACCCGAGGCAATGCCAATCCGTTCCGCGTACACACAACTAAGGTTCCCCTCCCTCTCACAAAAAAATAAACTCAAATAAAAACCTGGCACTGAAGAGAACCCAAAACCCGCCGAAAGAGATAGAGTGAATGGAGAGAAAAGGGAACAAAAAGAAACCCAGGGAAAAATGGAAAAAAAGTGAATAAACTTGACATTTCGGGTTGAGGTATAAATCAAGCCGCGTCTACCTCAAATTCTTTAACGTACTTCCCTTCTGCTGGTGACTTCAGACTAAAACTTGTTTTAAACCAAAAAAAAAAAAATCGAAAAAAGAGTCGACGCTCTCGCGTAGTCCATTATTTTATTATTTTGGATTTTTTACGTCTCCCCTTGGTTTTACTGTTAATGATGCTCAAATAATTTGGCAATAGCGTTTTTGTTGAATTAATTTCTGCGGATTTTGATTACGACTTGGCTCTCCTTAGGGACTTCAAACTTCTGATACACCAAGGCGATAGGATGGTGAGTTAGTCAGAGTTAGTTATCCAACATGAGTCAGAAGGATCTAATCTTCGAGGAATAGAAATAACTTGGAAGACGGGTGTGTGAGAATTTCACGAAAGCCTCGAAGATGATAGAAGGGCTTACAGCTGGGGCCTTTTCGTGGAGAACGACAAGGTCACTTCGCGTGGGTTTTAAAAGGAAAATCTTTGCGATCGTACTGGCCTCGCACTATTTTGTAAAGAACCGATGGAAGGGGCGAAGTATTTCAGTTTGTAGCTAAGGCCAAACAGTTTTCAAGGCCTTATTCCTTCCAATAAGGCTTACGAATGGAAGTTGGTCCTTAGTTTAATCGGCAGACTGAATTCGTTTTGATTTTTCTGGGTCGTGGGACATCACGGGACAAAGGGACTCCAGGAGATCATCGGAAACGAGGTTACCTATTAACTTGCTAGGAAAGTGTCAAAAGAGACACTTATATGGCCCGAACTCGCTTTGGTTTTGCCCGTGTCATTATTCAGGGCTTCCATCGAGAGTTGGGTCTCTCGAGTACTAACAGGACACTTCCTCTACGTTAAGCAGTTATTTATGCTTGACCTTAGTGACGCTTGTGTGGGTAGAGTGCAATGCTCATATGCAGAAGGGTGTAGGCTCGATTCCCAGCTCAACAACAATTTTTCGAGTTTTTCACGGCACCACCTCTTTCGAGCTGCTGACAATACTTAAAGAGTAATAACTGTCTAAGAAGACTTCTCCATCTTCGCCGTTCGGAGTCGGCAAAAAACTGTAGGTCACTTCTACTCATGAGAGAACAGTACCGCGCACAACACGAGCAGTTGTTGAGCAAGCTAGGCCCTGGTCCCCCTTTGGACTGTAGCGCCAACAATTATTAGTTACGCTTGTAGAAACACTGAAGACACCTTTTTTCACATACTCTGTCATAAACGCACCTCGACTCGAATCAGGTGTCGGTTGTTTGGTGCAGATGTTGTTTGAACTGATGTTGTTGGAGCTAAAGTATGACGCCCTTAACCTTAGAGGTGCTCCCTGGTATCCCTTCGGAAGACAATAGTAATAAATGGATGGCGCAACAGTCCCCAGAGATACCAGGGCCTAGCTTGCTCATCAACTACTCGTTTTGTGCGCGCCACTGTTCCCTGACGCGTAGAAGAGACCTACATCGTTTTTGCCGACTCCAAACGGCGAGGTTTGAGAAGCTTTTTTTTAAACAGTTGTTGCTCTTTGAGTGTTG
Organism: Eristalinus aeneus; assembly: GCA_955652365.1. Taxonomy (NCBI): domain Eukaryota; kingdom Metazoa; phylum Arthropoda; class Insecta; order Diptera; family Syrphidae; genus Eristalinus; species Eristalinus aeneus. The sequence goes on along the minus strand of OY019131.1, from coordinate 52,222,683 downwards.
TTAGCAGCTCGAAAGAAGTGGTGCCGTGAAAAATTCGAGGTGTTGAGACGGGAAACGAACCTGAACCTTCCGCGTGTGAGCCTAACACTCTACCCACTACGTCACGGCGGCCACCTCCAGAAGACAAAGAAAACACATTAACTGTAGGTAACTGCCCGATACTTCAATAAACTAGTTTTTAAGTGCTCTAGTATTTTGTTTTCCAACCTTCAACCGGAGAAAAATATGCTTGGACGGCAAATTTCGCAGTTAACATATTTGAATTATTTTTTTAATTTTTTCTTTTTAAAATGGGCATTTGTGCATTAACGCTCAGGTTGTCGTTGTTGCCCAAAAGAAATTTTCAACAGGTATCAACCTCAAGCTTTTCCCTTCGAATTTAAGTCTATGTCGGCTTTTACGCCCACAAATCTGCACAGTCAGTGGTCCCTTCTTCTGTTCAACAAGGGGTTATTGTGGGACGGAATCGAAGAGACCATTGCAACAATGTTCTTTCCTCCAGTACACAGTGCATTGGGTCTGCTCTTGAGTTAAGCGACATCCTCAGACAAAACATGACATTGCAAAAATATAACGTGCAATACCCGCTGTTTCGTGTGAATGCGTCGTGCAGTGTAAGCAAATATCTTCCCCCCAGTTTCATAACAATAGCATGAGCCAACTTTTCAAAACCATATGTTTCCGATACTTTTGCATCCAAAAGTGCTAGTTACACTCAAAGACAAAATGACGTGACATTCTAAGATATGCATAAGGATGAAAATTGAACGGTTGCATACATCCAATTCCACGGGTCTATTCCAGGAATTTCTAAGTGAACCATTCAACTTCATTCAATTCCAATCATTAGTCACATTCCCAAGCAATCTGAAAGGAGTACCGGCATAAGTTTTTTAACATTGCAGCACTTCATGAATCAACGATTTCAGCAACCTTTAAGTCACACACTAAACAGAAGAAGACGAGCGCAAGGAATGCTGAAAGTTCCTGAAGCATACAACCTATATGGAGACCGGGAATTACGAACTGTCCCTAAATTTATGAATTCGTTGCCACAGCTTTTCAAAATCATTCCAAATTTAAAAGAAAGAAAAAATGAGTTAAAAATGTGTTTAATGCAATTTCATTCCATATTACTTTTTTAATTCGTAAACAATAATCTCTGAGTATTTGTAAAAACTGCATTGCAATCTAAAACTAATTGAAAGTCACTTCAACAATTATCACTACCAATGTATAACCACCTGCAGATAAGCATTTAGCTTTGCATGTAAACCATTGCAAACGAATAACCTAAAAAAAAAAAAACAACAAAACAGTTACACTAAAAAACCAAAATGTTTCGTTTTAAGATAACACAAGCAAACTAGCCATGCGTCTTAAATAGGTTTGCGTACTATTGTCTGCCAGCTCCAGGCAACTGGCGGCTAATGCACAGTGCTCATACAGGAAACGGTTTGTGGACCAGCCCTAGAGAGGCCTGTTCATTGCCAGCAATAAATTTTGACTTTATTGTCTTTGCCGTTGCGTAGTGGGTAGAGTGCGACACTCAGTCGCCGTGCGATTCCCGGCTGAACACCTCGAAATTTTTCTCGGCACCAATTCTTTCGAGCTGCTGACAGCACTCAAAGAGTCATTAATTTCGACGAAAAAGCTTCTCAAACTTCGCCGTTTTGAGTCTTCAAAAAACTATAGGTCCCTTTTACTCGTGGGAAAACAGAAGCATGCACAACCACGAGTAGTTGATGAGCAAGCTAGGCCCTGGTACCTCCTGTGGACTCTTGCGCCATCCAATTATTGTTAAATGCTTTACGAGTATGAAAACAGCATTTGACGGGTTTTGAGACCAGATTGGAGCTTAACGCATAGATCGGTTATTTAAAATGGTTCTGTCTAGCATATTAATCGCTGCTATGTCAACTTGGGACTAAGGATCATTTTATCAACCCGTCTGAATGCCAGATTAAACAGTTCAGGCCTAGAGTGAAAACATCGTTTAATCCAATATTTCAATATTAAGTGGCCCATTGATGTAGAGCTGCTTAACCACAATGTACGGCATTGTACAAAACGTTTCCCTTTTGAGTACTGAGTTAAGAAATTTCAGCTGATCCATAAAATATTTAAGGGCTGTCTGGCAGGCTTTCTAGTTAAGATAATCAATGCAAGGTGCCTTTGATCTTGCGCAGATTTAATAGGTTGAATGAAACCAAAAGATGCCGGAGAAGAAAAAGTTTGAATTACCTCTGGCGCATTATTTGTACATTTTTCCCCTGAGATCGGATGTTACTTTAGAGTCGATTCAGTTTTTTCAGCTTGAACAAAATCTGGTTGACTGTTACGTCTATAGGCAGGTCCCAACTTGCAATATTGGCCAACGAACGGGTCTATGTAGCGTGTCTGTCTAAAGAGATGGATGAAAGCATCATCTATTATTATTCGATTTGTCGAACGCAATCTATACGAAATTTTTTTATGAAATTAAACTCATTCTTTATCGCCACATCCTGATATACATAAGTTATTGTCGAAAAATTAAAAAATTAAAAACACCTCGTGCACATACACATACACATACACAGCGCGGTATATGGGGTTTTGCACTTCCACAGTGCTCACAACGTGTTTACAGTGAGCAGTGTATAATCAAAAATAAAGGCAAAGAATCCGTCAAAAAGGCTCATTTAGGTATAGAACGGTTGAAAGATATTTTAGACTACCTTTTTCTCGTTACAGTCATTTCCCTATCTCGTGACATTCTAAAATAGGCATAAGGATGGAAACTGTAAATCCACCTTCACGGGTCTTCTTCTTCTTGTGGTGCTACAGTCCGGGGTGAAGTCTGGTCTAGTCTAGTTCATCCTCTGTTGCATTGTCCCAATGGCACGTATTCAAAGACTTGTCGGGCCGGAGCAGTGGTGTCCATACGCTCTACATGGCCTAGCCATCTCAAGCGTTGTATCCGTAGACACTTGACCAGGTGCATGTCGCTGTACAGCCCATAGAGTTCGTCGTTAAATCTTCTCCTCCATATGCCATCAGCGCCAACAGGACCAAAAATCGCACGCAAAGATTCCACGGGTCTATTCCAGGAATTTCGTAGTGAACCATTCAACTTCATTCAATTGCAATCGTTTGCACTTTCCCAAGCAATCTGAAATGAGTGCCGGCATAAGCTTTTCAAGAAAAGAAGCGCTTAAGATCAAATTCTGTGAATTCACAAGCTTCCAGGCGAAGCGGAATTCCAATTTAAATGATAATTGGATGGCACAACAGTCACCAAGACGACCGGGGGTTTGTTTTTTCCAAAAACTACTCGCATTATGAGTGCTCTTTTGTGGTACAACTAAAATCGATTCGATTCAAAGGACGGCGCTACCTGCAAGTTGTGATTGATCTTGGAAGCGATTGTCTACTTTATTGGAAAGGTGGGACATTTCTCCACAAGAATACCGTCTGTTTTGGGTACCAATATTCTTTTTAGCGTCTTTAAAAATATGCGAATTTGTCTTAAATAAACAGCGTTTGCAGGAAGTTTTGATTTCCCGTTTAAATTTGCTAGACAAGTGCAGCTGAATCCCAATGAATGCTTGTAGAAGATCAAATTTTGTGAATTCACGAGCCTCTGGGCGAAGCCGAATTTCAATTTAATTGATAATTGGATGACACAACGGTCAGCAAGAGGACTGGGACTTTTTTTTCCAAAAAAAAACTATTCGCGATTTGGGTGCTCATTTTTGGGGTACAAATTAATTCAGTTTGTTTCAAAAGATGGCGCCACGTGCAAGTTGTGGCTGATCTTGGAAGGGATTATCTACTTCATTGGAAAGGTGGGACATTTCTCAGTAAGAATTAGTGTGGATTGGCGTCTGTTTTGGCTTTCTTTTAAGCGTCTTCGAAAATATCCGAATTTGCTTTAAGTAAACAGATTTTTTAGCTTGGAGCTGCTTCTTGGAAGACACCCAAGGAAGCGATTTTTTCACCGGACATGGCGTGAGATGAAAAGTTGAAATACTGGAAAAAATTTAAAACGTAAATATACTGTGACCTGTTGAATCCGTAAGATCGTCGTCTACATCTACACTGTTAAAACAAGGCGATGTCATTAATGGAAAACGTTGTTAATTACAACTAATGCGTCTGAACCGTAAATTGTTTGAAAAAAAAACTGCTAGAAACGACCATAAGGCATGATAAGGTGATTTTGCAACATTACAACCCTTTACCTCACGACGCTGTAGCGGTCAAAAACTATCTAGAAACGCTGAAATAAGGGTCTTTCCCGCCTGCCGTATTTGTCCAGACCTCGTTTCTTCCGACTACATTCCCTTTCGGTGAATGACAAACTATATTCTGGTCACCGATGCGAGCATTTTGAAGAATTCAACGAATAGATCGACGCCACAGATGACTAATTATTTAGAGATGGTATTCGCGGATTACCAGAGAGATGGAAGAAAGTGGTCGCTTCAAACGGCAATATTTGGAAGAGGAAGTGGAGGCACATTATATGGATATCGTGACAATGTAGATGATATTTTTTTAACTTCAAAAAAATTCGCGATTTGGAAATTCTAGACATTAACACAAGTAATTGCAATATGGTTTTTATCCAATATATTTAAACTGCAACCACTGGCAACGAGATTACGACAGATTATGTGGCGCACTTCAACTCTTTGACACAACTGATATAATGCTTGTTGGAGACTTTAATGGTCGGATCGGGATGTGTCAAAATACTTTGATAACTACATATTATAACACATACTTTAAGAAAATTCGTAACTCCAGGGACAAAGTCTTTGGTAATTGCCGATGCGTACGACTTTCGTGTTCTGAATGGTAGCTGCGCTGGAAACTCGGAAGGACAAATTACGTTTGTTCGAGGCTCGTCAAGTTCTGTTATTGATTTCTGCCTTATAGCTGAGAACTGGAACGACTTCCTGACGGACTTTCAAGTTGGAACGGAGATTTTTTCTGACCACATGCCTTTAGAAGCAACAATTTGTATATCCACAGGTAGAAACAATGCAGATTTGACAGAGTTAAATCTTCTACCCAAACTTGTCTGGAAAGAGCGAGCACTTGAAAGTTGTCAACATAGCTTGAACATGCATATTGAAAAAACTGATAGCGGAAAACAAACCAGCAGATATAAAAAAACTTGACAGAAATTATAAAGAATTCAGTTCCGTCAAACAAACAAGTAAACGGTAAGATTGTATTTACCAGGTATACCGGTATGAAATGAAATTTTTTTGAAAATAAAACACTAATTATTAAAGGGAAAGTAAAAACATTTTATTCAAACTATTGGCCATTGTTTTCTACACATTTTGACCACCTTTCTGGCAATTCGTGAATACCGCGCCCATAAAATTGTTCGTCTTTTAAAGCAAACCAATCAGACACCCAATTTTCGACCTCCCCGTAGGAATCAAAGTGCTGCTCAGCCAATGCGTGTCCCATCGATGAAAACAAATGGTAGTCGGAGGGAGCAGAGTCTGGGGAATTCGGCTTGTGAAGTAGCTGCTCCCAGCCAAGTGTTTTGATTGTATCCTGAACCGGTTTTGCTTTGTGTGCAGGTGCATTGTCATGAAGCAAAATTACCTTGCCGTGTCTTCTGGTCCATTCTGGTTGTTTCTCGATCAATGCACGGTTCAAATTGATCATTTGTTGTCGGTAGCGATCAGTATTAACTGTTTCACCAGGTTTTAGGAGCTCGTGGTACAGCACACCTTTCTGGTCTCACAAAACACACAGCATTGCCTTTCTTGCCGAATCGATCTAGTTTTGCAGTCGATGTTGATGGTTGTCCCAGATTCCATGATCTTTTCCGTTTAGGATTCTTAAAATAAATCCATTTTTCATCGCCAGTCACAATCCGATGCAAAACCGATTTTCTTTTGTGTCTTTGAAGCAAAATTTCATGTGTTCAAGTGTTTTTCCGGTTTTCCATCTGTCTTTCATTCAATTCATGTGGCACCCATTTTCCACACTTTTGGATCTTTGGATCCCATAGCTTTTAAACGGTCAGAAATTGTTTGTTGTGCAACATTTAACAATGCTGCCATTTGCTTTTGACTCGAAGTGTCATCTCCATCCAATATCGTTTGCAATTCGGCGTCTTCAAACTTTTTTGGTGTTCTTCCACGTTCTTCACTTCTCACATCAAAATCATTATTTCTGAACCGTTGAAACCATCTTTTGCATGTTCCTTCTGAAAGAGCTTGATCACCATATGCCTCGACAAGCATTCGATGCGACTCTGCAGCACTTTTCTTCAAATGAAAACAACACATTAATGCTTTAGGCAAATCTTCACTTTCTGGTACAAAATTCGACATTTTTAACACGATGAAAAAATATGATGTTGTCTGTTCAATGACTTGATGTATACTAAATATTTTTCACAGCTGTGATAGCAAACAAAAAAAAAAAAATATGTCTACGTTCACAACAAATGTTCCCTATCGAGACATTTGTATTTTGACGCTTACTTCACACCGGTAGACCTGGATAATGGACGAAGTAACAGCATCGCACTATCATTAAAAGCGCAACACCTACAACTACACTTTTGCAATCTACTTTATATTCTTATAACGTCACCGTTATTTCAGCACGCAGCTCTTATGATTATATGCGACGAACTGGATTTGCCGTTTACCACTGAAGAAGTCCTAGAAGCCATACAGAACTCTAAACAAAGTAAAACACCTGGATATGATCGCGTTTTTTTTATTGTTATACAAATTCTACAAATGAATTTATAAACCTACTCACGGGAGAGTTTAACCGGATTTTTGACTTGATTCAGGTTCCAGCTAGTTTCAGAAAATCTATAATTTTTCCGTCACATAAAAGGGTGATTATACCGATCCTGCAAATTACAGGAGTATTTCGATTTTGAATACTTCGGCCAAGTTGTTCGCAACCATATTATATAAACGACTCAATGAATGGCTACAAAAAACCAAAATAATAATAATAATAATTGTTGGCGCTACAGTCCAAAGGGGGACCAGGGCCTAGCTTGCTCATCAACTACTCGTGTTGTGCGCGCTACTGTTCTCTCACGAGTAGAAGGGACCTACAGTTTTTTGCCGAATCCGAACGGCGAAATTTGAGAAGCTTTCTTAGACAGTTATTACTCTTTGAGTGTGGCTCGAAAGAGGTGGTGCCGTGAAATATAAAAAAAATTGGTGTTGAACTGGGAGTCGACCCTGGACCCTTCGGCGTGTGAACGTCGCACTCTACACACTACGGCACGGCGACCACGAAAAAAAAAAAACCAAAATACTTACGGAATTCCAAACCGGATTTAGAAAAGGTTACTCCACGATAGACCAAATAGTTGCACTCACCAATATCGCCAACTGATATAAGAAGAAACACAAGAAATTGTATACCTTTTTTGTAGATTTTCGTGAGACATTTGACACGATACCCCGAGAAGCACTCTTTTATAAATTGTTCAAAATCGGTTTATCCACGAAAATTATATATATTCTAGGAGCTCTTTAAGAAAATAATGTTGTACTTGTCTGGGATGGAGATACAATATCCGAAGAGTTGAAGACATCAATGGGCGTTAAGCAGGGATGTATACTAAGCGCACTTCTTTTTATATTGTTCATAAATGTAACTGATGTTGTACAAGGAGGGATTCGTTTTAACGGAGTAACAATTCCAGCACTAATGTATGCGGATGACATTGTTTTCTTGAGTGACTCTATTAATGGACTGCAGCGAATTATTAACAGATTAGAGGCGTACACTGAGTGAAATTAATACAGAGGCAATGCAGCAGCTGTGGCAAATGACACAATGTTTCGCGTAATTCCAGAGAACTAATGATAACGGTACTTTTTCTCATCTGCATATGTTTCACTGAGTTGGTACACAACAACATCACTCTCACATCAGTTAGTGTGTTGGACACACACGTGATACTTTGTGAAGTTCTGTGATTTTTTAAATTTTTGCTGCGAAATAAATATAAAGGCAGTTGGTATTTTTTGATAGAATCGTAAGATTTTGTATAATATTTCTAGACGAGCTTTATCTTACGGTTGCATCCTTTTCAGAAAACACTTTCTTGCTGTTTTCATTTTAACTTAGAAAGGATGGGGCGTGGAAAGAAGTTGACTGTGAAAGAAAAGACAAAAATAAGTACACTTAAAGAAAGTGGCTACTCCAACCGTCGAATAGCCCTTAAAATATCACGATCTGCAAAGGTTGTTGATAGTTTCGTTAATTTGGGTAAGCGATATGGGCAGAAGAAGGCAAAAGGAGCTCCAAAAAACAAGTAACAAACCGATAAAAACATTGTATTGTCATAGAAGCCCGGAAAACAGATTGTTTGCTTCCCAGATTAAGGCAAAATTATACCTTCCACTTGGAGTACCAAGAGTTCAGCAAATTTTTCAAGCCACACCTACATTGGTTTTCTGACGAAAACAAAACCACCTCTTACCTCTTTGCACAGAGAAAACAGACTAAAATTTGCAAAAGACCTTGTGTCATGGATAACTGAATAGAGAAAAGTTATTTTTTGTGACGAAAAAAAGTTTAATTTGGATAGACCCGATAGTTTTCACAGCTATTGCCATGATTTGCGCGACAGACGTCAAAATCAGCCGCAATTTTGGAGGAGGAAGCGTCATGATCTGGGGTGCTTTTGGCTATAATGGAAGGATGCCTATCCTTTACGTCCCTCCCAAAATGAACGCTCTAACATATTTGGATATGTTAGAATATGCATTAGACCGATTTGCGGATGAAATTGGGGGACCAGAGTTTATCTTTCAGCAAGATAATGCTGCAGTTCACAATGCCAGAGTGGTCAAAGGCTATTTTCGGGAAGCCAAAATATCCGTTTTGGAGTGGCCATCGAGATCCTCCAATCTAAATCCTAAATTTATGGGCAATAATGGCAAGAAAGGTTTACGCGAACGGAAGGCAGAACAAAAGTGTTAAAGAGCTAAAAGATGCCATACAAGATGTTTGGAAGAACTTCGATGACCGGTACATCCATAATTTGATAGATTCAATGCCAAACCGAATTTTTGAAGTTATCAGCACTAAAGGAGAAACCACTCACTATTAAGGTTAATTTATTTTCAAAAGAAAGTGAAATAAAGATGGATATTACCACCGAAATGACACTGCCTCTAAATTAATTTAGCAGTAGTTCTTAGAAAAGCTAATTTTTCTAAAGTGCTTATAGTACCAAAGCATTACTTTGTAGTTATTTTAGTACACTATTAGTCGTGCAATAAAAATAAGGTATGGTTTTTTTTTCTTAGTTGCACATTATGCCTCTATTTTAATTTCGCTCAGTGTACTGCAACAGTTCAAATGTAACAGTTAACTTGCAGAAGTCAAAAATCATGGTGTTTAGAGATTGAAGTGGGCGCTACTCTCGGGAGGAAAAACTGACATTTAGTGGTGAAGACGTAGAGATCGTGCGGAAGTATAAATATCTGGGTATAACAGTCACAACAAATTTAAACGTAAACAAACGCCTTGACGAAAAACTGGCGGAAGCTAAGCGAGCTCTATCATCAATGTGAAATCGTTGTTTTAGAAATAATATCATCTCACATAGCGCGAAACAAACTGTTTTCCTTTCAACTGCCGCATCAATCCTCCTCTACAGATCTCAGGTATGGGGTTACAAACTGCATGATACTGTTGAAAATTTCCTCCGATACTGTTTAAAGAGAATTTTGAGATTACCGGCCAGCACGAAATGTATATATGAGCAACCAGCTTCTCTGAGGGACAAATTTAATACGCTATTAGAAAAATTGAATCAGAACATGCACAAAAAGTTTATTGAAGATGCCAAGGCCTCGCTATATAGGAATTTATATAGTAAACTGAACCATAATTTGCATGAAAGCACTTACTTTCTGAGTGGTCGCCGTGGCGTAGTGGGTAGAGTGCGACGCTCAAACGCCGAAGGGTCTAGGTTCGACTCCCAGTTTAACACCAATTTTTCTAATATTTCACGGCACCACCTCTTTCGAGCTGCTGACAACACTCAAAGAGTAATAACTGTCTAAGAAAGCTTCTCAAATTTCGCCGTTCGGAGTCGGCAAAAAACTGTAGGTCCCTTCTACTCGTGAGAGAACAGTAGCGCGCACAACACGAGTAGTTGATGAGCAAGCTAGGCTCTGGTTCCCCTTTGGACTGTAGCGCCATCAGTTATTATTATTATTATTACATACTTTCTGAACTGTTTTTCTATGAACAAAATTAGTACGATCTTCCGAATCAGAGGTGGGATAGTCAAATTAAATTTTATACCCCACCGCACTGATCTGCCAACACTCTGCGATCAGTGTAACATGCAATCCAGGGAAGGTGTACTCCATTTTCTTGCAGTATGTCCAGCGTTGAAGGAGTTACGATTCTTGGTCTTTGCAGAAGCAATTTTTAAGGAAGAAAAAGTGTTAACTACTTTGAACGGACAGAGAGGTTGAAATGCTTTATACGATTACACCGCAGCTGCACTTCATTGTAGAAAAAGAATTTCAGAGAGAGATCTTCAATAATTTCAAATAATGTGCTCATAGAATAATTTCTTCTTCTTCATATGGCGCTACAGCCCGGGGTAGATCTGGGCCTATGGGGCATGGGGGGTATGGGCCTGTGCACGCGAGGTAACGTCGTTGATTGCGCTCAACATGGTGAGCTGTCAAGGCTATCCTCGTTAGTGCCCAGATCAATTTGACATACAGCCTCCACTCGGCGCCCCCTGGATAGTCATCACAACACCCGTTGTATGGTAAATCAATATACAGCTGCGTTCAAAATACTAGCAGTGGTAGTAACTAATCTACAAATGTCTATGTTTTGTAAAGTTATACTTTTATTTTGGTCTACATGCATTGACTATGTATAGGTTAAAACTAACTTAAAAGAAATATACAAAAATAACAATAAATTCATTAAAGGAAAAAAAAAAAAAACAAAAACAAAAATTTGATTTTTCACCTGTATGTAAGGAATCAAAACAATAGCAGTGCAAGTAATTTATCATAAAACAACATAGAAAACATGAATTCAGTAATATAATATAATAATGTATTTATGGTAGAAATTGAAATGGATTCAATATTTTGTTGTGAAGCCTTTGTTCCGTATGACTGCCTGACATCTTCGCTGCATTGAGTTCACTAAAGACTGACACCTTTCTAGCGGTATTTTCTTCCATGATTTTTCTACCACTGTCCATAATTGGTTATTATTGCATGGTTTTGCTTCGGAAACAGCTTTTTTGACATCCGCCCATAAGTTTTCAATTGGCCAACTCATGACTTCAATCTTGTTCGCCTTAAACCAATTTTTTGCTTTCTTGCTAAAGTGTTTGCTAGTGTGATCCTCACTGCCGTATTGTGAGCGTCTGAAACCATTTGTCCATGACCTGATAGGTCCCTATCAGTGTGGTTTCAGACCAGGGAAGTCCACAATAGACCAGATCTTCACATTACGGCAGATCCTGGAAAAGACCCAAGAAATGGAAATTGACACTCACCACCTATTCGTCGATTTCAAGGCTGCATATGACAGTGTGCATAGAAACGAGCTATACAGTGCCATGTCTAGTTTTGGCATTCCTACCAAACTCGTCAGATTGTGTAGGATGACGATGGAGAACTCTCGCTGCTCCGTCAAGGTCGGTACCGAACTCACCGAGACCTTCAATGTCAAAAAAGGTTTTAAACAAGGGGACGCACTGTCATGTGACTTCTTTAACATCATCCTCGAGAAGATCGTGCGTAACTCACAAGTCAACACCAGAGACACGATCTTCCAGAAGTTAGTTCAACTGTTAGCTTACGCTGATGATATTGCCGTGATTGGACGAACACAGCGAGCCGTCAATGAGGCGTTTGCTGGCATTGAAGCGGAAGCGGCTAAAATGGGTCTTGCGGTAAATGAGGGCAAAACAAAGTACATGCTGTCATCAAGGAAGAACACACAACATCGACGTCTCGGACGGAGCGTCACACTAGGCAGCAGAAACTTCGAGGTAGTTAAGGACTTCGTCTACCTCGGCTCCGCGGTAAATAGGGACAACAACATCAGGACCGAAATCAAACGCAGAATCACTTTTGCCAACCGCTGTTTCTTTGGGCTCAAGAGGCAATTGAGTAATAAAGCCCTCTCCCGAACGACCAAAGTGACTTTGTACAACACCTTGATCATCCCAGTCCTGCTCTACGGCGCAGAAACCTGGACGCTACTAAAAGCGGATGAGGAAGCCCTTGGTCTCTTCGAGAGAAAAGTTCTGCGTGCGATTTTTGGTCCTGTTTGCGTTGATGGCATCTGGACGAGAAGATTTAATGACGAACTCTATAGGCTGTACAGCGACATGCGCCTGGTTAAGCGTCTACGGATACAACGCTTAAGATGGCTAGGCCGTGTAGAGCGTATGGACACCACTGCTCCGGCCCGAAAAGTCTTTGAATCCGAGCCATTGGGACAACGCAACAGAGGACGACCTAGACTGAAGTGGCGCACACAAGTGGAGAAGGATCTCAACCAACTTGGAGTGCGCAACTGGAGACAGCTGGTGAAAGATCGTGCTGGCTGGAGAGGCATGTTGGTTGAGGCCCAGGTCCACCCCGGACTGTAGCGCCACAACAAGAAGAAGAAGAAGAAGCTAGTGTGTTTCGGATCGTTGTCCTGTTGAAACACTCATTTCAAAGGCATATCATACTCAGAGTAAGGAAGCATAGTATTTTCAAGGATGCCTACGTATAAATGCTGATCCATTGTCCCTTTGATCCAGAATATTGGGCCTACACCGTAGTACGAAAAGCATGCCCAAACCATAATACTGGAACCTCCATCTTTTAAGGTTTTCGTTGTGTATCTGGGATTGTACTCTGTATTTGGTGGGCGTCTTACATACTGACGGGATCCAGAGCAGCCATACAAAACAATTTTGCTCTCGTCTGTCCATAGAACATTTCGCTATTTCTCAATGGGCCACTCACTATGTAATTTAGCACACTCAAGCCTTTTTGTGAGGTGTTGTTTTTTCAAAAGCGGGGCTTTTCTTGGATCGCGAGGATGTAAATTATTATCTATTAGTATCCTCCTAACAGTTAAATTACTAATTGTCAAATTAAATTGCATTTTTATCTCTGTAGCTAGAACACTGGGATTATTCATGGAATATCGAACAATACGCTTAGCCATTCTTGGAGACAGAACTCTTTTTCGGCCTCGAGTTTCGGGCTTTTCTTCATATTTTTTTGCATTTGAAATCATTTTTGCGGAACAACCGATGATTTTTTCAATTTTTTTTGTACGTTTTGCCATTGTCAAGAAGCTTTCGAATAAAAGACCGCTCCTCTTTAGTGCAGTGTCCAGCGCGTCCCATTCTGTATCAAAACTGAATTTATTGAGTTCAAAATATAATTTAATTTGCTTGCTTACATTAAAAATTCAAAGAAAGAAAGAAACGACGAACAAAAAATTATGCAAAAGCAAGCAATTCTGGACACAAACAAAACACTGCTATTATTTTGAACGCCAAAGAAACGACTTAATAAATACCATTTTCAAATAAGAGGACGTCTGGAAAACAACTGTTATACCCCCAAGGATAATATGCATGGAATATATTACACTGATATTCTAGTAATAGAATCCAGGTTACATTGGCCATAAAGAATGGAGTAGATCAGAATAGTAGTCCGATCATTCGGAGGATCACTATGTTTAATACTGCACTGCTATTATTTTGATCGCAACTGTATGCAGCGAGTCCCTCCACCCGAGGATTTAAATAATGGGCCTGGCCTACCAGTCTGTGGGTTGTGCGTGAGGGTAACTTTTTCACCACATAAAACATCGTTAGTTCAGAGACAAAAACATGCCTCGGATAATGAAGGATCACCAGTTGACGACCTCAGCAAACGTTTAAAGGACAATGATTTTCAGTTTTGCACGTGGAATGTGAGGTCCCTTAATAGGCCACGTGCAGCCGAACAACTTGCGGAGGCTCTTGACTGCTACAAGGCAGACATTACCGCCATGAATAATTTACAATATTTAATTTAACATTTGATGAGTGAATATCATTGTCAACCTGGTAGACGGCCATAGGCCAAACCAATTAGACTTATTGTAATTAATCTTTATAAATTATCTGTTACGAAAATAAAAGTCATTTTAAACTAGAAAAAACTGGTCGCTTCCAAAAAACATTTTTTTTTTTGGAACACAAAACATTTTTTGTTTTTTTGCAACACAAAACACGGAGTGGTTAGGTACTTTGAGCTCGCAACATCACCTGTGGAAATTACGAATAGTTTAAAGCAGACTCTAATTTATGAAGATTTTCAAGTCCTCTTCCAGTGCTGTTGTCGAAAAAAATGGTGCACAAAACAAGATGATACAGGAATTTAAGGTTGAGTTAAAAAAGAAATGTTTTCAGGACATCTTCTTTTAAACTGAGATCAACATTTGCACCTTGGCATCAGCTTTTTACCTCATTCTTATTCTGTCCTGAGGAATATATTCAATTGGCGTCTTTTCTAAGTTTTTATTTTTAACATTTTCAAACATCTACATTTTTCAATCCTCTTGGAAGCTGGTTTGTTGTGAAAGGCAGTCAAATTTTTAATTACCCCCCAACTCAGTGCACAACAGTCATTATCACTCCACCTAGCTCAGACTGCTACCAAAAATTTCCCTTAAATCGGACTCATTTTGATCTCTGGGTGGAAAATATGGAGAATTTTAGAACTATGATCTTTAAACAAAAATTTTTCAGTGCTTACTCAGTTGAGACTCCCGTTGATGTTGTTTTTCAAATACACATCCCCAAGTGGAACTCACCTAAAACGACAAAAAAAAGAAGAAAAACAAATTTTTTAGTCACAGTGGAAAAACGTCATTCATAACGGAATTTCGCAGTTTATTTTTAAAGGCGTGTACGTCAACAAATTTTCGCAATAACAAACGAGCCGTTAAGTCATTTCCCCACCACAGCTGTCGCTGGTGTCAAACTGATGAGCTGACACCGGGAATTCATGCAACCCATCCCGTACCAAACCGACTCTGACACCCGCACAAGGGCCAGCCAGCACTGCAGCACAACACCACAAAAAAGGAACGGCAACAAAACATAAACACAACAACCGTGATCTCATTAGGACGGCCGACGTGAAGCAGTTCCCCACCAGCGACAAATCAAAGTCAATCGGCCGTAAAGCGGCTGCCACCAGACGTCCCCGGCGCAGTCACACATGTGTGCCGCGGCCTGATGGGAGACGGTGGCATGCCCCAAATCGAATCCGGATTCAAATTAAAAAATAATTCAATTCATCAGAGACGGCATCGGGAACATAACGAAGGGGTGGTGGGGAGCGTACCGGTTTTGCACACAAACACACCACATAGCCTGTGACTAATGTAACCTACGAGTTACCTATGCGCGGGCCACCACGCCGATCGAACCAGAGTGGCGACAAAAAAGCGACAACGATTCGTGGCAATTAATCAAACCGAAATCGACGTGACCGATTAAGGAGCTAAATTATAGCACCACCGGCGCGGCGGTTGCGGGCTTCCATCAAGCATGACTTATGATGGTGGGAGTCGAAGCGGTGGGACCAGCCAGCCGCGCGGTTCAACCACCGATGGTAAGCAGCTGTTGCTTTGCCCTGGCGACGGAACAGGAGAGGGTTCTGCCTGTCTTTCCGTCTCCTTAACCCCGGTCCCGACTGGCAATGCGCATCTGGCCTGGGAAGCACCGCCGCTGGAGCTCCCTGGTGCACATACGAATGCACAGCTCAGGTTGACTGCATGACAAATGAGCGGAGTAGGACACACATCCCGACAAGGGAATCCTCGCTTCGTGCGCCCCTCCACAGCTCGGTCCGTCGAATGCTAATTCGCTGTTTAACGCAAGGAACGCCGGCAAGCAGGAAAAAACTGTTTCCACTTAGCACTTAATTAGAAGGCAGGGCGCAGGACGTGTAAATGGGAGGGCATTTTGCGGCGGAAGAGATATTTTGAAATTCAAATGTGTCCCAGGGATGGACGTTGCCGGTGTCGGTTCACACGTGCACTGATTCACAGATCTGTGTGTGGGAGGCGACACTTTTGTCGAGTGATCGCCGCCGAGTGATTAATTGAAATTCCGTTTGCATCCGTGATCGAGTAATTAGAGGAAAGCCGATCGCTGCGGGGTAGAGGAGCGTGCGCGGTCAGTTGTCGTCGGTCCGGGCCGCTTTGTTCGACCGCAACGGAAATTAATCATTTCGTTGACATTGATCGACGAGGGTCGCTGTGCGAGTGCGACCGGTGGAAGGAGTTGAGAGAAACAAAACACTTGTCACTTGAGCTCAGTGTTCCTGGACAATGAGAAGAAGGGAAGGCTCGCATGAAGAAGGCAAGCTTCTGATGGTGACAAGTCATGCAAAACAGCAATCATTGAGATTTTGGGTGCCCTTTGGCATTGGCAACATTTTTGTGACCGTTGATACATGACTCGTGTTTGCGAGTGGATTTGACTCCGTAGACTTTCGAGTTTTCGATCACATACGAGGTTTAGAGCCGCCCAAATAAAATACATGTCTGCGCTACGATTAAAGGCCGTCTACAAGTTGTTTGTGTACAATCCTGTTATCCTTTGAGAATTGTAACTAATTGGCAAAGGCAAAGGATTTCCAGAAGGAATTTGACTGTTGTTTGACGAGTGAAACGCGAAAACTTCGCAGCCATTATTTTTCGTTGAACTCAATACATGACTGCTGCACAATGTTGAGCACACTCCCCACAGATTATTGAAATCCGATTTATTGAGAAAACGGAACAAAGTTCGGCTCCAATTGAGATAACGCACAGAATACACCGTCAAACCACCGTCCCACCCACTTAGTCATCTTCCCTATCTGCAAACTCTTTCTGAAACTATAACATTCCCCTTTCTTGCGTTCCTTGCGCGTGCTGTTTCCACCAATCACTCCACTCACCTGGAAGTAGCCTTTAACCTTTTTATATCCTCCCCAGGCAAAGACTTCTCACCTCACTACTACCATCTTCGGGCTACCGCCACCGCCGCCAACACCAACTACTTTGTCAATTCGCACAGGTTACCAACAAGTTTAAATTTATAAATCAAATCAAGCACCCTTCCCCTCTCCTCTCCACCTCCTCCTCCGTCAATTATCTAAATGCGAGCGAACTTCTCCGCACATAGCTTCAAATTAAATCTGTTAAACCAATTCACTTAGCCCGGCAAAAAACCCCGCTCGGCACAGAATTTAATTTCTCTAAGTAGCCTCAACCTCGTGGCTCATCCACCGCCACCGTCGAGAACCATCACGAGTCTGTGAGGGAGCGGGCGGACACATGATCGCATCAATCAAGGCATATTTTATGGATGATTCAATTCAAATTTCCGCCACACCCCACTGCCCCTTCGATGCTCCGACATCGTTCAGCGCTGGAGGACAACTTGTCCGGGGTCTGCACAAATCTGCGACTATCCCCACTCGCTCCCCTCGCTGTTGGACAGTCGATAAGGAGGTGCTAGCACCCACCGGCAAGCCTTTACAACCCAGACGCTGAGTTAATATCCTTGAGATACTCCTTCGCCTTTAACACTCACACAGCTATTAACTTGCACACGAACACAGGGACGCCGCCACTCACACATGGGGATGTCCAGGAATATTTAAAGACCATTTTTCGATTGATCCCCTTAATGGCTTGCCAGTCATCTGGCCCGAACCACAGTGGCCACCGACCGAGAACGGACACACTGCCGGGAGGGGCACTAAGTGCAGCTGTACGCCCTGCTGTCGGGGCACATCGCCTCGTCGTAGAAGGACGCCCAGAAGGTCAAGGTACTAACACATCACCGAAAAGACGAGGAGTGGAGAGTCCATTAAATAGATTACCTACCTGAATGAATTTCGGAAAATTACACTCACTCAGGTGTACACTCCCCACACACACACGACCCGAGGAAAGTGGGCGCTGGAGTGTGTAGAGGTGTGGGTGGAGGGGTGGGTGGAGGGGTGTAAGAGCATCTGTGTCGAAGTGACTGTATTACTGGCAAGTCGTCAATCGGAAGCAGTAGGAGTAGGGACGAGCGGGTAAGATTCAAAGGCGAACACATTCGGCAGGGACAATAAAACCACCCACACGCCAGTAGCCGGCATTCAGGGACTGTGTGCTTGGCTTCGGCGAGACGGAGACGGATCAGTGGTGGTGGCGGTGTCGAACGCCGGGGCACGTTGCGATTCGAATATTGCAAAATCGAAAATAGATACTCAGGCGGGGTTATTAAAAATTTATTAAACTTCATCTAAGGCCTGCTGCTGTCTTCCGATTGGTAGCGTTGGGAGCGGTGGACTGCATTCCTCATCTCTAAGGGTTATACGACATTCCGATGCAGGAAAATTGCATTTTTTGTTCAATTTCAATTGAATCCCGTTCTTTCGATTGTGCGAGCGTCTGTGAATGGGCGAGGGATCAATTTGATGGGCAGATGAGCGGATGAGTGCATTTTGTCGAGTTTTAGAATGTAAACTGGGTGTCAAGTTGCTGAAATCGACGGATAGCGTGAATGCTTCACAAATGTGATTCATCCGAGACCATCAAAAGAACAACTTTAACATAATCCAGGATGTGGTTGTGATCCTGTAACGATTTACTTGATGAAGTTGAATTTTGGTGCATATTTTGGTGAAGACTCTTTCAACCCCTCCTACTCTTTTGCGACGGATTACAATGTACTGATGTATTCTAACGGACTGTTCTAGAATTTCCTTAAATTCAGCATCTTAAGCTATAAGGAGGTCGACAGTATTAATTCGCTTTTTCTGGACATATCCTTGGATCCGTTGGCCGCCGTGGCGTAGTGGGTAGAGTGCTACGCTCACACGCCGAAGGGTGTAGGTTCGATTCCCAGCTCAATACCAATTTTTCGAATTTTTCACGGCACCACCTCTTTCGAGCTGCTGACAACATTCAAAGAGTAATAACTGTCTAAGAAAGCTACTCAAATTTCGCCGTTCGGAGTCGGCAAAAAACTATAGGTCCCTCTACTCGTGAGAGAACAGTAGCGTGCACAACACGAGTAGTTG
This sequence comes from Eristalinus aeneus, assembly GCA_955652365.1. Lineage (NCBI taxonomy): Eukaryota > Metazoa > Arthropoda > Insecta > Diptera > Syrphidae > Eristalinus > Eristalinus aeneus. The sequence goes on along the minus strand of OY019131.1, from coordinate 52,203,550 downwards.
ATGAGCAAGCTAGGCTCTGGTTCCCCTTTGGACTGTCGCGCCAACAATTATTATTATCATCCTTGGGTCCGTCAAAACGATTTACAGGGGAAAAGATCCTATTTTCATCGGATGAACCAAGTGGACTTAAATTGGCGCCCAACGACGAACCGGAAAATTCTTCTTTAAGACAGCTTAGCTGCGATGTTTGAGGTCAATCACAGGCCAATCACGATATTTCCCATCAACAAATAAACAAATTTCAGAAAATACAAGGACAAACACCAAAAGTGTATTTCATCAGCAGACTAGTCGCAGCAACTCTCATCCAGAAACCCAATTAAAATCCATACCCAGTACACCGCGAACTAAGATAAGACGCCTCATACACCACCTCGCCGACCCGAAATAAAAAAAACCCACTCGTTCCCCACAAAGACAGAGAGATCCTTCACCCCAGCCAGTCTCATAAGTGCCTACCAGCCTGCCAGCCACCACCTGGCCTCACTTAATTAAACCGCACGGATAATTACACAAGATTACACTGATTAATAGACAGAGGTCGGTCAGATATTGCGCGCCAACAGCACTGCATTCGATACTAATTAACGCGAACAACAAGTTTAAAAACTTTACTCGCGCGATACCTAATTAATAACCCTCCTGCTGTGCTCTGATATCCCCGGCTCCCACTCCACGCGGTCGATGCGGTGTGTGCGTTTGTGTGGCACAAAACTACGCTGCGCTGACTAGACGGTAAGCTGGGGCACTCTAAATTACAGGGAATTCGATATGGCCCGCCTCTTGTGGACACCTAATGATTACCCGGGCAATTGTTTGTTGCCTTTGTCGACTGCCGGCGTGTGTCGACGACGCACGACGATGGAGACTACTAATTAATCGATTCGCCGTTGGCGCTTGGTGCCCTCTTTGCATCATAAATTAGAGCAGGTTTTGCCCCTGTTTCACTCAATCACCACATGGACCAGGGGTATTCAATTTGAGAGGGTATGGATGAGCGGCTGGGGGAGGAGATTGCCTGTTTATCCAAGGGAATGCCAACGAGTAACGCGCGAAAATCTCCTGTCGTCGGTGCTAATTAAATTAAAAATTCCAGTCTTCCGGTGGGTGCCGCGCAAGCGATTCTGCTTGCTCCCGTTCCGCCTGTCCGCCAGTGTCTGTCTGTCTATCCGCCCAGCCGCAACGAAAGATATCAAATATTTGCATAATTAATCTCTAATTAGACACAGCCCTCAACGGGGTGCCGGTTCTCCAAATCGGCGCTCATGTGGGCGGCTAATGGACGACGCCATGGACACAGAAGAGAATACCCACCAACAGTTTGCCCAGTGTGATAAACAACAGCAGATAACCATCAGCTGTGATCAGACAAAAGATTCATTAGATGTGCTCTGAAACTTGATCCCGTGCGATTGGGAGACCGAGCCTCCGTGATAATTAGCCGATCTTTGTGTGTGTGTCACATCCTACCCACCGGCGGCAACGCCGACAGTGATTAAGCAACGAGCGACGAATTGCCGCGAACGGAGTCTGATCGCTGGCCATCGGCTGCGGGGGTGTGCTGACGCAGCTCCGCCGTATGCTGTCAGATTGCTTCATTAGCAGAGATTTGCTTTTCGCAAATTTATTGATTCCACTTTTCCCAAAACAAAAACTCTCCTCTTCGATTTTTCTTTTCCTTCCTCCGAGCTGCGTGGTGCGACGTCGTCTATTTCGGATGCGTCTTGTCACGTAAATTAATTGATTAATTGGACTTGCGTTTAAAAATACCACTGGCAGGCGTTGTGGAATTGAAGAAGATTTATGGCGAACGGGATGCAGGCACACTCTCGACGGGGAAAATGTGCTATCTTGTGAAATCTGGAACTGGAAAAGTGATTGAAGCAATTTTTCCCATTCCACAACATGCAGCCTCATCAGAATTCCCGGGGTCCCTCAATTGGCCAATAAATTTCCTCAAAAGTGTTAACACGAAGGACTACACAGACAAACGACGAAAACAAGTGCGAAAGTCGCCTCCACTCCAAACGAATCGTTTCTATGCCGCAGCGCCATGCATGAAAATAGTCTCATCACCGTCAAGTAGACACACAAGTGAGGCCGTGAATTTGACGAGGCAAATCGCGGCACGTAAGCCGTTCACTAGTGGGCAAGTGATCGATCCTCGACAAGATACTTAGCATTTTGCAGATCGGAGAACACACTGCGCTGCGCCGTGCAGTGCATGCAATCGGTCCGCATCTATTTACGGACGGCAGTGACGGCGATATTCGGGCGGCGCGCAGCACCAACACTCACAGGGATCCATCGGAAATAGACTTCATTTCGGTCGATGATTGGGAATTTTTTTTTTTGTGGGTGTTTTCTGTTTTTTTCTTTTTCGTCTCCCTGCTTTCGGGTTATTTCCCGTGAATAATGCATTGTTGCAGTTGCTCGGATGGTTTGTTAGAATTTCTGAAATGCCTCGCTCGGAATGCAGCAATGTGACACAGTTTTGTATTTTTGGTACCCGGCGGATGGGTTTCCATGGGATTTTCTGTGAGTTCTTTGGTGTTTCTGATGCCGAGACCGATTTTTGTGAATTCCTGTACACATTCAGGATTCTGAAGAAACTACGACACACGGTTGTGAGTTCAAAACATGTGCGTTTTGGCGGGGAAGTGAAACTTCAGACCCACTTCCAAGCCAACAAAATTTGGCTATACCCGTATATAGGAAGGAGGGTCAAAATATTCTCGGTATCGGGGGGGAAACTATGGTTTCAAAGTTGCGAATACCCTTAAGTGACCGGATGAAGTCACAGCACGGGCCGAAGGTATAGAGGAAGAGAGGGAGAGGAGGTACCGATGCAAATTGGTTTTAAATGCCTGTGGATTGTAATGAGGAGGAAAAATCGAGCTGGGAAGAGCATTCCAGATACGTGAAGTGCGGCTAAAGAACCTGTCTCTGAATTGGACTGTACGTCCGAAAGAGCGCTTGAGGGTGAATTGGTGGGCATTCCTAGCGAGGCGTGTATTGCGGGTGAATTCTTGAAGGGGAGGAATGCAACTGGCTAATTCATCTGAGCATTTCTTGTTAAAATAGCGATAAAAGAGTGACAACGACGCGACATTAAGTCGGTGTTCTAACGAGTCAATCGAATTCGCAAGATTACTGTCACCTATAAGTTTTGTCGCTCGCTTTTGAATTCTATCCAGCAGGTGCAGGGAGGTCTTAGAAGCACCTGACCAGATAGGAGCGTTATACTCAAGTTTTGGGCGTATGTAGGCCTTGTATATTGTAGCCAGATCAGAGGGGGTGAAGTACTTCTTGCATCGTTTAAGGAAGCCTAGACATTTCGCAGCATTTTTGGCGATCTCAAATATGTGATCGTTCCAACTAATTGTTGGGTTGATACACATACCGAGGATGGAAACTCTTTCGGTTTCAGCAACGCAAGTGCCGTTCATGGATAACGGCTGATTATTTTGTGATCGCTTTAAGGACAGTAGACAGCACTGGGTTTTGGAAGCATTAAATTCCACTCTATTCTTATTTCCCCAATCGATTATGATGTCAAGGTCGGAATTTAATGTGCTTAACATACGCTGCCGTTCCGAGTCTATGGCCGAAGTGGAGGGACGTGAGCCAGGGAAGGAATATGAAAAGCTGAGGGTACTGTCATCAGCGAAGGAATGAATAGGTTTAGAAATAGATTAGAAATTAACTTAAAGTAAAAAGTAATACTAATACTTTAGTGCATTAATGTAAAATTTCATAAAAATGTGATTATTAATTCGCGTTTTATCTCTAGTTAAACAGAATCATAATGGCAACTGAGACGATGATGGTGAACATTGAGCATCGCGCTGTAATTACATTTCTCACTAAGCAAGGAAAAAGTCAAAAAACTATTCATGAAGAGATGGTGGCTGTTTAACAGGGTTCCGCACCTTCATTATCAACTGTGCAAAAGTGGTCAAGTGAGTTCAAGAGAGGCACGAAGAGCATTGAAAACGACCCCCGTTCTGGCTACTGCTTGCACGGAAGAAAGCATCAAAGAAGTCCAAAGAAGTTCTAGAAGATGCCCGAATAAACGTGAAAATGATGGCAGAGATCACCAAACTTTCAACTGGTACCATTCACACCATTCTTCATGACCATCTTAACCTTTCAAAGATAGTGTAAGGCGGGTGCCACGAATGCTCACAGCGCCTCAAAAAAAGTTAGAATCGCCTGCTTTAGACAGCTGTTGGAGATGTGTATCGAGAACGCGGACGGTGTTATGGATCGAATCGTTACTGGGAACAAAACAAGGGTTAACCTCTATGACCATGAAAGCAAACAAGAGTCCATGCAGTGCCATAAAATAGAAACAGACCCCCCGAAGAAGTTCAAAGTCACTCCGTCTGCCGGGAAGCTTATGGCCACAGTTTTTTGGGATTCAGAGGGAATCTTGCTCATTGAGTACAAGAAAAAAGGTGAAACCATTAACGCCACATTCTACGCTTCCACTTTGCATAATTAACGGGAGGAAATTAAAAAGAAAAGACGGGGTAAGCTCGCAGCGGGTGTGTTGCTTCTTCATGACAACGCTCCTGTTCACACGAGGAGTTCGCGAGTTTCCAAGTCTGCTGCGCGAGATAGTGGTTTTGAAGAAATCCAACACACACCCTATAGTCCAGACCTTGCCCCTAGAGATTGTTTCCTGTTTCCGGATTTGAAAAAATGTCTTCCTGGAAAAAGATTTTCGGATGATGAAGAACTCAAGTCGGCAAAAAAAATAAATTGCCTCTTTTTATTATTTTGCAAAAAAAAGAGGAAATTTATTTTTTTGAGGATTTATAGAAGCTTATCTCAAGACGAAACAAATGCATTGATGTTAGGGGAGATTATATTGAAAAAAAAAAATTTAAATTCAATTTGCATTCATATCGATACCGAGAACACATTGAACGCCCCTCGTATGTTTCAAGGGCTTGTTGAGGGAAAATCTAGTACAATATACATACGAGGTCTATTCAACATTCGATTATCGATGTTTTGCTTTTGTTATGTTGGTACACTAGTCTCGAATATCACATTTACAGCATAATTGTTGTGCTTAATAATTTAATAAATGGATGGCGCTACAGTCCAGAGGGGGACCAGGGCCTAGCCTGCTCAGCAACTACTCGTGTCTTGCGCGCTACTGTTCTCTCATGAGTAGAAGACATTTACAGTTTTTTGCCGACTTCGAACGTCGAAGTTTGAAAGGCTTTTTTCTTAGACAGTTATTATACTTTGCGCATCGTCGGCAGCTCGAAAGAGGTGATGCCGTAAAAATTTCGAAAAATTCGTTCTTAGCCGGGAATCGAACCTGGACCTTCGAAGTGTAGGTGTCGCACTCTACCCACTACGCCACGGCGGCATAGGCAAACAAATTAGATTTGGTTCGCGTGTTCCGTGATTTCCTGCTGTCGAAAAATTGGTCCAGGTGATGTGACTGGATTTTATGAATCACATGCTTCAAAAATCACATCCACATCACTATTTATAGTGACAACAGAAACACTGATGGAAAAAAGACCATCTGTGGCGGGATGGCAGCTTACAGGCCCAGGCTTTGAGGGAAGCTGACTGGTAGTGACAGCTTGACCAGAGGCCATGTTCTGGTGCCACGGGAGGTTGGAAGCTCCTGGAACTATGGTTACAGCCTGACCGAGCGGTAGGCCCTTCTTGTAGGAGTATCGTGGTGTCTGTGGTTTGCCACCTAACAGCTCGGGTAGAGTCGAGGATAGTGTACTGTGCTGACTTGTCTAGTATTTGTATTTGCTAGGCTAACCAAAGCAGTTAGGGGACTATTCCGGCTCTGTGTGGAGTTGCATTCTCTGGAGCCGAAGAGGTTTTAGGGAGGGCTCGCATCAAACCAAGGTGGGTTGATCGTCCCTTAAGCATGATCTCAATTTGGTACCTGCGTAACTAAGGCGTTTAGTTTTGCAGTATCTACGACCCTTGGGAAAATGAATCCCGTGCTGGTGCTTGCGCCCAACCAACTAACCTTCAGCTGTTTTAAATAGTTCCGCGGGCAGTCTATCCGCTCCAACAGCTTTGTTCGACTTCAATTTAGATATTGCTTCACCTCGTCTAAGTCGAGGAGACGGAATTCTTGTCTATCATCGTCCAAATTGAGCGGAATTGGGACCGTCATCGCCGTTAAGAAGTCTGCTGAAATGATCCTCCCAGATTCTCAGCACAGACTACGACTCTACCACAAGCTGTCCATTTTGGTCCCGGCAGACTTCAATCCGAACCTACTATCCTCCGGATAGTTGTTTTACCTTTTAGTAAAACTTTTGGACTTCATTCCTGTCATAACACCTTTCCATTTCCGCGATCTCGCACCTCTCATGCTCTTCTTTTTCCTTCTGAGAAATCGGTGCTCTTTCCTTTTTCTCTGTTCGTAGAGCTTACGAACAGTCCTCGTTGCTCGGTGCAGCGTCGCCTTATAGGCGTCTTGTTTGGCTGCATGCATGGATGGTGACGTGAAACCCAGCACATCATTGGCATCGTCTTTGATGATTCCTTGTTCCAGTCTTCTTCTATGGTCAGTGCAGGCAGCGTTGAGCTCTGAGCGAGTTTCAGGGAGACTCGGTTGGCGAAGTTCCCAGCGATCTGTTGCGATTGTAGCTCTCCGGCATCAAGCCCTATTGGCCTGTCTGGACTCCACTGATATCTCGATATCCGCGTTCTTGCCTTGTCTACATCAAGGTGATGATTCGAGTCAATGTTTGCACCTCGGAAAGTTCGGACATCGAGAATACTGGAGGAGTGTCTGACGTCGATCGCAACGTGATCAATCTGATTGACGGTGAATTGATCATGGGGCGGCCAGGTTCCTTTGTGAATGTTCAGGCGTGGGAACCGCGTGCTAGCCACAGAGAGGTTTCGTTCCGAGGCGAAGTCCAACAGCCTGAGTCCGTTTTCGGATGTGTTGTCGTGCAGGATGTGTTTCCCGATGACTCCAGCAAAGATGTTCTCCTTTCCCAGCTGAGCGTTCTCTCCTAGAACGATCTAGGTGTCGAAGCTGAGGCATCGATCGTATGTTCTTTCTAGGAGATCATAGAAGCCATCAATGTTGTTGTCATCCTTCTTCTCGGTCTGGGCTTGAGCGTATATAAGGCTGATGTTTCCCAATTTTGCCTTGATGCGGGTTGTTATTAGGCGTTTGCTCACGGGGTCGGAGTTCAAGACTTCTTATTTAAGTCTACCTCGAACAACAAATTCGCATTTGAAAAAGCATTGCTTTCTCTCTCTGCAATCGCTGTAGTAGATATCGCAGTTCCGTATGTCAACTTGACCTGTGCGCTAAGGGGGATAATGTTGGCAGCTCGCCATGTTGAGTGCAATCAACAGTGTGAGGCCGCGTGAACAGGCCCATGTCACCTTTACAAACGCTGCTAGATAAAAAAATTATATGTAAGACACTGGTTGTACACAATGTCCTCAACGTGCTATAGATTTGCCTGCCTTTTGTAAGGCTCTGTTCGTGATGGCTCCATTGACAGATTGCGTCTTAAACTTTCCCTTATTATAGACGTTTACGTTTACGTCAGGGCTTGAACGAAAGTTTGGTATTGATTACTAAAATCCCTTAAGAATGCTGGTGACAACGTCAAAATTGTCATTTCCGTCTGTGCTCTGGATTTTTTGGGGTTCCACTTATTTCCGGTCACCACTCCTTTTCAAGTTTTGTTCTAGTTCAGACTACCCAGGCCGACAGACCTGCTTTCATTGACAACGGATTGTTTGGAAAATTCAGTGTGCTCCATTCATGGACAACAAAAAGGACTTAGCTTGCTCGGGATTCAGACTTTCTGGACTTACACAATAGTTAACGGCATTGGACAAAAATTTCCATTTCTCAGCGTCCATTGGAATCTAACACACATTCATGCGACATATACTATCCAGGATCCAGTTCATCGGTCATGAAACTAATTTCTGCGACAGCATACTAACCTCTTTCCATTCCGGTTTCTTTTGGCTCTCTTACACTTGCATTCGATTCCTTGAAACGGGGCACAATTGAGAAACTGCTGCCAATAGCAGCAATAGCTCGCACCGAGTAACCCAACGAGTGACACCCGTCTTACGTGTCTTGTCATGTAACTGTCAAGTGAAATCAACTTATGTCATCATAACTGTCTGGCCCAATTTCCGAGCGAAAGTGAACCTTTTCGAATCGCATACACACCGACAGCCCCTCTCTCACACGGCCAGTGACGCCTGCATGTGAGTGCCCGCTGCACAATTGCACATAACGTCTGTTAACTTATTAATTTCTCCCCGAAAAATGAGAAATATGAGAAAAATAAAACGCGCAGAGAAACACGAATGCATTCGAATTTTTTAATTTCCGGTTGCAGATACGTAACGCGTACCCACAATCGAATTACGCCACACAGACACCGCCTGAACGAGCCCCACGCAGACGTCAACCTGTGCCAAGCGAAATGCAAGTGTAAGCGCCACAAACAATCGGACACACGTCTGCAATACATTGTGCGACCCCACTCACAGTATGAGCGAGGAGATGCCGATTCTGAACTGCCACCCAGAGATGCAGTGCGGCAGGGAAAGGAAAACCGCAAAATAACGTGTGGCAGTTCTTTGGCGGTTTTTTGCTTTAATTTAATTAAAACTCATTAGCGATAACTCATGCGAGGAGATTAAGGGAAACTTCCCCAACTGATGAGCGGGGGTTGGTCTATTCACGGGGCGGCGAGGTGCGGAGCGATTTTCAATTTTCCCTCCCCACTGTGAAGATGAAGAAGGAGTGGGCAGCATCAAAGTCAACCCCTGGAACTTGGCCGCCTCGCACTCTCCCCCTGTCTTGTTTCCGAGACGAAGAAGCTGACTGGGAGAGCTAGAGCAGAGCCGTATGGCTTATGCAAACCTTTATACTGCCCATTCTGAAGCCCTGTCGACGCGGGATTTTGGTCTTCACCTCACAAAGGCTTTTAATTAAAATTTCATCAATAAATTAATTAGTTCTTTTTTCCCTTTCGCGTGTGTGTGTGTGTGTGTGTGTGTGAGCGCACTGCATCAAATTATTTATGAATTCCATTCAAAAAGCGATTCGCTTTTTTTCGCCGACTTTTGGGTTCTGTTTTTTCTTCCTCCCCAAACCGAGGTGCAGGTGTGTGTATGTGTGTGTCAATGTGTGTCTTTGCGTGTATGGTGCAGTCCATGAGTATTTATGGCATTTGAATGTATTTTAATTGGATTTCCGTGTCCAATTAGTGTTTCATTGGGCTATTTGTGAGGCTTAACTTTTAACTAATGGCCAGGCTTATGGATCTGAATTAAAAATGCTCACAGAATAAAATATAAAATATTAAAAACGAAATCATTTGAATAGCGGTTTGGTGAGGTTTTCCCTCCTAGTTAGCGGGTTTTTGTTTTTCATTTCGCCATTTTTTTTTCTTTATGTCAATTAATGCAAAGTTGAGCCTGTTTCCATCAAACGTGGCTTGGCGGTATACTTGGCGATGGTTTGGGGTGGTTGGCATTCGGTTGCGCATGAAAATTTGATGGATTTTCGCACAGAATTTGTGCTTTGGCGAATTTCAATGAGAACAAGACCTGCATTGAGAATGGAAGTGAAAGGGAAAATAAATTGTAAAGAAATTGAGTGAGAGAGAAATCCTCATTTGACCTCGGTCCAGTTTCAATGTCTCTAAATAATGGAGCAATCAGAAATCTCGTTGCCTACTTGGAAATGCAATCTCTATGGATTGAAATGAATTGTGTTTTGCTACAGCCCACCAGAGGTTTGCGCCCTGGGTCTAAAGAAAGTACACGTGTCGTACTATTGTTCTCTCGTGTGTAAAGTTTCGCTCATGTCGGGGTGAGGAACTTGGGAGTTTCAACGAATGAGTGGAGGGGAATGGTTTGGCTTAGGATAACTCACAAAAGAAGGAAATGTGGTTCGATTTGTATGGACTGCTTCAAATGCTTCTTGCTCGGTTTTTTTGTTTGCATTTTATTTTATAACAAAGGGACACTTAAAATCTAGACAAAAATGCTTAAAACTAGTTTACATAGCATTGTATGATCATAATCTTACTGGCCCTTCGCAGACTCTCTAAGATTAACTGAATTTTACTTGTTTTTCAACATCTTTATGTATTTAATATAAAAACATTAATTCATACTTGCACCTATTATCTATTAAGAAAAGAAAATAACTTTAAAGCTTAACCATTTTATTGAAAAAAAAAAAAAACTAACCTAAACTAAAGTTACGACTACAACTAAAACAATAGCCGACCACCCCCGTTGTATTCCCTACCCAGTGTTTGGAGATTCGTCGAGGGAGTTTGTTTCGCCTCGTAGCCACCAGAACCATTTATGCTGCTTCGCAACTTCCCTTATATTCCATCGACATTGTTTGAGTTTGAGTTTGTAACGCATTTTTATTAATACTTTCCAATTCGTTAACTTAGTTGCTAGAAAAAATGCTTAAAACTAGCTTAAATATCTAATCTGAAATATTAATCTTATATCTAACTTACTGACTCTAAACAAGTACTATAAGCTAATCTGTGTTTGTATTTTCTTATTAAATCTTAAGTCTAGTGTTTTTGTTTTTCATTGCCCAAGAAAATTAAAAAAACTTGGACGTTCCTTAGTCAATATTTTTAACTTCCTAAATCAAACTTAAATATATTTACAGATATCTTACAACTATATTCGTATATGCTCTTTATATGCTTGACATATATATCGAATACTCCGTGGTGCACCTTTTTTTTCTCTGATCAGTTTAGCCCTGTTGTATAAGATTTCATTAGAGTAGAATTTCTTGTACTCGAAACAAGGAGTTCGGTAAAGTTGAAGACAGGCCCGAAGGCATGCCCTCTCGAACAACCGCATCCTTTCCATCAGACTAGCTTCCACATTGAACCACAGGGGACAGCCATAGTTAAGCATTGGCGTGATAAGGTCCATGTAGCAGATTACCTTAACTCTCGCATCGAGTTGGCTGTTGTAAAACAGTCTCTTTGCAAGGGCAAAGGCGGCTCGAGCCCTGGTCAGAGCAGCATCAATATGTTTGTTAAAATACAAATACTGATCTAACCAGATCCCGAGATATCTGACTACCGTCCTATGGTTGGCGGTTGCCCGTGTTGTGCAATGATTACGAGCTTACGCCTATTCTTATTTGTGTCCGCCGAAGCCTTACACAATTTTTTTCCCTTTTGCCTTCCTCAAACAAGTGAATTTATTTCAATAACAAAGTACTGCGGTTTGCCTCTTATATTCTTTTTGTGGGACATTTTATAGTTAAATATTTATTTAGTGAAATTTATTTATCAATTTTTTATTTAATTATTTTTTTTTAAATTTTAGGGTTTTTCTCGCATTTTTATTCAAAATGTTGCTTATTAAATTTCAATCAATTTCTATTTATATCCATTGTATAGTAATTTTATAGATGAAAGGTATAAGCTATCACATTTCCGAATTTGTAAAGCGTGTGGTAATAAGCCTTTTTTCATGCGCAATTAAAATCGATCATTAACCATTATACTTAAATTAAAGTCTTTTTTTACTTTTTTTATTTTTAAAAACAAATTTAAGGTTATAAAATATCCATTCCGCCTTTTTTGATCTTCATTCAATGCTTCATAAAAAGTGTTACAGTGATCGGATTTAGTTCAAATATGCGCCGTTTTGTTCGATAATTTGTTTCCATCTAGACGGCATTTTCATAATACGCCCGTTGTAGAAGCCCCCCTCCTTATTTGTGAAGAACTCGGACAGCCACTTTTCACTTTTCTACTTCACACCACCAAGGTAGTTCGCCATGGACAGGAACAGGTGGTAATCACTTGGCGCTATGTCCGGGCTATATGGTGGATGCGATAAAACCTTCCATCCGAGCTCCCGTAGTTTCTGACGAGTCATCAACGAAGTGTGTGGTCTGGCATTGTCTTCGTGGAACACTACATCCTTCCTGTTGGCCAGTTTTAGACGCTTCTGGCCGATCGCCTGCTTCAAGCGGTCCAGTTGTTCGCAGTGGATGGTTGAATTAAGCGTCTGGCCATATGGGAGCAGCTCATAGTGGATGATTCCCTTCCAATCCCACCAAACACACAGTAAAACCTTCCTGGCCGTCAATCCCGGCTGGGCCACTGTTTTACACGATTCACCGGTCGCTTAATATTTTCGAATGTAATCAATTTTTCGTCGCCAGTCACCATTCGCTTCCAAAATGGGGCGAGATCGTTCCGTTTCAGCGGCATATCGCAGGTGTTGATTCGGTTTAGAAGGTTTTTTTGCGTCAAATCATGCGGCACCCAAACATCAAGCTTTTGTTTGTATACAGCCTTCTTCTTCTTCTTCGGATGGCGCTAAAGTCCGGGGTGGACCTGGGCCTCAACCAACATGCCTCTGCAGCTAGCACGATCTCGTGCCAGCTGTCTCCAATTGCGCACTCCATCCAGCCTTCTGCAGATGGTTTAATATGGTTTGGTGACTAACTCCCATCTGCTAGGCGATGTCCCGAGATGCCACATGCCGGTCTAACTCGATGATTTCCATGATTTGATCGGTATTCGTCGTCACAGTTCTTCCGTCGCCTGGCTTATCCATGGTGTCGTTTGAACCGGCTCTGAATCGGCGAAACCAGTCCTCCGCGGTTCAAAGTGATAGAGTACTATCCCCCAAAACAGCATTAATTTCACGGAAGGTTCCTCTAGCGGATCGGAAACTTTAAAATAGCGCGAATTTCGGCGTTAGTGAACTCCACGTCTATAGCTGTTGAATGCAATACCCAAAGTAAGCATGCATAGCGCCGTTTTCTATGTTATGTTAAAATCTTTCAAATGATGGATACTATTGCCAGATACGAAATGCAAAAGACAAAAAAGCGGAAGGGAGATATTTTTACTATAAATATAAAAAACAGATATTTAAAGTTCCAGATAATTAGTTGTGTCTAATTTGTCGCAGTTGGCTACTACACTAGATTAGCAATTTTTTCTTATTTTTACGAGAGTTGATAACTGGCCCCATACGCTTTAGTTTAAGTTACTTTCCGTTTCGTTTTCAATCTACTTTAATTTTAAAATTTAACACAAACCGTGAAAGGATCTTTCACGAGCTTTAATCTCACACAAAGTGCATCAATTGTCAAAAAAAAACGAAACCAATGTTTGCTGTTCCTCCTTTGCTTAAAACTCTTGAGAATTTCACAGGGTCTAGCTTTGTGGAACTAAATTTATGACTTAACCATAAAATATTTGTTAACCTTAAATTTTATTAGTGTTATATCTGTATTCTGATTTACTAAGAAACATTCATCCCATAACTATATATATTATTTAAATAATTTGCTAAATATTAAGCTACTTGCTTATTCCAAAATATTTTATGATGTTCTTCTCGAAAAGAGCGCTGTTTAGCCAGTCTGAATTCTTCTTCTTCTTCTTCTTGTGGCGCTACAGTCCGGGGTGGACCTGGGCCTCAACCAACATGCCTCTCCAGCCAGCACGATCTTTCGCCAGCTGTCTCCAGTTGCGCACTCCAAGCTGGTTGAGGTCCTTCTCCACTTGTGTGCGCCACTTCAGTCTAGGTCGTCCTCTGTTGCGTTGTCCCAATGGCACGTATTCAAAGACTTTTCGGGCCGGAGCAGTGGTGTCCATACGCTCTACATGGCCTAGCCATCTTAAGCGTTGTATCCGTAGACGCTTAACCAGGCGCATGTCGCTGTACAGCCTATAGAGTTCGTCATTAAATCTTCTCCTCCAGATGCCATCAACGCAAACAGGACAAAAATCGCACGCAAAACTTTTCTCTCGAAAAGACTAAGGGCTTCCTCATCCGCCTTTGCTAACGTCCAAGATTCTGCGCCATATAGTAGGACGGGGATGATCAAGCTGTTATATAAAGCTACTTTAGTCCTTCTAGAGAGGGCTTTATTACTCAATTGCCTCTTGAGCCCAAAGAAACAGCGGTTGGCAAGAGTGATTCTGCGTTTGATTTCGGTATTGATGTCCCCCCGACTTAGACGAGGTGAGGATAGCAATATCCAAGCTAAAGTCGAACAAAGCTGCTGGAGCGGACGGACTGTCCGCAGAACTATTTAAAGCAGCTGGAGATGACCTGGCTGGGCGCATGCACCAGCTCATCTGTAAGATATGGTCGGAGGAAAGCATGCCCGATGAGTGGAATCTCAGCGTCGTTTGCCCGGTCCACAAGAAAGGAGACCCCTTTGACTGCGCCAACTACAGAGGGATTAGTCTCCTGAACATCGCATACAAGATCCTCTCTGCCGTATTGTGTGAGCGTCTGAAACCATTTGTCCATGACCTGATAGGTCCCTATCAGTGTGGTTTCAGGCCAGGGAAGTCCACAATAGACCAGATCTTCACATTACGGCAGATCCTGGAAAAGACCCAAGAAATGCAAATTGACACTCACCACCTATTCGTCGATTTCAAGGCTGCATATGACAGTGTGCATAGAGACGAGCTATACAGTGCCATGTATAGTTTTGGCATTCCTACCAAACTCGTCAGATTGTGTAGGATGACGATGGAGAACTCTCGCTGCTCCGTCAAGGTCGGTACCGAACTCACCGAGACCTTCAATGTCAAAAAAGGTTTTAGACAAGGCGACGCACTGTCATGTGACTTCTTTAACATCATCCTCGAGAAGATCGTGCGTAACTCACAAGTCAACACCAGAGGCACGATCTTCCAGAAGTCAGTTCAACTGTTAGCTTACGCTGATGACATTGACGTGATTGGACGAACACAGCGAGCCGTCAATGAGGCGTTTGCTGGCATTGAAGCGGAAGCGGCTAAAATGGGTCTAGTGGTAAATGAGGGCAAAACGAAGTACATGCTGTCATCAAGGAAGGACACACAACATCGGCGTCTCGAACGGAGCGTCACACTAGGCAGCAGAAACTTCGAGGTAGTTAAGGACTTCGTCAACCTCGGCTCCGCGGTAAATAGGGACAACAACATCAGCCAGTCTGAATTATGGACGAAAAAACGATTGACTTAACGAATCGTTTATAATAATATAATTGTTGGTGCAACAGTCCAAAGGGGGACCAGGGCCTAGCTTGCTCATCAACTACTCGTGTTGTGCGCACTACTGTTCTCTCACGAGTAGAAGGGACCTACAGTTTTTTGCCGACTCCAAACGGCGAGATTTGAGAAGCTTTCTTAGAAAGTTATTACTCTTTGAGTGTCGTCAGCAGCTCGAAAGAGGTGGTGCCGTTAAATTCGAAAAATTGGTGTTGAGCTGGGAGTCGCACCTAGACCCTTCGGCGTGTGAGCGTCGCACTCTACCCTCTCGGCCACGGCGACCACGAATCGTTTACTTTAAAAAAAAAATTGCAAAGGTTTTTTATTATATAATTCCATTTATTAGACGTCGACGGTCTCCCAACAAAAGAGTGGCTACTTTTTACTACAAATTTTATTCATATACAAATATTATATGTATATTGGTGCGAAGTTAGTTTTCAGAGCTACCTCTTCGAACAGTTTAAGCCATTATGCAAAAGTAACAAAAAACAAATCTTACATATAGCTAAAGAAGATATCAGTGCCAGTGATGCCAACTTGAAGAAGTAAACCTGTAAAGAAGAAAGAAATGTCTGAGCACCAATTTAACGCTTTCAAAAAGATTAAATGGAATAAACCACATAACACCTAAAATTGATAACTAACAGAGAGATAATCTGCACAAAAACCACCAATGACGAATAAAAGAATAAATCGGGAAGAGAAGTCCTATTTAGTATCGACAGTACTGTGCATGAAGCATGAACCCCAGATTCCCTAAACAGCCCGCTGGCAAATACTCTTATTGTTTTGAAAAGAGTAGTACAGCGTGAGCAAAAGAAACTTTCATGTTCCTTTGTTGGGTTTTTAATTATGCATACATTTAAAACAGTAAAGTGTGGATAAGTGTTTGTTTGACAAATCGTATTTTAAAAAAGCCCAAATTCTTACCATTGGAAAAAAAAACAAGTGAAATGATTGAGAAATCGGAACGAGGTGGGGTTTGTTCCGACACCACGGTGAATTTAAATCCTCAAAATTAGTTCGTAGAAAAGGAAAGCTTTAAACAAGGCGAGTATACTCATATGGAATGAGTATTATATAAATGCCCTTTAAGGCAGTATGGTAAAAATTTACCAGTTTGTGGAGAAATGCTGTAGAAAAAGCTATTTTAAATGAGATGAAGGGGCTTCCCACGCCAGTTCTGGTTGGCCAAATGGGCTCAAATCACGTTATTGTGTTCGGCTGTACAAAATCTGTGAAGAATCCAATTGAAGACACGGTACTTCAAATGTCTGACGAATCTAAATGCGAAGAGACTATGTCTGATGAAGATGAATTATTGAGAGGATCAGCGGAACAACCTCGATCAACGATAATAGCGACTAAAGCTGTTCAAATTTTTGATAAAGCAATAGAATAGGCTGAAGCTAATGCCATTGAGTCTTCCAACATACTAGTATTCAAAAAATTTCGTAAAAAATTCTGTGCACAAAGTACTGCAAGTTAAATTAAGACTATTATTAGAATAGAATATAGAATTAAGGACTAGCACTAATTATTTTTCAACGAAATATGCAAATGGTAATTTAATCTCAATAAATATCAATAAATCTACTGTCTAGGTGTATTTTGTGAGTAAAAAGCACTACTGAATAGGATAAATGACGCACACAAGTGTAGAAAGACCTCAAGCAAATATGAGTGCGCAATTGGAGGCATCTGGCGAAAGATCGCGATGGATAAAGAGCCATGTTGGCTGAGGCTCAGGTCCACCCCGGACTGTAGCGCTATAAGAAGAAGAAGAATAACGTGAACCTAAACTGCACTGTATAAGATACTTAAATAAGGACCGTGGGAAGTCGGAAACAGCATTAGAACTCTCCATTTTACTAGAAACACAGAATACAGGCCTTGTAATATGATTCAAGCAATTGAGCACTACGTTTGAAAATGTCACATTGGATAAAATTGGTATCTTTCGCCAAGGGTCATAGATTGGAAAAGGTGTGAAAAGTGAAAACCCCCCGAATCGAACGAGGAGCAAAAACTACGTTGTTGAAAAGCTCGTGCATCGGAAGGTCTTAATCACTCATTCTTATACTTTATCTTCACCTAAAAAAGGATATGCGAACTGGTAAACATAAAAAACGGCAATCCATTTTAAATTTCTTCGGTCCCCGGAAGCGAAGTAATATATTGTAAAAAGAAAACAATATGCGAAATTGACTGTCCGATGACGTTAGGTCCCATGTTATTTAAATCATTCTCTCATCAACCATACTCTCCTCTAATTTGCTCAACGGCACTCTGCGGTCCAGAATGATGATAGGTGCAGCACAGAACACATGATATTTTCGATAAAAAAAAAAAAACACTAATGGACATTGAAACACGGAAATTTGAGCATAGAAGACCAGAAGCAAGAACGGATTTTTTCTGTTTTATTTATGATATATATGGCTGCCGTAGTGGGTACAGTGCGACACTCACACAGGTTTAGCAACTCGAATTTTGTACGGCATCTCCTCTTTCGAACTGATGACACCGTTTGGAGTCATCAAAAAACTGTGGGTCCCTTCTATTCGTGAGAAAACAGTAGCGCGCTCAACACGAGCAGTTGATGAGCAAGCTAGGCGTTAGTCCCCTTGTGGGCTGTAGCGCCACCCAATTATTATTATTATTCATAGTCTATAAACCGTTTGGACTGGACGCGGTTACCTAAATACATAAATGCACCCTCACTGACTCAAACTGCAACCAATTTCAAACTGTAATAATTTGTAAGCTTTTTCCGACAGTAGACTCAAATTTTGACACATTTCAGATAATTTCATTGTTAATAAGCCTTTTAAATGATTTTCTTCTCAGTGTTAGTGAAAAATGTTTATCGGCTATGGAATTCAAACAAGAAAGCGTTATCGGTTAGTTTTTGGCTGGGAAACCACAAGTAGCTATCATTAGAGCCCTCCGGTACCTAAACGTGATTAAACCTACTTCTGTCTCAAACCATAGCTTGTCACTGTGGCACTGGCAACGTAGCAAAATGCTATGGAAATGATCATAAGGAAACGGCAACGTACGCAGAAATAGTTCAGAGAGGGAAGGCTTGAATTGAGAGTGAAAGAAAAAAACATGCAATACATAATGAAAAATGAGCTTTGGCTCAATCCATCGAAGTTTCCAAAACCCTGCGGTCTTAAACAACAACAGAAAATAGTTGGAGTCGAAAGAGCGAAGGAGTTGCTACGCTTGAACGCAAGTAGTGATTAGTCGTGTTTTGTATTTTCCGATGGACAATACTTGTATCTCAACAAACCAAATAAGTGAGCTTATTTACCAGAGAGGTCCTTCGAAAAATGTACACCTTCAGACGACCACTAAAACGGGTAATTCCTAATGGTGATGGTATTGGTCACCAAAATCTTCGCTTGTCTTTTTGGACCGTCAAAATGAATGGGACCATATACGGTGAAACTGTCTTAGAGGAAGCCTAGCTTAAACAATCATTTCAGTCGAAAACCGTGGATATTTCAAAAAGACTAGGAACTATTTAACGAAGCGCACGTTAACCATGATTGGCTAAACAAATTGTTTCACACTTAACTCCTTCCACACAGTCTGTTGTTAATTCTCCGGATGGATTTCTCTGTATTGGGATACTTTGAAAGCGAAGGTTGTCATTCAAAAATACGAAAATTTGGACCACCTCCTTCAAGAACTTCATATTATTATTAAATATTTCAGAGCCTCTTGCGCGCTATACTTTCTTCGATTGTCCCGAAGCCATTGCTTGCGCCAACGGTAGAAACAATGAAAGCTACTTATGTATATAATCTTAAAGTTTATATATCCAGGAGAAGGGAAAGGAAAGTAACCTAGAGCTCATTCCCATTTTAGGCCTTGAAAACAAAAAGCATCAACTTCAGGCAAGAGCCCTCTCCTTATGTCCCAAAGATGAACAAACCCACCATCAAAGTCGTCCACTTGTTTCGAATACCCCGCCACGTGTGCATCATAAAAATTTCCACTCACAAACGAAGTGAGGCGTCTTAATGCCTCCCGAAGGTTGGCCACTTCACACGGCACAGCTCCAACTAACCCCAGCTCAGAGTCACGCGTCCTCCTCACTACAGTCAGTGTTTACTCACAGATTTCAATTAAACTCAGTGATTCCCGTTCTAAGTCCAATTAAGCCCCGTTGCATTCGTTCTTATCAATTACCCGACAGAGCCGATTCCCACAGCCGCAGTCCGGTTGCGATACGAAAACCAAACAACAAACTAATCCCAACGATAAGACGTCCCTCGGCCAAGAGGGACTAACTGGCTGGCGTCAACGACAAGCGGAAATGACTTCAACAAGCACTTACCCGCCGATTGATGACTGGCGCGTCTTATCGACTGCATCGCGCGGCGGTTCAAGAGAGAGAGAGAGAGCGTGAAATCTCGATCTCCGTGGCCTCATTACCCCGGAGATCCGAATTTAACAGATCTCGTTGAACACTGTGTTTGACACATGTTGACACGACATATGCTTGACGACATTGGCAGCTCTGTTGACACATGTCCGACACACGTTGTGGCCTCATCGTGTGTGCTGCGTTTTCGGGGGACGGTCTTGATCACATCCCTCTTTCGAATGCAAGTGGAATTTAAATGAAGTGATCTCCGCTTTCTCTGCCGCTCTCTTTTCAGGGTCCGTGGACCGGATGAGAGGAGTTATCATGAATCTACTCGATCAGCAACGGAGGGGAGCGACCGCCTCTTGTGAGAAGGGGCACTTGATTAATGACCGCAATAGCAGCACTGGTAGCTAGTGGCTCCTTCCAATAACAAAAACCCGGTTTGACGTTCTTTTGTCTTAACATGTGCCCTCCTCCCTCCCCAAGGGAGCGGGGGGGTGACGCACACAACTGATGATCGTCACTCAGTGTCGTTAATGACATTAAAGGCCTGCCTAGCGCAGCGCGTTCTCCAGAATGCCCCAGCCCACGCATAGATCTTCACCCGTAACAATCTGACAAAACGATCATTTTGACATGACGAGCCACACCGTCACGATCGGCGTGCCAGCTGCCTGGGGAGCCGCTGCGGTCGTTGTAAGCACACGCACACGAACGAAAAACCTCCAAATCACTCCCGTGTGCCCGTCATTAGGGTAATTGCTTCCTGAATAATTAGTTCCCCGACGCGATCAGCGCGGCAGCGTCGCGGTCGCTCCCTCTCCGTCCCATGGGACACGCAAAAGTGAAATCTTCCATCAAATGATAGCAATCACCGCGAGCTACACAGCTTACTGCCTTTGCTGCTGTAATTATATAACGCAGCGCGCCTTGCTTCGCGTCCTCATTTGCAGTGCTGGGCACTGAATGGGAGAAAAAATGGGTGCCGCAGGCAGGCTCTCTCTCTCTCTCTCTCAAAAAAATATCAAGAAACGGGGTCAATGGTCCGACAATGTACATCTTGTCATGTCAATGTCAAATGGACCTCCACTCCCGCCCCCTCCCGCAACGGTCGTGAGCTGTGTCGTGTTGGGCTTCTGTCCGGAGTGAAGATGAAGTTGTTTGTGGGGCTCTTTGTGATTTGTTTTCTTTTCGGCAGCGCGGCGTTGGGTGGAGGAGTGGGAGAAGAGACCGGCCGTGTCGGGGACCGGTCATAGTTGCTGTGGAATGTGAATCATAAAACGTTTTACGGCCCGACTTAGTCTAAGGAAAGGTGTTACTTTTCCTTCTCTCTCTCTTCGCATCATTTTGATGCGTCCATGTGTACTGGACGGGGTTTTGTTGGTTTTTTTGTCTTTGTCCGAGACTTGGGCAGCACTCGACTCGATTGCAGCGGCAGCAGTCGCAATTGATGGGCACTTGTGGCACGGACGTGAGAAAGCAACACAAGTGCACAGTTGCGCAATGCTTCCTTACAAGGGAGGTACGTGCCTTTTGTTGAAAGCTGGACGGAGATTTGCATATTCTAGATTTGACATGAGCATGTTAACGGCGCGTTCTTAACCTTGAATGGCGTCGCCAGTTGACGCCCCCCTCAGACGGTTGAGTGGAGTGTGCGTGCGACTGTTGGACGAGGTTTGGTCGGACGTATTGAATTTCTCGGCCAAAAGAGTACAAATTCTGGTTTAGGGATATTTACAATTTTGATGATGATTTTGTTGATCAAATTCGGTCAAGGTTTTTCTTTCCTCTGACCCTCATTCAACCATAAGTGATTTGTTCTCCGTAGATGTAACAGATGTCACATTTAAAGGTAGCTTGCTGGAATAACTTAAAAAGGAGCACCTCTCTGCCAGAAGGCACTCGGAAAGACATCTCTCCGCACTTCATTAAGCAAAGAGTCAAGGAATACGAAGAAGCAATTGCTGCGAGTTCGGTATAAGGGCCTGCAGGGCGATCATAAACTGTGAATGTCGCTGTGTAGAATTTTGTTATTTTATGGAGCGGGCTTCTGTTTAATTGTATCCATTCGATAAGAAATACTTCTGCATGACGAGTAAGTCTTTCCCAGATGGAAAAGACAAAGATGCTTCAAAAGTATAAAACCCCGAAATCTGAGATTCGGGAGAGAATCAGTGACACAGGATGGGATGAGGACAGGATGGTTAACTTTACTGTCGAAGATATATTGCATAGCTTTTGGAACCTACTACCTCGATGATGCATATGTCGAGACCGTGGACCAATGAATAAGAAACATTTATTTCACCAGAAGCATTCTACCCTCTATCAGATTACAATCCAAATGTGAAGCAAAGCCCACGCATAAATGACGTCTCTTCGAAGAGTGACATCGAAGGAGTTAGTCCGAATGCTCCCCAGCCCAACAAATCTCACTCAGATGGGGACGAAATAATAATGGTGAGTAGAAGGGACCCACATTTTTTTGCCGACTCCGAAAGGCGAAAATTGAGAGTCTTTCTTAGACAAATGTGCTAGTCTGCAGCTCGAAAGAGGTGGTGCCGTGAACAATTCGAGGTGTTCATTCGGGAATCGAACCTAGACCCTTCGGCATGTGACCGTCGCTCCATACCCACTACGCCATGGCGGCCACGACGAAATCGCGAGATATAAGAATTTTCATTTCAGTTCAATTAAGTGACCTTCAGTCCTCTGACAAATGAAAAAGTACTGAAAAAAAATACAAAATTAGTCACTCAAAGAATTGTCCTTCGGGAGCAACTGTTTTTTCCATTTTTTTATAATTTTCGAATAATAATAATAATTGTTGGCCGGATAGTCCACAGAGGGACCAATGCCTAGCTTGCACATCAACTACTCGTGTTGTGCGCGCTACTGTTCTCTGGCGAGTAGAAGGAACCTACAGTTTTTTGTCGTCTCTGAAAGGCGAAAATTGAGAAGCTTTCTTAAACAGTTGTTACTCTTTAAGTCTTGTCAGCAGCTCGAAAGAGGTGGCGCCGTGAAAAATTCGAGGTGTTCAGCCGGGAATCGAACCTAGACCCTTAGGCGCGTGAGCGTCGCACACTACCCACTACGCCACGGCGGCCACCATTTTTCGAATACCATATCTCAAAATGAGTTCTCCCTGACATTGATCCAATTATTGAACCATTCTTCGATTTTTCCTGAAACCCCGAACCGGTGGCTCCTTACCTCGGTT
Organism: Eristalinus aeneus; assembly: GCA_955652365.1. Lineage (NCBI taxonomy): Eukaryota > Metazoa > Arthropoda > Insecta > Diptera > Syrphidae > Eristalinus > Eristalinus aeneus. Next base: position 52,180,875 of record OY019131.1, on the reverse strand, counting down.
GCATTTATTGAAAGAGCAACAAGTTGGAAGGAAGGTTTGGCTTTTTTAGCTTTGGCATCTGCAACTATATGAGTCCGAGCGTTATCTTGTTTCAAAATCACCTTGCTATGCTTTCTGTCATTTCTGGTGCTTTTTCTCGCAATGTACCGCTCAACCTAATGAGTTGTAGTCGATAACATTTCCCATCAACGGTTTCACCTGGTTTTAGCAGCTGAAAATACGCCACACCAGTCTGGTCCCCAGAGCATGCCCCTTGAACCGCCGATGATTTGCTTTGGCTACGATGTAGGCGATGAAAGTATGGGTTCACCAAGCTTTGCATAGAAATTTTTCCTCTTGGAGTTTTAGTTTTTTTAGTTTTTAACGCATTTTTATTAAGACTTTAAAATTCGTTAACTTAGTTGCTAGACGAAAATGCTTAAAACTAGCTTAAATATTTTGAAATAATAATCTTATATCTAACTTACTGACTCTAAACAAGTACTCTAAGCCAATCTATGTTCGTTTTTTTTTTTGCCTTTCGACATCTTCTGTATTTTTATTAATTGTAAAGTGTAATTTTTTTGTTTTTCGTTGCCCAAGAAAATTAAAAAACTTGGACGTTCCTTATTTATTGTTTTGAACTTACTTGCTAACTTAACTTACTTATCCTAAATCAAACTTAAATATATTTACAGCTATATTACAACTTTAAGTTATCATTATTATATAATAGTTATCCACTTTTTAGCCTCAGTAATCGTTACGGTTTGTCCTTAAGATGGCGTACACAAGTGAAGAAGGACCTCAGCCAATTTGGAGTGCGCAAATGGAAGTAGCTAGCATATTGGTTGAGGCCCAGGCCCACCCCGGACTGTAGCGTCATAAGAGGAAGAAGAAGATTCCTTACCTTTGATGTCCTTCAAGAAGCAGTTCCAATTTTATAAATCTTTTTCGACGTCTCTAGGTTTCATCACTTGTTTTTGTATTAGTTCAACTTTTTTTAACCGAATTGGTTGCTGAGCCACCTCCAACGATTTTAACCTCCATTTCCTCATATTCAAACATTTATACCTTGCCAACATTCCCTTTCCCTTCGACGCTTACTTCAATAAATAATAATAATAATTGTTGGCGCTACAGTCGAAAGGGGGAGCAGGGCCTAGCTTGCGCATCAAGTACTCGTGTTGTGCGCGCTACTGTTCTCTCACGAGTAGAAGGGACCTATAGTTTTTTGCCGATTCCGAACGGCGAAATTTGAGAAGCTTTCTTAGACAGTTATTACTCTTTGAGTCTTGCCAGCAGCTCGAAGGAGGTGGTGCCGTGAAAAATTTGAGGTGTTCAGCCGGGAATCGAACCTAGACCCTTCGGCGCGTGAGCGTCGCACTCTATCCACTACGCCACGGCGGCCACATCACTTTGCACAATTTATTGGTTGAAGCAGCGTTTCTACGTTGAAGCATTCAAAGAAAAATTCAAGAAAAAAATTCCTCTAACTAAAAGCGGATATCAAAATTTTCTGCAAATGCTGTTTGTTTGAGACAAATCGGGACATTTTAAAAGAGGCAAATAACAATGTTGCCGTCCATAACAGGCGCTAATAAGCGCTTTTTATTGCTGACAAGTGTCCCACCTTTCCAATGACGTAGGTAATCTCTTCCAAGGTCAGTCACAAATTGCAACTAGCTCCATCTATTGAAAACCGATCCAAATATATTTAATTTGTTGTCTTTTGCTTTTTCTCCATCTTTTTCTTCTTTCCTCTGATTACCTTCTTCTACTTCTTTTTTTGTTATTTTTCTACTTCTTTCTGATAAGCAGAAAAATTGCCTTAAATACTTCACCCAAAGTCGGCTTTGTTCCTTTTTTATTCGGTGCGTCTTTGTAAAAGAGGGCGTCCTTTGCTGCGTTATGGAAGCTAGTCCTAGTATTTAATAGGTAGCTATTCGAGGGTATGAGCAATAGATCTAGGACTTAAGCTGTATTGCCCATGCCCTCTGTATGTCTTACTCGTGGTAAGACGTTGGATAAAGGGCAGAACAGCGTTGAATGGCGTTCCCCTTCAAGTTACAATGAAGTCCATAACCAAATAAAAAACTGTCCACTCAAAAAGACTTATGGCTTCTCCACTCAATTGTGACAACGTCCAGGCATGATCACTGTGCTCAATAAAGCCATCATGGGCTTGGCTTATCAACTGCGAGTTCGTCTCAAGGAAATTTTTGTTCTTGATGTTGTCCCATATATTGTTATTCCGTTTTATATGGGAATGCATCCATTCTTGTGTACCTGTCAATGTGCCCTTAAGAACCTTAGAATCCAAGTCTTCATTGCTTCGACATAGAAGCAATCATAAAAAACTTTCGCTTCAAGGAAGGCTTTCTTTTAGACGCTTGCGGATTGGCCCTTTGCAAGGGGAATTCCATAAATTACAGCTTTCGTCATTCGAAATTCCATTGCTGCTTTCAAGCTCAGCCTGACATCTGACCTTCTTTCTTACAATGCATGGTTCCTTGAGCTCCTTTGTGTTTCGGCGGTCCTTAAGCAAATTCAAGGCCTACTTAATCGAGCAAAGATTTGAGGGTTGGTTGTACGTGCTGTGTGAATGTCCATTGAAAAGTGACATGAAGGGACTAACGATGTCAGTCGTATGCTGAAGACAAAGACGTCGAGTGAGGATTACTTCTGCCCCTGCGCCGTAAGGCCACACGAACTAGGTTATAAGGAAACTAACCCAGAGAAACATAGCCATGCAGTTTGACCAATGGGTATATTTCAGTGTCACGACAAGTAAGAAGCCGTGAAAATTCGTTTAAATTTGACTGTGCTGTAGACTCTTGTAGAATAAAGGGACTGTTGTCAAATACCTAAAATCACGGGAAGACCCCATGTTAGGATGGCCCTTGAAGTGCGCTGCGAATGTAGGCAGTGGCCAACAGAAGAGCTGAGTTGTCAAAATGGCGTCGATCCCTACAGTAATGGAATAATAGTCGCCCTAGTATAAGGTTGTCAAACATCCATTCCGCCTTTTTTGATCTTCATTCAATGTTTCATAAAAAGTGTTACAGTGATCGGATTTAGTTCAAATATGCGCCGTTTTGTCCTATAATCTGTTTCCATCTAGACGGCAGCTTCATAATATCCCCTTTTTATTTGCGAAGAACTCGGACAACCACTTTTCACAAGCCTCTTTTGAGTTCAACTTCACAGCACCAAGGTCGTTTACCATGGACTGGAACAGGTGGTAATCACTTGGCGCTATGTCCGGGCATGCGATAAAACCCCCATCCGATCGCCTGCTTCAAGCGGTCCACTTGTTCGCTGTACATGGTAGACTTAAGCGTCTGACCATATGGGAGCAGCTCATAGTGGATGATTTCCTTCCAATCCCACCAAACACACAGCGAAACCTTCCTGGCCGTCAATCCCGACTTGGCCACTGTTTGGGACGATTCACTCGCCTTTAACCACGACCGTTTCCGCTTGATATTGTCCTATGTGATAAATTTTTCGTCGCCAGTCACCATTCGCCTTTAAAATGGGGCGAGATCGTCCCGTTTCAGCAGCATATCGCAGGCGTTGATTCGGTCCAGAAGATTTTTTTGCGTTAAGTCATGCGACACCCAAACATCAAGCTTTTTTTTGTATCCAGCCTTCTAATAATAATTGTTGGCGCGACAGTCCACAGGGGGACCAGGGCCTAGCTTGCTCATCAACAACTCTCACGAGTAGAAGGGACCCACAGTTTTTTGCCGACCCCGAACGGCGAAGTTTGAGAAGCTTTCTTAGACAGTTATTACTCTTTGAGTCCTGCCAGCAGCTCGAAAGAGGTGGTGCCGTGAAAAATTCGATGTGTTCAGCCGGGAATCGAACATTCTTCGTGTGAGCGTCGCACTCTACCCACAACGCCACGGCGGCCACCATTCAGCCTTCTGCAGATGGTTTAAAATTGTTCGGTGACCAACTTCCATCTCCTGGGTGATGTCACGAGATGCCACATGCCGGTCTAACTCGATGATTGCCATGATTCGATCGGTTTTCGTCGTCACATGTCTTCCACCGGCTGACTTGTCCATGGTGTCGTTTTTCCCGGCTATGAATCGTCGAAACCCTTCATCCGCAGGTCGTGATAGAGTACCATCCCCCAAAACACCATTAATCTCACGGAACGTTTCTCTAACGGATTCGTCTTTAACGAAGGAAAACTTTAAAATAGCTCGAATTTCGGCGTTAGTGAACTCCATGTTTACACGTCTATAACTGTTGAACGCAATATCCAAACTAATCATGAATCATAGAGTCGTTTTGTAGGCAATGTCAAGACCTTTCAAATGATGTATAATATTGCCAGGTACAAGTTCTGCAGCGCTTTGTACATAGCTGGAAAATTCAAAAGACCAAAAGGCGGAAGATAGGCGGAGATCTCTGACAACTTTGTATGAACTCAGCTTGGTTCTAGCCGTGAGCTATGGCAACTAATCTTGCGCTGTCTACTTGTGTTGGGAAAATTAACTCATCAAAAGGTGGAAGACGAAGCGATGAACTTCACGAAATTTTAAACCTCCATTGAAACGCTGCTGTGGTCGCCGTGGCGCAGTGGGTAAAGTGCTACGCTCACACGCAGGAGGGGGTAGGTTCGACTCCCAGCTCAACACCAATTTTTCGAATTTTTCACTGCACCACCGCTTTCGAGCTGCTGGCAAGACTCAAAGAGTAATAACTGTCTAAGAAAGCTTCTCAAACCTCGCCGTTCGGGGTCGGCAAAAAACTGTGGGTCCCTTCTACTAGTGAGAGAACAGTAGCGCGCACAACACGAGTAGTTGGCGAGCAAGCTAGGCCCTGGTCGCCCTGTGGACTTGCGCGCCAACAATTATTTTTATTATTATAGAAACGCTAAAACGTCTAATTGACCCTCACTTCGTTGAATTAGAACGTCTTCCTCAAAGATGGTAAGGTTGAGATGAAACATAGAAATATTTCGAGAGAGAATTCGGACGTTCTCTCCGGCGAGCTGTAGGTCTTTGTTAAGATAAAGCGAATAAATGTTTTCGGAGTCATAGATTCTTCCTAGAAACCCAGCCAACATCACGGGTCAGCAAGCAATTCGCAACAGAAGGCCTCTCATTCAAATTCAGACTGGACTTGATTTCAATCATACTGTCGCGGGTAAGCTCAGTACTACTGCTTCAATGCATCCAAGGGGCTTTGCTCTTGCAGCCTTCCACAAGATCCCTCCATGTGTCAAACGTCTCCATGCAACTTTTGCACAACCCCCAGATGATGACTGTGTGACATGGCCATTTCATGTCAGTCCAACTCTCATCACGTTCCCCTTATCAGATCTTCCATATCTTGTTGTCGCCAGTAACCTGCCGTTCGTCATCGCAAACAAATCGCACGGCAAATATTTGCGTAGAATCTTCAGAGGGAATCTTGTCTCGGATCGTAAAGTCAGCAAACCAGACTAGGGTAGGTTATGAATTTCTCATTTGATAGGTGTCTTGTCTTGTCTTGTCTTATCTGTCTGTCCCCCTCCACAAAGAGAGAAATTTACGACACCAAATGAGTGGCCGCTTATCGTACTCTGCCGCCGTAAATCACTTAACACGAACGGCAATCGAATTAATATCTGAGTCTGGACACATCGATTGGGTGTCGCTGATTGTGTTAATTGCCCCCAATCGGTTGTAAATTTAGAGTCTGGCGCTTACAAGTCCCTCCTGACACAATCGATCTCTATCTGAGATTTGCGTGGCTTATTCGAGGAATTTATGACATTAACTGGCTCCTGGGGCCAATCTAGAGGGATTTGTGACGGGCTCCGAAATGTGATCGATGTGCGGGACTGCAGGGAAAATACCTTGCTAGGCAGAACTAAAAGTTTATCAACAAGTCCGCATTGAACTGGTTTTCTCCCACCAGCTTCCACTTAAAATTGTCAACAACCAGTGGATCCCAATATCAACCAGTTATCTCTCAGGGAAGCGCACACTTGTGTCGGGTGTGACTTATAGCCTTCGATTAATTAGCTGTGTTTTGTTTTTGTCGTAAAACAAAATGGTCTTGACGTCGTTCACTTCACACCCGAAGTTCGTGTTTCTCCACCGAGTGCAGGCAATAAAATGTACGGACTGACATCTGCACTCATCTCTTGTGCGCCTTCCTTGAATCGGTTTTATAATCAAATACACGTCAGCTATACACGCTCGTATGTCGCGATTGGCAGTTCGTGCGCAAGCATGTCTAAATCACGCACAAACTGAGATATACATATACGTTTGACATTTTCCGACGTAGTCGCACGACCTAGTACGACAAGATAACACTTAATTTTGTTGACGCGATATTAAAGGCATTACTTAACCACAACCGTGAAATATTTCATCTCGACTAAAAGCGAGAACGCCGCCCACGCGGACGTCACCGCTGCTGGGGGATCTAAAAGTGTCACTTCTTCCTTCCCGTGGTGATTAATTGATTTGATAATTGATTCAAAACGAAGCGATGCAGCGGGACTGCGAGGATTGTCATGCATTTTGTTGTACCCTACAGAAAAATAAAAATGCCTGAAGATGGTATACAAGTCATGTGATGTGCGGATTTTTCACTTCTTGAGTCATTAAAGGGTATATGTGCGTATGAAAACAGAGAGTTAACTTTGGTCAATTCAACCTTTTGATAAATTTTAACGGGCAATGCAACAAGTTTCTAGTTAGATACAGTTTACAATCGGAATGTTGACGTTTAGTCGGTAACCTCCTTTTATTCTGCAAAGCGACCGACGATCTTTTTTACTGTCAAAACCTACAAGGGACCAAAACCAAGCTTCTTCAACAGCGACATGTATTGTTAGCGCTATAGCTCTTGTTTGTGGCCTCCGTGGCGCGATAAGTAGAGTGCGACGCTCAAACGACGAAGGTCCTTGTCCGATTTCCGACTGAACACCTCGCATTATTTCACGGCAGCACCTCTTGCGCTGGCCGCCGTGGCGTAGTGGGTAGAGTGCGACGCTCATATGCCGAAGGGTAGAGGTTCGATTATCGGCTGAACACCTCGCATTTTTCACTGCACCACCTCTTTCGAGCTGCTGACAACAACCAAAGAGAAATAATTGTCTAAGAAAGCTTCTCAAATTTCGCCGTTCGGAGTCGGAAAAAAACTGTAGGTCCCTTCTACTCGTCAGAGAACAGTAGCGCGCACAACACGCCGCCCTGTGGACTGTCGCGCCAACATTTATTATTACCTCTTGCGCTACAATCGCAACAGATCGCTAGGAACTTTGCCGACCGAGTCTCCCTGAAATTCGCTCAGAGTTCAACGCTGCCTGCACTGACCATAGAGGACGACAAGAAGCCATCGCAGATTCTGGGTTTCACGCCACCACCCAGAAGGAACTCATGGTTTGACAACGAGTGCAGGCAAGCGCATGCAGTCAAACAAGACGCCTATAAGCCAACGCTGCATCGAACAAGGGTTGTTCGTGACCTCTACGAATAGAGGAGAAGGGAAGAGCACCGGCTTTTTAGAAAGTAAAAGAAGGAGCATGAGAAACGCGCGATCGAGGCATTGGAAAGGTGTTATGGCAGGAATGAAGTCCGACAGTTTAACCGAAAGGTGAAGCACCTATACGGGAGATACAAAGTTCGGATCGAAGCCTGCCGGGATCAAAATGGACAACTCATGGTAGAGTCGCAGTCTGTGCTGAGAATCTGGAAGGATCATTTCTGCAGACTCCTTAACGGCGATGACGGCCCCAATTCCGCTGTTTGGCAGAATGTTCTACTCGATTTCGATGATGATAGACAAGAATTCTGTCTCCCCAACTTAGATGAGGTGAAGATAGCAATATCCAAGCTGGTGTCCAATAAATGTCGATGCTGGTGTGCACGAACTTCCTGTTGCTGATTGGACTTAGCCATTAGGAGAAGAAGGGTAATGCTTCTGTTCGCTCGGTATTGCTCGTCGAACGGGGTTTGTAAAAACTTTGTAGTGCTTCTCCAGTATAGAGCCCCTGCCCAAGCTGTGACTGTTCCTCAAGTTCCCTCAACAGCTGGGTGGGTGTGATAACTTTCCCGCCAAATTGTCTTTAAACCGATCGGTGATGTGGATGGATGAGGTCAGTGCAGATTATGAAGCTTAGTCCAGGTACACATAAATTTTGGATAGTTGAACACAGTCAGTACCTGTACCTACGTATGTATGTACATGTCTTACTTCGAGGCGTCTCTTGAAATACCCAAGGACTCGCTCATCCCCACGTCAAAATTTCTCTGTCCTTACAAGAGGGGGGATATGAATAAGGGTTTGCACTGAACCGGCATGGTACCTTGGCGCAGGGCACCATGAGATTTGTCACTGAGTGCGGCCAAACCTCTGGGCAGAGTTCAATTTGGATTAAGTTTCAAGTATTTCCCAAGCGCAGATCATCTCAGACAGACAAACTACAGCTGTCAACAAATTGAGAACTCACCCCGTAAGAATGTCTTTGTTCTTATATCCAGCCAAACATCAAACATTTCTAAAGTCAACTTTATGACAAGTAAGCAGTCAATAAACGAGCATGCACCATTTATCCACCACCTGCATTCGACTTGATGGCTCTGTCCAATCGTTCAGTTGGTCCGATCACGTAGCGCTGTCGCCGTTCAGTGTTCCTCCTAATGGAGTAATTTACGCACAGACGTCTAGTGTTTGTCAATTTGCTGAACTGCACGTTGTGATAGATAACTTGTCTGTACTAAATTTCATTCAGATTTGGAATTTGCCAAAAACAGAGTTCATACCCCTCCCGGGAATGGCGCATTTGCACTTATCGCCACATTCCGCTAATTATCTATGAGCTTTAAATCAGATTACGCCAAATATGCGCAGCTGTTGCAAATTATTGCACAATTCTGTAGGTCACTTCTTTGGAACTTCGATTTGTGAAATTGATAAATGTGTGTCAAAATTGGGAGCTTTTCTAATTTTGTACAGGAGGAGGTTTGTTTTCTGACTAACTGACGTATAAGGTTTATGTCAGACTAGGTGTATGCTCATCTTTCTCTGGGGTGGACCTGAGGCTTAAACAATAAGCCACTCTATCGATTATGATGTGGTACAAACCTGGTAGAGATCCTTCCATACTTTCTAAGCCCATAGCCTCTTCAGACAGTGGGTACACATATGTGCACCTTACTTTTCTTTCAATTGTGAGTAGTAGTGACGGCTTATGGTCTCTAGTTGTACTTGAATGGCTTTCTTGAAGTTTTTAGTTTTGAATTCAATCTATAGTTGGCCCTGGTGAAGTGGTCTTATGAATAAAACATTCTTTTGAATTTTTGAAGTTGAACATTTTTTCAGGAAAACGGCGCAAACAGATTTTGAAATTCGGCAAAAAATTCATTTATTCAGTTAGATTTAATTTATTTACAGATTTCGTCTCTTAAGTTATTAAATTGTTGTTAAAGAAGGTAATTTTCTAGACTAATTTTTGTTTTTGCCATAGAAGGCTTCATTTCTTTGTTAGTACACATTTAGGACGAAAAATTATTTTTCTGAAAATTGTGACTATTCAAACTTGAATATGAATGACTAAGAGATTGACGATTAACAAGGTATACCAGTATGAAGTGAGTGTCAAGTACAAATGACTCGATAGGGAACATTTTTTGTGAACGAGCCCTTATTTTTTTTGTTTGCTTGCTATAATATCCGTGAAAAATATTTAGTATGCATCAAGTCATTGAACTGACAACATCATATATTTTCATCGTGTTAAAAATGTCGAATTTTGTACCGGAAAGTGATGATTTGCGGAAAGCATTAATTTTTTGTTTCATTTGAAGAAAAGTGCTGCAGAGTCGCATGGAATGCTTGTCGAGGCATATGGTGATCATGCTCTATCAGAATCAACATGCAAAAGATGGTTTCAACGGTTCAGAAATAATGATTTTGAAGTGAGAAATGAAGAACGTGGAAGACCACCAAAAAAGTTTGAAGACGCCGAATCGCAAACGATATTGGATGGAGATGACACTTGGAGTCAAAAGCAAATGGCAGCAATGTTAAATGTTGCACAACAAACAATTTCTGACCGTTAAAAAGCTATGAGAAAGATCCAAAAGTGTGGAAAATGGGTGCCACATGAATTGAATGAAAGACAGATGGAAAACCGAAAAAACACTTGTGAAATTTCGCTTCAAAGACACGGAAGAAAATCGGTTTTGCATCGGATTGTTACTGGCGATGAAAAATGGATTTATTTGAAGAGTAAGTTAATCTGGGACAACCATCAACATCGACTGCAAAATTAGATCGATTCGGCAAGAAGACAATGCTGTGTGTTTGGTGGGACCAGCAAGGTGTGCTGTACCACGAACTCCTAAAACCTGGTGAAACTGTTAATACTGATCGCTACCGACAACAAATGATCAATTTGAACCATGCATTGATCGAGAAACGACCAGAATGGGCCAGAAGATACGGCAAGGTAATTTTGCTCCATGCCAATGCACCTGCACACAAAGCAAAACCGGTTCAGGATATAATCAAAACAAAGCTACCCCACCCGCCGTATTCACCAGACTTGGCTCCTTCCGACTACCAATTGTTTTCATCGATGGGACACGCATTGGCTGAGCAGCACTTTGATTCCTACGAGGAGGTCGAAAATTGGGTGTCTGATTGGGTTGCTTTAAGAGACGGACAATTCTTTTGGCGTGGTATTCACAAATTGCCAGAAAGGTGTTCAAAATGTGTAGAAAACAATGGCAACTGAGGGCCTGTTCCTCTTTTATGTCACTGAATGGAGTCTTGTTTGTTTTCAGGGTCATAGTGGTGAACCCATGTTTTGTCCCCAGTAACAGTTCGATCCACAACACCGTCCGCGTTCTTGCTACACATTCGCATTCACTCTCCAAAAGCTCTCTACAGCATGCGATTGTCACTTTTTTCTAAGGCGCTGTGAGCATTTGTGGCACCCACTTTGCACTGATCTTTGAAATGTGAATATGGTCCTGAAGAATGGTGTGAATGGTACCAGTTGAAAGCTTGGTGATCTCTGCCATCATTTTCACCTTTATTCGGGCATCCTCAAGAACAAGTTTGAGGATACTCAAACCGGCTACAAGCAGTAACCGGTGCGCCGCAGCTTGGGTCGTCTTCAATGCTCTCTCTGCCTCTCTTGAACTCACTTGACCACTTTGGCACAGTTGATAATGAAGGTACTCAACCCTGGTAAACAGCCACCATCTCTTCATGAATAGTTTTTTAACTTTTTGCTTGCCTAGTGAGAAATTTAATTACAGCGCGATTCTCAATTTTCACCATTATTGTCTCAGTTGCCATTATGATTCTGTTGAACTAGGGATAAAACGCGAATTAATAATCACATTTATATGAAATTTAATATGAACGCACTAAATATTATTAATTAATAAATAAGTCAGTTTATATAAAGACCACAGCTTCACCCCGATACCGAAAATATATTGAAAACGATTGTTTTATAAACTATCAGAACTTTAAAAGCTTTGGACATTGTTAAGACCCAAGGTACGCATACGAGCACTATATTTCTCACACATGCAAATAAAATGAAGTTAAAAACAAATTTGTGCCTGTAAAAATTCTATTGAATACTATTATTCCATTTCGTTAATGTTCAGGTCTTAAGAGGATAGAGCCACTGGGCGTTAGCTTCACTGCTGGGTTTGAAATAGCAACGTTTCGGTCTGGGAACATTCTAAGCATTGAGTCCGCAGACTGTACACAGCTCGTGCGGTTCGTGTTTGAATCTTCTTTTCCACAAGCCATCAGGGCAAACAGGGTCGAAGACTGACTCGAAAAGACTAATGGCGCTTTATAACCTGAGGGTGCGTCTGTATCATAGAACAATGCAGGGATGATCAAGATGTAATATAGTGTGGGCTAAGTCTTTCAAGAAAGGCCTTCACTTGTCAATTGCCTCATGAGCTAAGGAAAACCCTTTTTTTGCTCTCATTTCCGAAACTGATGTTGTTTGCTTGTGAGCCACCTCAGACCGAAGTACAGCTCTGTGCAAAAAATAGCACCATGTCATTCTAAAAAGTGTTTTCGAAGTGTTTGGTGGTGTTTAGTTTTTTTTTTTTTTTGTGCTTCAAAAGATTTAAGTAAAAACATTGAAGTTTTTTGAAACTAGTAGTTTTAAAATACAACGTTATAAACATTGCATTGTACTCCTTAGAAACGTGAACTTATAAAATAATTAATTTCTGACGAAAAAACGTATAAATTTATTCGGGAAATCGTTGGTTGTTCGAATAAAATGATTACTAATGGAAAAAATAACGTCGAAAAAGAAGAAACAAGAGGTAGAAAATCGAAATTAACCTCTACCGACGAGCGAAGAATGATAAAATTAGTGAAACAAAACCCATTCATCACATCAAACAAAATAAAAGAGGAACTAAATCTGCCCGTATCAACATCAACCATAAGAAGGAAGTTAATAGAGAAGGAACTACCTGCCAGAAGTCCCAGAAGAGTACCCTTGCTGACAAAGGTCCATCTTCAGAAAAGAAAACAATCTGCGCAAGAACATTTGAGCTGTGATGTAACCAAATGGCGTAATATATTATGGACAGATGAGTCTAAAATTGTTTTATTTGGAACTCCTGGGACCAGGACATTTGTTCGCAGGCAAAAAAACCCAGAGTTTAAACCGGAGTGTACTTTAAAAACCATTAAGCACGGCGGCGCGAAAATTAACATATGGGGATGCTTCTCCTACAACGGTACTGGTCCTATATTTTGGATAAAACCAATGATGACTGCCGAAGTTTATGTTGGCATAATGAGGGAAACCATGTTGTCCTACGCCGAGTGGAATATGCCTCTCAGATGGGTCCTGTAGCAAGACAATGACCCGAAACATACGAGTTCAAGTTATCAAGGTATCAAGACCTAAACCCCATTGAAAATCTTTGGACAGATGTTAAGAAAGCTGTTTTTAAAGCGAAACCAAAAAATTACCTACAGCTATGGGAAGCTGTGCAGGCTGCGTGGAGGGATATTCCAATTCGGCGATGTCAGGCACTAATCGACTCTATGCCACGACGTTGTGCCGCTGTGCTCAAAAATAAGGGTTATAAGACGAAGTACTAGTATAAATAAAAAAAATAAAAACCGTACTATTCCACTAAATTTTGCATTTGAGTTACGACGTTTTACTTGTGGTGCTATTATCTTTCGTATAACAGGAATTGTCTTGTCTTAAAATGCATCTTCGCTTATCTTGGTTTTTGCATTTTATTACTGAGACCCAACAGATGTCCTACAATAAATATCGTGTCTTTACATGAGCATGGAGAAAAGTAATTAGCATCCAAAATGCAGACCTCAACGTGGTGCTATTTTTTTTTGCACAGAGCTGTAAGTAACTTAGGCGTCTAGTCTTAGAAAAATTGGCCTCTTGATATAAGCAGGTTTGTGATACGTTCAATGTAGACCTCTTTATTGTCCAAGGATCGTGCAGCAGAACAGAGCGTATAGCCTGACGTTCAAGGAAAACTATTATCCGCGTTAACATCAGTTCCCCTTCAAGAAAACAGCAAACTGAAGCCAAGCTCAGTGAACATAAATATTGCGTTACAAATTCCTTCCTTCCATTCTTTGACTAAGCCCTATTCCGATCTAATTGAGCTTAAATGCAGCCCCTTGCTGTTTTAACTGCCTCCGACGTCCGAAAATACCACCCCACCAGGACAGCATTGCAGCAGCCATTGTCCAGTACACCACACACAGCTTCATTCTCTTGCCCCATTAGCCTCACCAAATTTGTTTAGAATATTCATAATGCCATTTGAGGCGCATAACTCAGTCAAGTCTTACGTATTCCCTGCTGAGCAAGTGGCCCCGTCCCCTCCACACCGCCTATGTACAATGAGCACATTTTCGTTCATTCATCCGCTCACCTGCCTATCTATCGACTCTCGGAGTCCTTTTTTATTTTCTTCGTTCACCCGTCTCGTGCGATGTTCTTCTACCGTCATAACCACCAGCATGACTCTGCTTGGTTGCAGTCATCGTCATTGTCGTCATCGTCGACATATTCGTCGCTCATTGTCTTCGTTATCGTAGTCCATGCGCCGCACTTGGGGAAATGAACTGAGGATCAAGCGGCAGAGAAACAGTAAGAGAGCGAGAGAGAGAGACAGACTGAAATCAAAATTAAGGAGCGCCTGCCGCCCACCTTCCCTGCACGCCTGGCGGGACTGGATGAACGGGTGAAGAGGACTCCCATTCGTTCAACAATAGAATTTTAGTTCATTATCTTGGACAAGGTTTTGCTCTAATTAGAACGTGGTTCTAGGGGGTAACAATTATTTATAATGGGCATTATATAGGCCCACCACATGCACACATACATAGTCGTTCGTATGCACGGCGGAGGGTGCGGTGAGGGGCGGTTGGTGACTTGGGTTTGAAAAGGTGAATACGACGCTCGGTCTCTTGGGTCTCTCGGACTTCTTTCGTGCTACCTGCTGGAGCATGGTGTCAGGGAGACGGGACCACGAGTGGATCATGCGGGAGGCGAAACTTGGAATTTGCTTAAAGCCTGCACGAGGTGAGAGGAAGTTGAGATGCCAAAGGGACTTCGAGAGGAAAATCTATTAAATTGGATTCTTGTTAAGGATTATGAAAGAAGGGACTGGAAGGAGAAGAGGTGCTTGGACAAATATAGGACAATCGATTAAACATTTATGGAGTCTTTGCTGTCGTTTTCATGCCGTATAGTGCGATGAGTCATAAGTTCGTTGAATGCAGGATTGGCAGCCCTGTACGTAGGACCGCCAATCCGAGTACTAAAAGCGGTATTCCTTCCAACCAAAACCAGCATTGTTTTTTGTTCTCCTTTTTGTTTCACCGGCTGGACGCTGGATGGCTAAACAAGAGCTGCACTTACCCTCAATTGTGCTTCTCACCAGATGGGGCGACGTATTGTTCTTCAGATATGGCTGGCCAATGCCCTTGAAACAGACTGAAAAATACAATTTTAAGAAAAGCAGCAAAAGCCTCTTTTAATGGATCTTCTGATCGGAAAAGACCGACCGTTGCAACCATTTTCTAAGTCGCAACCCTATTCCTGCCCAAGCAGCTCCTGCATTCCTTGAGAAACCCAAACTTTCATCCCCCTTGTGCTCCATCCCTCTCCACAGGACGTCAACTCAAGCGTCGTCTTCGTCGTCACTTAGTTCTCTACGTTCCAACTCAACCGTTAAATTTCCACATTCCCTATGGGCCAGTCTACACTCTAGTGGAAACATTTGTTCCACATAACTCGAACGCAACAATAAAAATAAATTCAAAGCAAATCCGATCGATAAATCCTCGCCATCGTCCCGGACAGCTTGGCACAGGCCTCTGTCGAAAACGGCGCGCCGCTACTTCTCCCACTCCCAGTTGATCATCGCACCACCGACCAAGGGAATCATGCACTGCCAGCGCCACTGGCTGCACGTCCGTTCGCTTGCGTCGCGTCGCGGCATCGATCGTGGCACCCATTGTTTTGATTAAGAGCGTGAATTTTCGAGCGAAAGCCAAGGAAAAGACATAAAGGCGTCTAAAAATAGCCGCAGACACAATCGACGGAAAGATTCTGAAAAATTCGAAATCGTCTGCCCCGACGCACTCTTCAGTCCCGGGGGGACGCCAGGCGTTCACCACACCACACTTCGCGGTTAGCGTGCCAAGCGAATGTACGCATCTGTGAAATGGTTCAAATATCTGTTGCAGTCACGAATTAGCACACCGGCCAGTCCCATTGTGGGCGAATTAGAGCCGAAGCGTATCTGCCATTACCACCTCCTTATCGAAGTCGATGAACGACGGCGATTGTGAGGCCGGCCGGCTTTGCATGGAGTCGTGATAATCTCATCTAACCGCCTTAAAGGCCACGCTCACCAGCCGGACCATAAATTAATCGCCTCCATTGACATTCTAATACTTTAATTGCATAATTAATACCAAATACCGTTGTGTCGGTCCGCGGAGTAATTTATGGCGGCCTCTGATGGACTGGCAAGGCGACGTGTATGTGGATGGATGCGGGGCACACTGGCGCGGCAGGGGGCGACCGTCAAGGCGACACATGCGGCGTGGAGATGGTATCTACGGCAACCCGCATGCGGTGTGTCGTGACACGGTATATCGGGCTTGATGGATGGAAGGGGTGCTCGATTTGAATATTCCAGATTTCACTGATGTGTCGCTGGCATTTTGGTGTGGTTATCGGTCCAGCTGGCGATGATTGTGGAGTTGGGGCTTTTGAGGGGATTTGCCGAGCGCTGGATTTTATTTCGCGTGTCAATCGTGAAAGCTTGAAAAACTGCACTGCAATTGAAGGGATTTGTTTTTATTGGGCTGCTGAAAGTGGGATTTGATGAAAGCGCCCAGTTAAAGTAAATGCTATGAAATTGGAGGAATCAGTTCTTTTGACATCGTATATATGATTCTCTTGAACTATTCGCTTCAGGATTTGAAGGCGAAAATGGACTAGTTTTGTATTGAAAGCAACTTGTCGTCCACCACCTTTTCGTCGAAGACAGCACCGTAAAGGGCAATAAAGAGCGAATATCTAAGTTTGGTATGGTGTATGGTGGCAACAAAGAATTGCTTCATTAACGTCGGTCACAAAATCTTCGCGACCTTTAGTGCCAATAAACGTTTTAGACATCATTCCATGTGAAAATCACATGTCCACACGAGGGGCACGGTCTTGCAGAAATCCATTCGGCTCCTGAACCTCAAGCGATGACATTGACGTCATATAGCTGTAAGAAAGGAGTCTGATGGCATTGACTTAGACGCGCAGCTCATGCGGAGTAAAATATATTTCGTCATCAAGAACGGAGGATAACCCTACCTCGGCTCCTCAGTAAAAGAGACAACATCATCAGAAGGGAAATCATTCTTGCCAGAGACAACCGATTGGCGTAGTACAAGAGTTTACTCATCCCCGTCCTCCTGTATGGCACAGAAACATCGACTTGGGGACGAAGAAGTCTTTGGGTATTTGAAGAGACGTCACGAAGTATGACAAGCACACACAGCTACGGGCAACTAATTAGAACATGGTTCCGATCAGTAAAATTACATAAGCTATGTTCCGTTATTTTCTACATTCCCGATCGATCTGTTTGTCCTATGTTTATTTCTCGGGTTCCTTCAGAAGTGCGAAGTTGATTTTTCCATGCCTTAGAAGTGATAAGAAGATTTGTTTATTAAAAAAAAATTTTAAATACCTAAAAATTAAAAACGAAAGGTATTACTACCATTGTTCTGCAAAAAAGGGTTTTGTTTTTCAATTACGGTAAATATTAACACATAACAGCGCGATTATTTTCTGTCATATACAATTTACAATTACCAGGCTCATAAAAATGGGAAAAACTACAAGCAGCTCTCCAGCAGATCGTAAAACTATTTTGGAGTTACGAAAAACTGGAATGTCGTATAAGAAAATTGCTGATCAACTAAATTGCTCGAAAAAAAGTTGTTAACGCAATAAAGCATTTCGAACTGCATGAGTCTTTTGAAAATATTTCTCGAAAAAAAGATCACGAAAAACCACCATTCGAGAAGATCGCAAAATCATACGACTCTCTACGAACGATCCAAAGAAAAGTGCAAGCGATATTGAACGCGAACTTGAGAACTAAATCAATCCCACATTATCTGTGTGCACCATTAGAAGGCGGTTAGTCGAGGCTGGACTTCATGGTCGAGTTGCGCGCAAGAAGCCAATGGTTACCAGTATCCAAAGAAAAAAACGCTTAGAGTTTTCTCGGCGCCACTTGAATTGGACAACAGAAAACTGAAAGTGTGTCTTATGGAGCGACGAAACAAAAATCAACCGAATGGGACCAGATGGTGAGCGATTCGTACGAAGACCAATACGACGCGAAGTTGATCCAAAATACACCTCACCTTTTGTAAAGCATGGTGGAGGATCAATCAATGTGTGGGGATGTTTTTCATGAAATGGAGTCGGATTGATAGCATAATGGATATAATGGCAAATGTAACGGAACCATGGGCTGATGAATATCTACCAGAGACTTGGAAGTTTCAGCAAGACAACGATCCAAAACACATGGCAAAGCTAAGTCGATGTTTTGGACTAGCCATCATCAAGTGCCGACCTTAACCCTATCGAACACTTATGGGGTGATGTAAAATCGAGCTTGAGCCAGCAAAAAATATCGAATATGAACGAACTATTCGACAAGGTAAAGGAATCTTGGTACTTCATACCTGTTGAACGATGTCACTCTCAAATAAGGTCAATGAGGGGTCGTTGTGAAGCAGTAATAAAGCAAAAGGGCTATCCTACCAAGTATTGAACAAAGAGTTCCAAAAAAGAAAAAAAAATATGTTTTATGAAGTTTTTGTTTAGTTTACCATATTGTTTATAATTATATGCTCCTTGAAATTTGTGTTATTTACTCAAAAAGTGATGAAATATTTTAATTTATCTGTGGTTTTAACGTTAATTTTGTTTTTAAGAACTGTTAACTTTGAAATGTAAGAAAAAATAATCACCCATTGATTAAACTCCACTGTGTTTTATTCAAATGCGTTTTTAACAGAGTACTACGGTCGTTTCTAATTAGATGCTCGTAGCTGTACATACGTAGGTACAGATTCTGACTGTATTCAACTTTCCAAACTGTATGTGTACCTGGACTAAGCTTCATAATCCGCACTGACCTCATCCATCCACATCACCGATCGGTCTTAAGGAAATTTGGGGGGAAAGTGGTCATCCTCCCCCCCTCGTTAAGGGAACTTGAGGGCCAGTCACAGCTTGGGCAGGAGGTATATTCTGGTGTCATAGAGGGTCGAGCAGCACTAAAAATTTGTTATACCTCCGTTCGACGAGCTACGCCGAGCAACCAGAAGCATGCCGCCTAATAGTGTGACGAATCGCTGATTTTGCCGGATTCAATTAATAACTATCACAAATAAATGCTCTTGTCCATAGTTGTTGGCTGTTTTTAACTGAAACTGTTCACAGAACACAATGCAATTAATTTATAGCACAAATTTCGACACCAAATTGCGCATAAACACAGGCAATTTTCAGCTTTCTTGGTCTTTTGGTATAATCAAAAGTTGCAAGGCTTCATGTTTAAGAACCCTTTTTTTCTTTTGGGAAGGCATCTTAAACTTGCTAAACATCAATCAGATGTCAAAAGGAATCTGCTGAGAAGGTCAGTATTCATATCTATACGGGAAATTTTTCTGGTAAATAGTTCCCTAAACTTTCTAGTTTCCTTGTTTCTTGCAATCTTGAACTTCTTCCGAAATTTGTCCGATCAGAAGTATACAAGAAGAAATAATTTGTTTTCCCTGACAAAAGACCTTACGAAGGTTGCCTTTTATATTTCGGTATTGGGCAACCCTAGTGTTGCAATCTGGCAACTGCCAGCTCTATCGTAAGGTTTCAAATTTTTGAGGTTATACGTACTCAGAACCTTTTAACATACAAGAGCTATTTGTGTTGTTTACAGTAACTTAAAACATTCATCTCGCCCAAAAAATGATATTAAATCGTGAACATTTTTGTTCGATTATTTTTTACAACTTTCGACTTGGATTAACTCAACAACAGAGCATCGATGAACTTAATTCAATTTTTGGCGATGAAGCTCTATCAAGGACCAGTGTTTATCGATAGTATCGTGAATTCAACCGATGTCGTAGTTCTCTCGAAGACGAATTTCGTGAAGGTCGTCCAAAATCAGTTGTTGTTCCGGAAACCGTTGATGCTGTGCGCCAACTGATATTGCAAGATCGTCATGCGACCTATCGTGAGATTGAGACAACCTTAGGCATAAGTGGGACCAGCATACATTCAATATTGCATGAACATTTGACGATCAACAAATTTGTTCGCGTTGGATCCCACACGAGCTCAAAAACAGGCTCGTGTAGATTGGTCGAAGGAAATGCTCCAAAAATACGATCGTGGTGCGTCGAGACACGTCTATGACAACGTGACGGGTGATGAATAGCGCATGTACGCGTATGAGCCCGAAAGTAAACAGCAGTCGACCGTATGGGTGTTTCCAAGTGAGCCAAATCCAACAAAAGTTGCTTGCGCACGAAGCACTTCCAAGCAAATGGTCGCCTGTTTTTCGGAAAAACTGGACATGTCGCAACCGTACCACTAGAACAGCGCAGAACAGTCAATTCTGAGTGGTACAAAGCCATTTGTTTGCCAATTGTCTTCCAAGAAATCAGGAAAACCAACCGCCGAAGACGGATCACTCTTCACCACGACAATGCGAGCTCTTACACATCGGCTCAAACAACTGCATTTGTGAGCACTCAAATCACCGATTTGATGAATCATCCGCTGTATAGTCCTGACTTGGCGCCGTATGACATCTTTTTATTCCCGCACGTAAAAAATAAAATGAGAGGTCAGCGTGTTTCGACAACTGAATAAGCGGTTGATGGGTTCAGAATGCATGTTTTGGAGATACCTCAATCAGAGTGGGAAAAGTGCTTTGACAATTGGTTCAAACGCATGCAAGAATGTATAGATCTTGATGTTGAATATTTTGAAAAACAATAAAGCTATTTTCGATGATTAATACTTGTTTTGGTTCTCTAATCCCGGAATATAAAAGGCAACCCTCGTATAAAATAATTTTGTTTTCAATGTGTGCTGCTGTCTGCGTGAAACAAAAGTGGCAACCATAAATTACATTGAATCGCTTCCTGAACTTCACTGTTTAGAGCACATTTTTCCATGGTCTGAAAATGAAAGGAAGGAATATGGATGAGAATTGCCTGATATTTCGCCTTACCAAGAGCTAATCCAAGCCTTGACGCCGTAGTCCCCTAAGGACAAAACTGAGATCATGCTTGAGGGACAGTCATCGTTCTGTATAGAGAGCGAGGCCTATTTAGAAACCTCTTTCGCTCTTTGGAAGTCGGAACAGGGTTAAAGTGACATCTCCATACTGAACTGGGATAGTCCCCTATACGTCTAGTCAGTTGATTAAACAATCAGTACCAAACGAGACCTACTGCGTCTCTGCTCGCCAGACTGGTCCTTAAACCAAAGCCACTGCACAAGCGACCGGACTGGAACCAACCTTCCAGGGACCCCTGAACTCCCGTGATACCTGAATATATCGTCTGGTGAATCTGTCACCATTCAGGTTGTTTTAGCACCTGAGTCTAGCAGCCGGCATCGCACGAAATGGTCCTTGGTTTCACCAGTGTTTCCGTTGTGCTACGGATGTTGTTTTGAATCTGGTAATTCATTAATTTATTCACACCATCTGAAGCAAAAGGACGTCCTTCAAAGTTCTACGAGAAGAACTGAAAATATCTTCCACCTTATACATCGCGTAATATTCGTACATCTCCAGCCAGAAGTGTTTTCGAATCCCAAAGTACTGGAGGAAAAAGTGATCACCGAACTTCGAGTATGGGCATGAAGTCAACGCGGAGAAAACCAGTTTTTTTGATAAAAGAAAAGCTGTCTCCAAAACCAAGAATTGAAGTCTGCACTGGTATAAGATGAAACCTACGGGCACAAGATGAGACTCACGCAATCTAAACTTGTCACCTTCCAGCGACATTAAAAACAAATTTCAACCAGTTAGCACCGTATTCAACACTTGACACCTTACTCATAGCGACACAATAAAATCTTCACAGAGTCCCACGACCGGTCCCTTTGAGTGTCGCCAGTTCAATCCGAAGCCAACGGAAACACCTCTCGGCCATCCAAGCCCGATTCTTCCCCGCACCCATGGAAAAAGCTCAACGCACCAACAGACAAGCGACCACTTAACTGGCGGGCCATTGATAAACTGAACAGCTAGTTGGCATGTTTCACAAGTGACAGCTGACTAACAACAATCAATTCAGAGACGATAAAACGCGTTGTCACCGCAATCTGTTCAGGGGCAATTATCACTCAGAGCGTTCGTTTGGTGAACACTGTGTCCGTCACCCGGTGAGCTCACTTAATAATTTCACAGGCACAGATATCGTAAATCAACAATAGATAGTTCCACTTTGGAACGGCGTGTGCTGTAGGGTTTCTGACATGTGTAAATGGGTTTTTGAAGCGAGTGAAGTGAACGCGTGCCTTGTAGCAAACAGAGAGTTACGAGGGGGATTCGGGAACATCTTGAAAGAGCTAAAGTGGCGACAACAGCTAGCGGTGGTGCGATGTTGTGGTCCTCACGGCCCTTAGCTGTTCTCCAAGCTGCGTCGAAAGAAAATAGGTGTGACATGTTGACGGGTCCTGGACAAATTCCGCCTTTGTGCTGAACCCGCCTATGTGCTGAAAATTCATTAAAAAGCCCAAAAACAGGAAAGCATCATCCAGGGCAACTTTGGCTTAGTTTGATCTTACTTGACGCAGGAGTACCGCAGTAACTCCGACACTCAACTGTGTTATGAGGAAATAATAATAATAATTGTTTGCGCGACAGTCCACAGGGGGATCAGGGCATAGGTTGCTCGTCAACTACTCGCGTTGTGCGCGCAACTGTTTACTCACGAGTAGAAGGGACCTTCACTTTTGCAGACTCCGAACGGCGAAGCTTGAGAAGTTTTACTAGACAGTCATGAGGGAATACCCTTAGCTAAGAGACAAACTTGCTCCGATCTTAAGTTATTCATATTATACTGACAATGAAGGTCCATGTGCCCATTGTCTATACACTATGTCTTCCGTGACGTAATGAGCAAATGAATCGCCCTACACATCAAAGACACGAGGTTCGATTCCTGGGCAGGTTTTGGCTTATTTCGTAGGTCGTAGAGTAAGTACTAATTGTCACTGAACACCACGGTCAAAGCTAAGTCCGCCGAAGTTAGCACAAAACTGGGTTTCTTCTAGAAAGCACTGCTTATGTAACTGTAGAACAAGACAGACCCTGATCCACGGTGCCTTGCAGCGCATATCAGAGTCGAAGTACCAACAAATGAATTGGGAGACCTTTGCTTAGCCTCCAAGAGCCTGCAGCTTCAACAAGTTGATTTAAGGAAAAAACCAAGTCTATTTGCATGTGATTAGGGCCAGAGCTGTTTGGGGAAACAATAATAATAATTGGATGGCACGACAGTCCGCAGGAAGACCAGAGCCTAGCCTGCTCATCACTGTTGAGCGCGCTACTGTTCTCCCACGGGTAAGAAGGACCTACAGTTTCTTGCCGGCTCCGCACGGCGAAGTTTGAGAAGTTTTTTCTTAGACAGTTATTACTTTTTGATTGTTGGCAGCAGCTCGAAAGAGGTGGTACCGTGAAAAAGGCGATTACTTCACCCAGGAATCGAACCTGGACCTTTGGCGTGTGAGTGTCGCACTCTACCGACTACCACACGGTGGCGTTTGGCCAAATGGCAAATTACTAATCTTGTTCAGGGGATGAACACGCTTCAATGGGACGTACATATAGCATGAAAGGTGAAACTTGTCCTGGCACTGAGCAAGTGGACAGCCGTCTCATTAGGATATGGGTGGCGGTAGATTATTTGGTTCTGCGGGTTTCCCTTTTGAAGTGACACTGCGCAAGGATTTGACATTTGTTTAGATATTTCATCGGGGTCAAATGATAAAATAGAGGTCCTTTAAGTTTAAGGTATACCAGTATGAAGTAAGCGTCAACATACAAATGTCTCGATAACGCACATTTGTTGTGAACGAGCCCTTATGTTTTTATTATTTGTTTGCGATGACATCTGTGAAAAATATTTAGTATACATCAAGTCATTGAACAGACAACATCATATTTTTTTCATCGTGTTAAAAATGTCGAATTTTGTACCAGAAAGTGAAGATTTGCCTAAAGCATTAATTTGTTGTTTTCATTTGAAGAAAAGTGCTGCAGAGTCGCATCGAATGCTTGTCGAGGCATATGGTGATCATTCCCTATCAGAAGCAACATGCAAAAGATGGTTTCAACGGTTCAGAAATAATGATTTTGATGTGAGAAGTGAAGAACGTGGAAGAACACCAAAAAAGTTTGAAGACGCCGAATTGCAAACGATATTGGATGGAGATGACACTTTGAGTCAAAAGCAAAAGGCAGCATTGTTAAATGTGTCTTTCTTTCCGTTTAAAAGCTATGGGAAAGATCCAAAAGAGTGGAAAATGGGTGCCACATGAATTGAATGAAAGACAGATGGAAAACCGAAAAAACACTTGTGAAATTTTGCTTCAAAGATACGAAAGAAAATCGGTTTTGCATCGGATTGTGACTGGCGATGAAAAATGGATTTATTTGAAAAATAAGTTAATGTGGGACAATCATCAACATCGACTGCAAAACCAGATCGATTCGGCAAGAAGACAATGCTGTGTGTTTGGTGGAACAAGAAAGGTGTGCTGTACCACGAGCTCCTAAAACCTGGTGAAACCGTTAATACTGATCGCTACCAACAACAAATGATCAATTTTAGCAATGCATTGATCGAGAAACGACCAGAATGGGCCAGAAGACACGGCAAGGTAATTTTGCTCCATGACAAAGCACCTGCACACAAAGCAAAACCGCTTCAATCAAAGCACTTGGCTGGGAACAGCTACACCACCCGCCGTATTCACCAGACTTGGCTCCTTCCGACTACCATTTCTTTTCATCGATGGGACACGCATTGGCTAAGCAGCACTTTGATTCCTAGGAGGTGGTCGAAAATTGGGTCTCTGATTGGTTTGCTTTAAAAGACGAACAATTTTATTGGCGTGGTATTCACAAATTGCCAGAAAAGTGGTCAAAATGTATAAAAAACAATGGCCAATACTTTGAATAAAATTTGTTTACTTTCCCATTAAAAATTAGTGTTTTAATTTCAAAAAAAAACGCTCATTTCATGCCGGTATACCTGGTAAAACTTCGTCGCCAAAACACGTTTTTTTTTTAATAAAAAATCAAAGGGTTTCTTTTTGATTTTCTATTTTTCAACAGACGCCAAACAAAAACTACAAAACCGATCAAAATTTTTTCTGATTGCCAGTTGAAGTACAAACTATCAAATAACAAAATGTATTTGACATTTCCATTACGTCGCCAAACCTATAAATTCAACTGAAGCCATCAATGAGTGAAATCCACAATTTCCTAGTTGCCAACCCAACCACTAGAAAGTTGTCTGGACTCGAACATGAACATCTCTACTTAAAAAAGAGCATCGGAGTGAAATTCTACATATTGCAAAAGACCATCTGAAACGAACAGGGACGGAATAGGACAGAGGGCTTTCAAGATGGACGACAACCAAAATATGCAAGATACAGGACTGCAGAAGAGTGCAGGAGAATCAAACACGAGGGCTTACCGTTTCAGGAACAAAGAATAAAAAGAGGTTTCTGTATGCTGAGTTCAAAACGTCATGAGAATGACAGTTTTAGTACGACAATGATCGTAAGCACACGTAAAGACATTTTCATGAGCTGGCCCCTACAATCTGGTGAAAAATGACGGGACATTGTTAAGCCATAGTTTAACAACCTATATTGTACACATATTTTCCACAGATAGTATGCGGAAATAAGAGGTATTTTCAATAAAATGTTGAACATATTCCAAAATTTATGTTTTGGTTATTTTTCTCATATTTTCTTCTATAAGAAAAATACTGTCAAAATAATATCTCTTTTCTAGTTTTAAAGTGAAATTTAAAAATTTCTTCAATTGTCCCATTTTTTGTCTCGAACTGTATGCCATCAGATCAGCTTGGGACTCTTGTATATCTCGCTAAGGTATTCGCATACGAAAACTCTTCTACTTAAGTAGCCAGTTGCAGATTTTGCTTGAGGGATTCACGAGCAGGATATGCTTTGCTGGGTACGACAAGCAGTCAATATTTTCCTTTATATTTCTTATTCATTGTGTGATGCTACAGTTTAGAGTGGATCTGGGCCTTAACCAACATGTCTCTCCAGCCAGCACGATCTATCCCTAGCTGCCTCTAAATAGCCTACTCTAAGTTGGTTGAGGTTCTTTTTCACTTGCGTACGACATCTCAGCCTAGACTGTCCTCTCTAGCGTTGTCCCAATGGCTCGATGCACCAGTCCACGGATATTTCAGTGCAATACGAAGGAGATGTGGCCGCCGTGGCGTAGTGGGTAGAGTGCGACACTCCCACGGCGAAGGTGTAGATTACATTCCCGGCTGAACACCTCGAAATTTTCACGGCACCACCTCTTTCGAGTTGCTGGCAACACTTAAAGAGTAACAACTGTCTAAGAAACAGCTTCTCAAATTTCGCCGTTCGGAGTCGGCAAAAAATAGGAGGTTCCTTCTACTCGTGAAAGAACAGTAGCTCGCACAACACGAATAGTTGATGATCAAGCTAGGCCTTGGTCCTTCTGTGGGCTGCGCCACCCAATTATTATTATGAAGGAGGTACTTTGGCTGGTGCCGTGACTTGTTCTCGATCATCCTAATTATCCCTTAGTCACACTCCAATTTCAAAATTGACTTTCTTCTAACAAAAACCTGTCTTTGATGAATTGTCGGAGTTTGGAATTTTATACTGAAGCACATGCTAGTTCTGCAGTTTTTCTAGTTTTGTGGAGAAGCAGACGCGACAATAAAAATTCGCGCCAATAATATGCCACACAAGATAGCGTAAGCTTGAGAGTGGGAGGTGAAAAGAAGTGTTTCATAGTGTCGTTGTTATCTTCGGCTTTGACTTCACATGAGGCTTCGTCCACATCGCGTAGATGTTTGACCAATGGGTGAGAGCCCATTAGCTCGCCGTAAAGTCCTTTTTGTGGAAAGATGGGAGAAGATCGCTGATTCTTTTTAAATTGCTATAAAGTGCGCCAAACTAAATAATGAAGAAGGTCGTGCCAGCTTTATTTACACTTTGAAGAGGTCGAACTATCGATTGCAGCCCTAATCAAGAACGCTGACTATTCCAGATTCGATAATGGCATACCTCCTCTGATCGCTTTTTGGAAGTTTCATCAGCCAACTCAGTTCCCGTAACCCCGCGGTTACACGAAGTCCAAGCAAGTCTAAGCGAGTACCAAGTGCATACCAAGTAAATTCAGGAAAAATTCATGTTTTTGAAGTATACACAAAATGGTGTAAGGGTTAAGCAAGGTCTAAGCCAGAACTAGGTTGCCGCTACTTTCCAGCTGACTATCACAGCACTCCTTTCGTAGTCGGAAATTCTGACGGCAAATCACGAAGTGGTGTCTGTAGTCTGATGTCGTCCACCTCGAAGGTACAAGTCCCACATCATCTGTGAAGATACAACTAAACTTCTTTGATGACCAACACCAGCAACCAACTCTGTATACACTTCTTGTTATCAGACGCCATATCCATGGGACGATCTAAGGAAAGGTATGCTACCGCCCATTAAGAAGCTTCCGAAATTTGTTCGTCCGATTGCGGGCGACTAAGGTTTATCACAACTACCGTCCTTCGCTGATTTAAGAGGAGTCCAGAAGGCAAATTCGAATTTCCAAATCCGCCGAATCATTCCGCAGCAACCTCTCACGTCATTCCGATTTCACATGAGGTTCAACATTCTGCGTCGCATGTCATCTCCAAAAAAAAAAAAAAAAAACTCGCACGCACACAATGTGTAAACAAAAGCGTCTACCGACAGATAATTGTTTATCGATTCACTTCCCCATAAATTCAAAAAGAAATAAACCAAAGTCATCTGATACCAAGGCATCTGGCGCATGACTAACTACTGACGCACCTGTCTAGTCCCAATAAACGCGACACATGTTCCGCACAAAAACAACATCTCCACATCGCATGCCAATCCAAAGAGCAAACACATGACCAAAAAGCGCGGATCATGGAGAGAAATTCATCAACTCTGCCCTAAATTGGCTCAATTTTGACTTCATTAAGTTCACAATTCATTTGTGACAGGTTGCTTTTGTCACAAATGGGTGTTCAAACGATTAGTCAACAATTTCGCGGCACAGGAATGGGGTAAACGGCAGGCAGTGATTATTTGAGGCACTGCGGTACGCGTGAGAATTGGAATTTAATTAGCACTTGGGTTTGGTGACATGTGAAGGAAGTCGGCATTCTGATAAAATTTGCACATACAGTGCGTAATTGAGAATAAACTGGGCGTACGCCCAAACAAACTCAAATCGTTGCACAACATTTTACTGGGAACTTTATCCCTTAGTTCTCTTCTTCTTGTGGAGCTACAGTCCGGTGTGAGCCTGGGCCTCAACCAACATGCCACTCCAGCCAGCACCATCTTTCTCCAGCTGCCTCGTTGCGCACTTCAAGCTGGTTGAGGTCCTTCTCTGTCCGCCATCTTATCCCAGGCCGTCCTCTGTTGCGTTGGCCCAATGGCTCAGATTCAAAGATTTTTCGGGCCGGAGCAGTGATTTCCATACAGCCTAGTCACCTGAAGCGTTGTATTTGAAAGCGCTTAACCAGGCGCATGTCGCTGTACAGCCCATAGAGTTCGTAGAGTGAGTAACCGACATCAAGTTCCTTACAACAGTTTGTGGAAAAGGAACGACTAAGGTTAAGCCGAACAAAATTGCCAACACATGCATAGACAGCTTCAGCGTCGTACTATAGTTTGAGTGCTCACACAGCTCATTCAGATAAAGCTATTGGGACACACTTCCCACTGTGTCCATCAAAACGCTTAATCACAAGCAAGAGCGCATTTCAAGGTCACCTCCGCAATGAAGCAACCACCAAGCGTATTACTGTCACTGTCACCCAAACATCATGTCTCAAGTTTCAAGGTCGTGCAGTGCTGTTTCTAAGCACCGCATGACAACCCTAATCTTTCCCTGGCTATAACTAAATTTCTCAAACAAAAGCACATACACGATCTGTCAAAAACCGACTGACACCCGAGTACCCGACGTCTTTGTTATCAGTGCCTTAATTTTAGGCCCACACAACAACCTGACGCGCCAGTCGTACAGACGAGGGTTCACGAGACAACAGTTTCGTTCGGCACAACCACGGTGTCACATGACATCGCTTCTCAGCTGAACAATGACAGTTGATGAGAACGTGAAAACAAAACAAGAACTGACAATAAAATGACGACGGATTACAGATAAACATGTTTTTGGCGAAAACATCCTCCGCCCGCCTCCCACTTCCCAACGCAGCGAATGTGTCTGAATCAAGGCCGACTATTCCCAACAGTTTTCCACTTTAATTTAATGTCGGTTGTTCAAACGGCTCTCAGGGAATCTTTGGCCAAGTGAATAGCCAAAATTAGCACAGTCGTGTTAATCACTCCATTTAGTGCAGCTCCCGAACATAGCCCACAGTTTTCTCTGTTATTAGCGGTGACGAGAGAAACAAATGATTTTGCTTCCGTCATATTAAGCTAAGGAAGCTCGTACTTGACGTAGGCAAGCGGTAGATGATTCTCGTGAGGTTTCAGAGATTTCTGATTACTTTGATACGAAAGTTGCCTTTTATATTTCGGTATTGGGCAACTCTAGAGTTGCAATCTGGCAACCACCAGCTCTATCGTAAAGTTTCACATTTTTGAGGTCATACGTACTCAGAACGTTTTGACATATGAACGCTATTTGTGTTGTTTACAGTAACATCATCTCGCCCAAAAAATGGAAATAAATCGTGAACATTATCGTGGAATTATTTTTAACAACTTTCGACGTTGATTAACTTAACAATAGTGCATCGATGAACTTAATTCAATTTTTGGCGATGAAGCTCCATCAAGGACCACTGTTTATCGATGGTGTGCTGAATTCAACCGAGGCCGTGGTTCACTCAAAGACGATTTTCGTGAAGGTCGTCCAAAATCAGTTGTTGTTCCGGGAACCGTTGATGCTGTGTGCCAACTGATATTGCAAGATCGTCATGTGACTTATCGTGAGCTTGAGACAACCTCAGGCATTACTGGGACCAGCATACATTCAATACTGCATGAACATTTGATAGTCAAAAAAATTTGTTCGCGTTGGATCCCACACAATTTGTCAATCGCTCAAAAAAAGGCTCGTGTCGATTGGTCCAAAGAAATGCTCCAAAAATACGATCGCGGTGCTTCGAAACACGTCTATGACAACGTGACGGGTGATGAATAGTGGATGTACGCGTATGAGCCCGAAAGTAAACAGCAGTCGACCGTATGCGTGTTTCAAATTGAGCCAAATCCAACAACAGTTGCTTGCGCACGAAGCACTTCCAAGCAAATGGTCGCCTGTTTTTTGGGAAAAACTGGACATGTAGCAACCGTGCCAGGTTTCAGACGCTCACACAATACGACAGAGAGGATCTTGTATGCGATGTTAAGAAGACTGATTCCTCCGTATTCGGCGCAGTCAAAGGGGTCTCGTTTCTTATGAACCGGGCAAACAACGCTGAGATTCCACTCATCGGGCTTGCTGTCCTCCTACCATATCTTACAGATGAGCAGGTCGTCTCCAGCTGCTTAAAATAGTTCTGCGGACAGTCCGTCCGCTCCAGCAGCTTTGTTTGACTTCAGCTTGGATATTGCTATCTTCAACTCTCTAAGTCGGGTGGACGGATTGCTTGTCTATCATCATCCAAATTGAGTGGAACATTCTGCTTAATGCGGTAGTTGGGCCGTCATCGCCGTTAAGGAGTCTGCAGAAATGATCCTTCCAGATTCTCAGCACAGACTGCGACTCTACTACGAGTTGTCCGTTTTAGTCCCGGCAGGCCTTGGTCCGAACCCTGTATCCTCCGGATAGCTGTTTTACCTTTCGCTAAAACTTTCGGACTTCATCCCTGCCATAACACCTTTCCATTTCCCTTTCCCCTTTCTCATACTCCTTCTTTTGCCTTCTGAGAAGCCGTTGCTCTTCCCTTCTTCTCTGTTCGTAGAGCTCACGAACAGCCCTACTCTTTCGAAGCAGCGTTGCCTTATAGCTTTCTTGTTTGCCTGCTTGCGCTTGCCTGCACTCGTCGTCAAACCATGGGTTCCTTTTGGGTGGTGACGTGAAACCCAGCACATCAGTGGCAGCTTCTTTGATGGCTTCTTGACAACGTTTCTATTCTTCTTCTATGCTTAGTGCAGGAAGCGTCGAACTCTGAGCGTTCGACGTTCCCAGCAATCGGTTGCGATTGTAGCTTTCCGACTTCAAACCGTTTTGGCCTGTCTCGACTCCGTTGCTCTCTCAATATCCGGGTTCTTACCTTGGCCGCAACAAGGTGATGATCCGAGTCGATGTTTGCATCTCGGAAGGTTCGGACATCGAGAATACTGGAGGAGTGTCTGACGTCGATCGCAACATGATCAATCATCTGGTTGACGGTTGATTGATCAGGAGATCGCCAGGTCCCTTTTTGATTGTCCAAATGTGGGAACCGCGTGCTAGCCACAGAGAGGTTCCGCCCCGAGGCGAAATCCAACAGCCTGTGTCCGTTTCCGGATGTGTTGGCGTGCAGGCTGTGTTTATCGATGACTCCAGCAAAGATGTCCTCCTTTCCCAGCTGAGCGTTGAAATGACCTAGAACGATCTTAGTGTCTTAGCTGGGGCATCGATCGTATGTTCTTTCTAGGAGATCATAGAAGTCATCCTTGATGTTGTCATCCTTCTCCTCTGTCGGGGCGTGAGCGCATATTAGGCTGATGATTCGGAATTTAGCCTTGATGCGGATTGTCATGAGGCGTTCGCTGACGGGATCGTAGCACAAGGCTCTTTGCCTAAGTCTGCCTCGAACAGCAAATTCCCATCCGAATATGCGCTGCCTTCTCTCTCTGTAGTAATCGCTGTAGTAGATATCGCAGTTCTTCATCGCTTTTATGCCAGGCCCATCCCATCGCACTTCCTGGATGGCGGTAATGTCTGCTTTCTAGCAGTCAAGGGCCTCCGCAAGTTTTTCGGCTGCACGTGGCCTGTTAAGGCACCTCACATTCCACGTGCAAAACCGAAAATCTTTGTCCTTTAAACGTTTGCTGGGGTCGTCAACAGTTGATCCGTCCTTATCCGAGGCATATCGGCTTCTCTGAACTAACGGTTTTTTAAGTGGTGAGGAAGTTACCCTCACGCACAACCCACAGACTGGTAGGCCAGGCCCATTATTTAAGCCCTCGGGTAGAGGAGCTCGCTGCATACATTGGTTCACCATACAACGGGTGCTGCTAGAGTCACTAATGGACACAGCCAAAATCGACTTTGAATGAACGACGCAACTGCATTGTTGGTATCCCCGCATCATACGGCATGTCCATAAGATAAGTGTCATAGGATATGCTTTGATTTGGCATCCCATGATCTGGACATAATGGGAAGAGGGATTTTGCAGTGCATCAAGACCAGAGCAATGATGTACAGAGCCTGTGCACCCAAACCGACCGGTTATTGAATCTTGGTAAAAGCAGTAGCCACGTACTTGCGCGAAAGCTTATTCCCCCAAACGACTGTCGCAAGGGAGGTGTTTTCACTGCCGTGTACACCCATGCAGATCTTTTTGATGATCAGCCCCAGGTTTTACCGAAGACTCCTTTACACTACCAGAAGACTGAAAGCGCCTTGGAAGTTTTTGCCTCATTGTGGTTGCATAGAAGTTTTTATCGAGGATAACACCTCGCTTTATCGAAAAATGGAGCAATGATACCTTTTAGTGCTTGTGATATCAGACCAGCCCAGACAAGACTCTCCCTCATGAACAGAACAACCTCGGTTTTAGGATGATTTCACACCAGTCTTCGGTCCTGTCGAAAGCCGCTTGTCCACTTGCGTATACAGCCGCAAAACATGGTCCGATGGCAAGGCATCATTCGCATAAGCCTCAGTATGTGATTCATTTAAGGCGGCTAACAATGCACCACAGGAGAGGACGCCACCTGTAGACTGTTAATATCACTGGACGTAATACTTACTCCGACCAATTAAATTTTCATCCACTTCACCTGCTCCATAACCTTCTCACTCTGTTGTTGGAAACTCAAGAAAGAAAAAATTCAGCAGATTAACCCACCCCAACCTCCATCACATCATCACAGAGGCATCAGGTCGGTCACGAGATTCTATTTAGAGTTAATCAGTACCGCGTCAACGAAACCAACGAACATTTCAGTGATTCGCGACAGAAATCACACTTCAGTTGTTTCGCACCAAACAAGCACCATCCATTCAATTGACACATCCGAGACGTGTCACCCCGCCAACGACGACTGTGTGGACAGATGTTAATTACCGGCGAGCCGGGTACCATGTGCCAGTCCAGCTGAACTGGTCGAACCATTGTCCATTGTTTCCCGACAAAAATTGGAACTCATGTCGATTCTTAACTAGTTTACTAAAGCGCTAAATCGATTCTTACACAAACTTAAGTCTAAAATGGCGCTGTGATCGAGTTAGTCGTCTACGGAGACGACAGAGTCCATGGAACTTATTGTCGTGTTGACATCTTTGTGGCTGCTATCAACGCGGATGATCAGGGGATTCACTTCCTCAGCCGCTTCGTTGGTGTGCGTTACAGTGTTATTGCTGCTCGATAGCCTTGCGGAGCTCCATCAAACGGACCACACCAACGAGGCGTCCGATTTTCGTGACATACGCATGGTTAATGCCGATCATGTTGAAGAGCGTGTGCACCTTGACAATTGGCGTGCCATCGACTAGATGGAAGGGTGAAGGGTCGATCACGATATTGCTCTCGGTCAGATCGACAGGCTTGGACATCTCCTCAAGCTCCCACTGCCACTTGTCCTTGGGCAGCATGTCGATGACGCGCCCTCGTGATAGTTGAACCAATTTTTTTATGTGACTGTAAGTTGTCTTTCTTCTGAGTGAAGTCGTTAAGGTCTGCGGCTTCCTTAATGATTTCCTCGAACGCCGATAGCTAACGAGCCTCAGCCCCACTTCCGAGTGTTGCCTGTGCAACTGAAAGAGTTCGGTTTCTTAAGGATCGACTTCGTAAATTTGCTGTCTTCTGTCGATTCCTTCAAGATCTCCGGAGCTGGTATCACATCGAAGCGTGAGGATCGGCGGTAGTTTTGTTGTCGATCCATGAATATCTTTTCCTTCGCTGCCTCAAACAACTTTGTGGCGATCTCCATTCGACGATCGTGGCTGATCTGCTTTTTAACAGCGTTGAGGAGTTCCGATCGTTGAATAGACCCGAACAGGGTCATACTTTCTGGACTGTCAACTAGAGGGAAGCCCCGTAGGCTTCCCGCGATTTTGACTCAGAATCTCTTTCAAATTGCGGTAGGTGATGCCGTGCCAGATGTACTTTACATCGCGCGTCATGAAGTTGTATACTAGCACACTGTATATCCTTGAGCTGGTCGGCAGGAGATCAGGCAAGTAGGGCAACTTCTTGATCAAAATCATGCTGTCATACATCTAAGGCTGCAGCATTTCCGCCACCGCTACGGCCGTAAGTCATCACCGGCACGACATGGGTAACTTAGACACTAATCTCGAACATGATCACAGCTTCGGACCCGATGTGAGTGACAGCACTGGAGAGAGCAGCGGCTCTAGCCACTGCGTAGCCACTGGGAATGATCGACGCCAGAATTCCACCGTACCAGACGCCCTGAGGAAAGAGAACGTACATCAGCTCACCGAAGATCCTCCCAAATCCAGGACCGATCTTGAATACAGGCACGAAGGAGCTCGAAGGGATGGGAAGCGTATAGCAAATGACTGAGAAAATATATGTGTAAATTGTGAAACTGGCCAGGTGGACAAAGATATTAGAGTGGTTCGTCCAGCGCGAGATGAGCGCCTCCTGCTCGACGGTGACGTTGCCTCGGGAGCAGGTAAAGTTGCTGAATAAATCGGTCAGCTGCTCGTGGGTGCTAACCTCCGAAGCCGTTTACTGTCCAGGCCCCAGGGGAAATGAGATCGTCGATACAACTGGCGCGAGGATCGTGGAATATATGAAGTGGTTCCGGTGCAGCCAGACATAACTAGCTCCAAGGAAGCCGGACAACACGAGCAGGGCGAAAGCGAAAAACTCTAGAGGCCCGGTCGGAAATTCCGAAGAGAAGTTGGCGAGGAAGAGCGCCTTTATCGTCACTGCGTCCTGAAACCAAACGGCCATCAGGAGAAAAAACGACGATCCGAGCTATGCTGAAAATAATCCCTGTCAGCAGTTTCGCACAGCGAAGTAAGTGGTGGTCGCCTCGATGCTAAACAGGACCCCACCGATAGGCGACGAAGTATGCTCCAACGCCCACGGCACAGGCCACTGCCAGCGTCTCGATGCGGTGCGACTTGTTCACGTAGATGTCGTAGAATCTCAACTTTGATAGCAGGTTTACGACGATGTTCGCAATGTGCACAAAGGGTCCTTCCTTTCCGATAGGGATACCACTTCCGAGGGCAGCTAGTAGGCCGACAACCTTCGCCACTAGCGTCTTAAAAGTTTTTTTTCCTTAGGAACAACGCCCCGCGGGATGGTCTTCATTTCTGGGATTCCCGTCCGGCAGCCTGCGGCGCCATCAGATGCGTGAATCCTGCTGAGAAGAGAACGAGAACGAGAACTGGCTGTGTCCAGGCAAAATACTGCACGGCGACGATGTGTTATACAAGTCTCGGCACAGCCACATCCTGACGTTGGTGCATACGAAGACACCCACGTCCACCCATGGGAATGCCCACCAGCGCGAGAAAGATCCACTCCTTCCCGAATCATTCAACCATATTCCGCCACAACCGGTAGCAGCACCTCCAGATGATACCCTTCTACTCGTTCAGCTGCTCGCTTTGTCGGCGCTTGTCCTCAGCCTTGCGCTTCTTCTCGAGTAATTTTAGCTTGTTCGCCTCGTCCTTGACGAACTCGCTCAATTCCGTCGAGAAACGGCCGTGCATCAAGGTGTGCATGCAGCGAAACGTGTTATCCGAATCGATATTCGAATCGTCCTCGTCCTGAGCAGGCGCCATTAGCTTCGGCTGTATCAACGGCCGATGGCTCTCGCTGTTGTCCAGAAGATCCTTTTCCATCTCGCCGATCTGACTGTCTGGCAGTCACTTTAACAAGTGGCCGCTCGGCGCCATTAGCTTCGGCTGTATCAACGGCCGATGGCTCCCGCTGTTGTCCAGAAGATCCTTTTCCATCTCGCCGATCTGACTGTCTGGTAGTCACTTTAACAAGTGGCCGCTCGGCGACCGAGCCAAGCTTTATTAAGTTTTACCTCAATTTTAGATTCAATTGTCTTAGCCGGTGGCCGAGCACATGACACTTTTCCGGTGCGAGCACATGAGCCTAACACGCACATGCTCATACCCGCGCTCTGCCATTGGGCGACATCGCCGAGAGATTTGGGGACACTTTGAGCCCTAATTCGCATTAATTAGTGCCTTGGCTGGTCTGCACTCTCACAGAGCACACATAGAGATTGACTCTCCCGACCTCGCGCAACGTTTTGAATATTCACACTTGACTAGACGAGGTGAGTAATTGTCTCTGACATGTGCCAGACACGTGTCAATCAAAGCACAAAGCAGGTTGGGATGTATACCGTTATTTGACTGACGACACATTTGAATCGCATCGAGTGTTCAAAGCTTTAAGTTTGAACAAGCGTTTCGGTAAGGGGTTGGCGAAATCGGTGGTTTGCGGTTGATGACATTGATGTGTGATCGGTGAACTGCGAGGCAGATGACAGGGAAGGCGGTTTGATCTGTGTCGTTGCCGGAGTTTCGAATTGCTATGGCGGAAGCGAACGCCAAGAGAGACGATTTCGAGTTTTGATATGTGCAGTAGAGGGTGACAAGTTCACAAATTTGCATCGTTTTTTGCTTTTTGAAATTACAGCCCGTAAATTGCTCTCATAATAACTAATTGGATCACTGGTCTGGTGGATCTCTAGACTTCTGAAAATGTATAAATTTAAAACTAGCTGATTTCTACATTCATTTGGATTGTATTTGCTGTTAATTTTTACAACACCTAATTTTCGGAGCGAATGAATGAAGATCACTGATCGTGGAGACATGCCCTTTAGCATCGGAGCTTGATCTATCCATTAAGAGCAGGTCGTCTTTTCTGTCTTACAGGTCAGGTATTGGGTCTACAATTTACTTTCTGTGGTTTGCTAAGAGATGGTATAACTTATGCAATTCCATTGTTTATATCCCATACGTCGGAAAGTAACTCTCATTTACAGTCATTTCAGTATAGGACAATTATTTGTAGTGTTACAACAATTTTTTTTTCACTCAAATATAAGGTTGTCAAATATCTCTTTCCGCATTTTTGTTTTTTGAATTTTCCGGCTATGTACAAAGCGCTACAGACCGTGTATCTACCAATACTATACATCATTTGAAAGGTCTTGACATAACCTTTCCACTTTTCACAAGCCTCTTTTGAGTTCAACTTCACACCACCAAGGGCGTTCGCCATGGACAGGAACAGGTGGTAGTCACCTGGCGCTATGTCCGGGCTATATGGTGGATGCGATAAAACCACCCATCCAAGCTCCCGTAGCTTCTGACGAGTCATCAACGAAGTGTGTGTTGTCTGGCTTTGTCCTGGTGGAACACTACACACTCCCTGTTGGCCAATTCTGGAGGCTTCCGGTCGATCACCTGCTTCAAGCGGTCCAGTTGTTCGCAGTAGATGGTAGAATTAAGCGTCTGGCCAAGTACAATAGAACAGTATTTGAGTCTGAGTGCTCCAGTGTAGTTGATCCGAACCTCCAACAAAAAAAACAAAAAGCGTCTGGCCATATGGGGGCAGCTCATAGTAAATGATTCCCTTCCAATCCCACCAAACACACAGCGAAACCTCCCTGGTCGTCAATCCCGGTCTGGCCGCTGTTTGGGACGATTCACCGGCCTTCAACCACGACCGTTTTCGCTTGATATTATCGTATTTCATCCATTTTTCGCTTCCAAAATGGGTCGAGTTTGTCCCGTTTCAGCAGTATATCGCAGGCATTGATTCGGTCCAGTAGGTTTTTTTGCGTCAAATCAAGCGACAATCCAACAAAAGCTCGACAATCCAACAAAAGCTCGACAATCCAAATCCAAATCCAAACATCAAGCTTGTTTTTAGTATCTAGCCTTCTGCAGATATTGACATCTCCATCTCCTGGGCGATGTCACGAGATGCCACATGCCGGTCAAACTCTATGATTTCCATGATTCGATCGGTATTCGTCGTCACAGGTCTTCCGCCGGCTGGCTTATCCATGGTGTCGTTTTCACCGGTTCTGAATCATCTAAATCATTCCTCTGTGGTTCGAAGTGATAGAGTACCATCGCCCAAAACACCGATAATCTCACGGAACGTTTCTCTAGCGGACTTGCCCTTAACGAAGGAAAACTTTAAAATAGCGCGAATTTCGGCGTTAGTGAACTCCATGTTTAAACGTCTATAACTTTTGAACGCAATATCCAAACTAATCATGCATAGCGTCGTTTAGTAGATTATGTCGAGACCTTTCAAATGATGTATAGTATTGGCAGAAACGAGCTCTGTAGCGCCTTGTACATAGCCGAAAAATTCAAAAGACAAAAGACAAAAAGTAAAAAGCAAAAGACAAAAGCAATATAACTGATCATCCCAGCCCTACTTCATGGCGTGGAAACTTAGATGTTACTAAAAGCGGATGAGGAAGCCCTAAGCCTTTCCACAAGAAAGACACAATCGCATTGCGCGCAATTTTTGGTTTTGTTTGCGTTGATGGCATCTAGAGGAGACGATTTAACGACGTCTGGGGCTGTACGGACGATGTGGGCTGTACAGTGACATGCGTCTGATCAAGCGTCTTCAAATACAACTCTTAAGATGGCAAAGGCCCGAGAAATCTTAGAATATTGGCTATTGGAACAACGCAACAGGGGATAACCTGAAATAGCCCGCATAAGTGGAGAAGAACCATACTTAACTCAGAGTGCGCAAATGACTGCAGCTGACTGCAGCTGATGAGCTGACTGAAGAGGCATGTCGGTTGATGCCCAAATGCATCCCGGACAGTAGCGCAACATGAAGAATAAGCAGAAGATACTAGAGTCCCTTTTGTAAGCTTATGAGTATGAAGAACACGGGGGATAGACCAACAGAGGAACTCAGGCACACATTTCTTGAATTTTTATAGAAAAAATGTTAGGTCCTGAAAGTTCCTGAGACCCAAGAGAAAGGTCATTCAAACGATTCATGTGGTTTATTAATTTGATGTGACTGATCCGACGTCAACTGAATGGCACCACTTTTCGTCGGAAACACAATTTGCGCCACAATCGTTCATCTTTTGCATCCTAAAGTTCATATTTGCTTTGAGGAAAGTGCGTTAAAGAAACATCTCTGATTGGACATGCAAACTGTAACCAACAAGAATTTGAGAGTGATCGCTTAAACACATCGGGAAACAGCAAGGCGTTTGTCCTCTGTCCTTTGCTGTACAATATGACGAATTATGATGTGCCGGCTTACTGATGGAGTCAAAGTATTATGTTTTCGTTGCAAAGCCTAAAGAGGACGTGAAGTCCTTGAGGTCTTGTACGAATGTCACGATCCTGTATAAAACGACTAGCTTGAAAGTGCTGTTCTGAAAAATACGAAAACGGCATCAAAGCCGTTTACCGGATCAATTTCAATTTCAATTCAAATTTTTCTTTATTGAACAAAAATATTTAATAATAATTGTTGGCGCTACAGTCCAAAGGGGGACCAGGGCCTAGCTTGCTCATCAACTACTCGTGTTGTGGGCGCTACTGTTCTCTCACGAGTAGTAGGGACCTACAGTTTTTTGCCGACTCCGAACGGCGAAATTTGAGAAGCTTTCTTAGACAGTTATTACTCTTTGAGTGGTGTCAGCAGCTCGAAAGAGGTGGTGCCGTGAAATATTACAAAAATTGGTGTTGAACTGGGAGTCGAACCTAGACCCTTCGGCGTGTGAGCGTCGCACTCTACCCACTACGCCACGGCGACCACAACAAAAATATTTACAATTTCAAATTTGTAAGCTTAAGACTACAGTGAATATACATATATATGTGTCGGCTCAACAAAAGGGGCCCGACGGATGAAAAACTGTCTTACATAGTTTGAGTGTTTACAAAATAACGATGTCCTGTCTTAACATCGGGGTGTTCAGATCCGTGTGTCGATGATGTTCCTTTGCTATGGTGGGGTGGGGGTTGTTTTCAGGGTCAACCTCGATGGTAAGTTGTATCACTGCTGGAGAAGAAGTGATACGGCTCGCATGCAGAAGATGTCGGGGGGGAAATCTCTTCGTTTAACATGTTGTGTGCATTGAGAAATCGTTGTCCAGAGACTGAGCTCCTTAAGTTCCTGACGATTGGGTTAGGATGGATTTCCGTTTTGCATAACTGTTTCTTGGAAAGTTGCACCAAGAACTGTTGCAGGGGGATGGTGCTCGATTTTTCGTAGACCTTCTTGTTGCTATGATGTTTCATTCGGTCCTTGTCAAAGGTGAGACCGGTGAAGATTCGTAGTATCTTCCTTTCGAAGACCGATAGTTTCTCCATGCTGGTCTTGGAGATGCTATACCATACAGGGAAGCCATACGCTATAATGGGTCGTATGAGCTGCTTGTACAATGATAGCTTCGTCTTCTCGGCAAGTTCCGTTCTCACGTCGCATCAATAGGTAGATGCGATGGAAAGCGAAACTGGCCTTTTGAAGGGTCACTTTGAAGTGAGGATTGAACTTAAACCTTTCAGTGAAGTTCACTCCAAGATACTTTGCCTTGTCTGTTGTTGTTAGTGCTGTCCCGTTGGGTAGCACTACCTTAATGCTCCGGCGTTTTCCGGCTGTTCGGGAACCTCGTCGTGTTGGTCTCCGCAGACACATGAGGACCGATTTATTGGTATTGATGCGGATGTCCCACTTCTGATAGTAGAAGTAGAGATTCTCCAATTGTTGTTCGATCCTCCGCGCTGCTATCTGCGATGACGGCGATGTTGAGTATGTTAAGCAGTCGTCCGCCAACAGGCAACAGTTAATAGATGACGATAATGGCGGTTGATCTGCGGTGTAGATGTTAAACAGTATAGGTCCCAGTCGCGATCCCTGTGCAACGCCTGCCCGGATGTTCCTTGTTCTTGATTTGCTTCCTTCTAGAATCTCCTGGCTTGAAGAAAACTGTGGATGATTGCGATGAGGTTAGAGGGAAATCTCATTAATTTGAGTTTAAAGATGAGACCCTCTATCCAAACCGTGTCGAAGGCCTTCTCAATATCCAGATTACCGGATGGAAGAAAGTGAAATACACCAACTTCATTCATGCAGACAAAATGGTTCATGAAGTTTGTGCAGTACCCTATTGACAACAAACAATAACAGCTTGACAATAGCCAAGTATCGCTTTAATGCTTGTAAATATTGATGGATCCGTATTGATTCATACGCAGACTGCTTCTCGCCAGTAGACAGTTTAATCCTTCTGCATGAAGATCCAATTATGGCTAAGGTACGCACATCGAAAGACTGAGCCGAATTATGAAGCCAGCGGACAGACTCTGCAGAATAATGACCAGTGGTTTCGCTGGTAAGGAAGCTTTCTTGCATATGGGGTGGTACCTGGACCAAACTTGGCAAGTCAGATCGTCTGCGTCCACAAAAGGCAGATAGACGCATTTCCTTATTCCTGTCATCCCGACCTAGATATCAAAATCAACAACAAAACCTCTCACAGTTTCTGTCTGGACAGTGTTGCGCACGACAATTCGCCGCTGTGTCAAGACAGAGTGAAGGACGCAAAACCTACCAAGCGCCGAAAATGATCCCCTTCGGAATGAGATGGACTTTTAAAATCCATTTTAAACAAAGGGTGCGGAAGCGGCTTTGGCTTCACAGCAGAGCTAAAGCCGCTTCTGCACCCGGCGAAACAATAGATAACCACGACCCCAAAGGGAGAGGAGGGCGATTGAGTTGTGCAGGGTACACTCTTGTCCGCGTCTTACACAGCCACACACGCTTGGCTTGGCAACATCGACGAAAGCAGGGCGAATTGATTACGTTCTTGATCTTGTTCTTCATTTGTTTGTGGCGCTACCTACAGTCCGCGGCAGACCTGGGCCACAACCAATTTGCCGCGCCACCTACCGCCAGTTATGCACTCCAAGTTGCTTGAGGTCCCCCGGCAATTGTGTGCTACACCTCTACCTATCCCGTCCTCTATTGCGTTGCCCAAATGGCTCGGATTCGAAGATTTTTTCTGCACGCGCCAGTAATGTCCAAATCCTCTGCATGTCCGCCGTAAAGCCCATAAAGTTCATCTTTCAGTCATCTCCTGCAAATGCCAGACAAATAAAACGACACGCCCATGAACCGAAACAACTGTTGACCTGACCACGAATCCAACTCACATCCCATGCCTCGTCATAAAAAAGAACAACTGCTACTT
Organism: Eristalinus aeneus; assembly: GCA_955652365.1. NCBI lineage: Eukaryota > Metazoa > Arthropoda > Insecta > Diptera > Syrphidae > Eristalinus > Eristalinus aeneus. Next base: position 52,138,595 of record OY019131.1, on the reverse strand, counting down.
ACATCCTTTATTGGCTAGCTACATGCTATACGACCACTTATACAAGTCTTAAATTACAATACAGTATGCTCGTGTAAACGTAACATTCAAGTCAAAGAGATTGAACTTATAGTTAATGGAATATTAAACGTTATATCAAAAATAGCTGATCTGCCTTAAGCCTAAATCTTAGGGACTACCTATGAACGAGAGAGGAATGGGGGCTTGGTTAGTCTGGAAGCTTTGTCTTTTTGCTGTCCACGTCGATGTCGGAGCCGGCCTCGGAATTGGACAGAGCCGAGTCCATAGACGTGATGGTCACGTTCACGTTCTTATCACTTTTGTTGTCGATGAGCGGCTTGCTGATTGGCGGGGCTTCCTCATCCTGTGGGCTGGTTTGCGGGACGAAGCTGTTGTTGTTGATCTCTTCGATGGCCTTGCGCAACTCGGCCAGGCCGACCACTCCAACGAGACGGCCAATTTTGGTCACGTACGCGTGGTTGATGCCCACCATGGAGAACAGGGAATGCACCTTGATGATGGATGTGCGCTCGACGAGCTGGAAGGGCGATGGATCGATGGGAACGTTGTTCTCTTCGAGGTTGATGGGCTTTGACATCTCCTCGTACTCCCACTGTTTTTGGTCTTCGGGCGACATGTCGATGACTCGCTCTCGGGGCAACTGGACTTTCTTCATGATTCCAGGCGTGTTAGGGGGTTGCTGAACCTCGGTGGAGCTGACGCCGGGGGAGATGGTCCCGCTTTCCGCGGGATGAGGTGCCACGTCCTGCAGTGTTGCTGATTTCTTAAAGATCGCCTCGAAAGCCGATCGGATGCGGTACTCAGAGCCGGTTATGGTCGTGTAGGGGGTAATTGTTGGACTGTGCGATGTGGGGGCGCATTGCTTGAGGTTGAAGGAGTTCGTCTTCTTCAGAATCGATTTGCGGGGCTGACCGAAGAACGAGTTGTTGAAGATGTCCTGTCGCTTCTTCGCCACCATGTGGGACATCTCGTCGTTGGCGATTTGGTCAAGTGACAGGATATCGGGAGCTGGAAGCACCTCGAACCTCGACGCCCTGCGCATGCGTTCCGACATCTCCTTCTGTTTTTCTTCGCGTGCTCTCTGCTCTGCCTCCTTGTGCCACTTCTGGGCGATCTCCATGCGCTTCTCGCGGCCAATGTTGCGGTCTATCATCTTGATCAGTTCCGACCGCTGAACAGAGCCCAGCAGAATCATGTTTTCAGGGCTATCCACAAGGGGCAGACTGCGGAGTCCACGGTTCTGATATAGCACCTCCTTCAACTTGTGGTAGGTGATCCCCGGCCAGATGAACTGGACATTCCGCACCATGAAGTCCTCCACGTAGATGCTGTACATCCTAGAGCTGGACGGCAGCAAGTCAGGTAGGTAGGGCAGCCGCTTGATGAGGATGATGCTGTCGTACATTGACGGCTGCAGCAGGGCTGCGATGGCGTTAGCTATGAGCGCCGCGATCATGACCGGCACCACGTGAGTCACCTGCCCAGTCATCTCAAACACGATCACTCCCACTGAGACGGTGTGCGTCACAGCGCCAGAGAAAGCGGCTGCCCCGACTACGGCGTATCCGCCAGGAATGATCGGGGACAGCCTGCCTCCGTAGCGCACACCAGTCGGAAAGAACACGTGCATCAGCTCACCCACAATCCTCCCCAGGCCAGCGCCGATCTTGAACACCGGAATGAACGAGCCGGACGGTACAGGAATCGTCGAAGCCACAATCGAGAAAATGAATAGAAACAGCACGTAGCAGACCAGGTTGATGAACACGTTCGTGTACGGCGTTATCCAGTGCTGCACGATCGCCGCCTGCTCCACGGTCAGATCATCTCGCGACCACGTGAAGTTGCTGAACAGTTCCGTCACTTGCTGGTGTGTGCTCAGCTCTCCAGCCACGAACTGTCCGGTGCCCAATGGGAACGACACGGTTGACACGAGCAGCGCAATGAGGCCGGGATACAAGAAGCGATTTTTCTGCAGGAACCGACTCATCCGCTTGTTGGACCTCATAAACGTCACGTACCAGCGGTGCAGCCACACATAGCCCGCACCGAGGAATCCACACACAACCCCCATGAGGGCGAACACGAAGAGCTCCTGCGGATCGAACGGGAACTCCGATGTGAAGTTGGTCAGGAACATCGCCCGCACAGTGTCGGCATTCTGGAACCACACCGCCATCAGGCGGAAAACAGTTGCTCCGCAGACAGCAGCGAAAAATCCCCGCCAGTAGTTGCGCACAGCAAAATACGTGGTGGTTACCTCGATGCTGAACAGTACTCCACCGATGGGCGCCGCGAAGCACGCTCCCACTCCTACAGCGCATGCCGCCGCCAACATTTCAGTGTTGCGCGACTCGTTCTCGTAGATCCCCTGGAATGACGTAATCAATTTGGAGAGTAACCGCGCCACTATACTTGCTATATGCACAAATGGACCTTCCTTCCCCAGAGGCATGCCGCTGCCCAAAGTTGCCATCAGTCCCACCACTTTAGCAATTAGTGTCTTGAAAGTGAGGTATTCCTTGAGTGCAACTCCTCGGAGGATAGTTTTCATTTCGGGAATTCCAGAGCCAATACTCTGCGGAGCAACCAGATGTACGAAACCGGCCGAAAACAGGATCAGACACACGGTCAACGACACCCACGCAAAGTATTGTATCACTGGTTGCGAGGTGGACAGGTCCCGATACAGCCAAATGCGAGCGTTTGTACACATATTGATGCCCTTGTCCATGATGTATGACAGCAGTGCCATTATCACTCCCAAAAGCGCCAAGAACACCCAGTCCTCTCCGAAACGAGCCAAAGTGTGCCGCCATATCCAGGAAGACACCTTCCACGCCCTGCCCTGTCGCTCGCCCAAGCGTCCTTTGTCGCGCAGTTTATCCTCCTCCTTTCGTCGCTTCTCCAGCAGCTTCAGCTTTCTCGCTTCGTCTCTGGCGAACTCCCCCAGGTCCTTGGTGTATCGACCGTACATAAGGGTGTGTGTGTAGCCCAACTCCTCCTCGGCGCCGGCGGTCCCATTGCTGCTGACGTTCAATTTGTTGCCGTTGTTACTCCCTGGTGCAGGCCCGACGCGAGCACTCGGCACAGTCAGCAAGGATTCTTTCTTCATCAGCCGGTGAGGGCTCGAGATCTGCTTGCCATTCATGGCGATGATTTGTTCTAATAAAAATAAATAACGTTAATCAGTGCCACAGAGAAAGTCACCCAAAGCAGCGCGCACACAGCCCGCGGTCACGCTGTGTGAACGACTGTGTGAACGCCCCGATCAACGGGCTGGGGGGTTGAGACACAAGATTCAAGGTATTTACTGAATTTCTCGAAGATACGATAAGACAAAATCTGCCTTCCTCAGCGGTCACCGTTCAGCGAGAACTCGCCAACCGGTCTCCAGTTTTGTGGTGTTCTTCCAGTTCGCTTGCGATTAATTCTCGTGGTCGTTGTTGTCGTCGTTGCTGACTTCGATTTGTTGCGGTTTGTCGTGATTCCAGATTGATGTGTGCCTGCTTACTGAGTGCGAACTGTGCTGCCTTCGCTTTTGATATCACATTTGAGCGAGAAATGCTAATCACAAGCGCACACACACAGGCCCAGCGAAGTCACCGTCGCCTTCCCTACAGCGAATTTGAGTGCACGTCTACGAGGTTGGATGGGAGCGTGTGTGTGTGTGGGTATGAGTTGACAAGAGAGATCGAGCGAGAGTGTGTTTATCGATACTTAAGTGCTAATGCCTACAACAACCACACAACAGAGCAGCGTTCTCCGTCGCGTCGTCGTCGCCCGTTGGACTGACGACACAGAGACCACAGCAGAATGACAGTTTCAGTGGCAGGCTGACGGATTGCTGTGAGTATGCCAGTGCGCCACCCAACTCAAGGGGTGTTCTCGAGGCTGCTGTGTGCGGTTTTCGTTTATTCACCCCAATCCCCCTCAGCAGCTGGTGATAAGGTCGTGACTCTTCCGAGATTCTCACTCAAGTCCAAACCTAGAAGCAACCTTGATTTAGTGTTACATTTGCTCAGAAAAACGATCTTACATCTGCTGGTGCGGCTCTCTCACTCAATGTGTAGTATCTCCGGGGGTAAGTCGCTGGGTCAGCTTGTTCGAGAACGACGGCACGACAAGGTGGTTAAATGTCGGAAGGGTTGCGGGGTAGCACTTGTGGCAAGCGATTGCGCAATTAAACAAAAGGAAAAATTAATATCAATTCACTGTCGATTAACGAAATGATTACTCTTGATTAGCGTCATCGTTTGATCCGTTTTATTTGTTTTGGTCTGTGTTCTGGATTATGGATTATGGACCGCAGCACAATAAGGAGGAAGTCACGTTGATCTCGTCAATCATTTCGGTACACTCATTACGCGTGTGCACGGTGCACGCTCTGTGGCACAAGAGCACGCGTGTTGGCGACAATTCGGTGGGACTTTCACTTGCTCTGCGGCGAGCGGGGAGAATTTCAATTTAATCACGCACAGTTCATGTAAGTTTCTGTCGTTTTATTCGCCCGTTCGTTTTTCCCGTTCAACTGTATCGCACAGACGTTCCGCACTTGTGCACGGCTGAGATGTGCGCCCGAACTAGAGAGAATCGCTAGAACAAGTACTTAATCCAATTTAGCTGTTTCTTGTCATATTTTACTTCGATTCTCGACGACAGTCGGTTGGTCTCTTTCGCTCGACGATGCAGTGCTGCGCTCTAAGGCTACGAAGAAAGAACGCAGACACTGTGCCCTGTAATTGTTCCCTGAACAGCTGACTGCTGGCCGTGTGCGGGGGACCTTGTGTAAGATGCCGTTTTGTTTTGACGTTTTCCTTTGGCTGCCTCTTTCCGCGGTGCGGTGGGCTGACGGTGGCGGCCGGTTGTGTACTTTTCGTGTTTGCGGTGGGAATTAGTAAACACATCGTCGTTGGAGCATAATCGGCATCGGAAATGTTGAATGAACGAGCGAGCGTGTGGGAGGGGGAGTGTGCCTTGTTGACATGTATGTTGGACATTTCTCGAGACGGTCAATAGACGGCTCAATTGAGATGAAACGGAGATCTGGGGATAGTGCCAAGAACAAGTTCTGTTCCACGAAGCGGTCGCGGGTTGCTTTGAAGCGCGACGAAGCGTTTTCAATGTCATTGGGTCAAGAGAAGCCCCGGAATGTGATCGATTCGTGTGTGGTGTATTGTGAATCACACGATTTTGAATACAGTCAGCGATGCATTCTACGGTGCACATGTTAAGGTGTTGTTAAGTTCACATGTTACCTGGGGAAACACGACTTGATGACCAAAGGAGTTTTTGTGTAAATTCATTGGTCTCTATTATCGACAGGACGTTCTATGTAGGCGCTTACGATACCCGCCAATGTGTGGCGTGTGAGAAAACTGATCGTTTTCAACACTGCCCCAGAAGAGAGAGAATTTCTGATATTCTTTGCAAGATTTAACACAGGAATTTAAGGAGATTCTCCTTCTCGTCCATTAAGAGGCGATACCAATGGTTTACGCGTTCATTTTGATTCAGATTTTCCGTAGCTCCGGACATCCATAGTGAAGCCATCTGTTGAGCATTTAAATCTCCGCACGGAAATGACTAACCTAGCGATATAAATGAAATAAAACAGCCAAGAACCTAGCAGCACGCTTCCAGAAAGGCACTCAGGCTCCGCGAAAGTCTAATGATTAGTTACTTACTGATCCACAGGGAATTGTGGATGTGTTTAAACAGCGTATCCAACAACTGCTTAGCTGGCATGACTAGGAGAGAGAAGTATGAGGGTATCGATATGAAGGAAAATGCGAATTCAGTTGTTTTAATTTTCCATATAATTTTCCCGTAACATCAATGCATTAGTTACATCTTGAGATCAGCTTTTTTAAACCCTCAAATTTCCTCTTTCTCTGCAAAATACCCATGTATTGCCGACTTGAGTTCTTCATCATCCGAAAATCTTTTTCCACGAAGACATTTCTTCAAATAAGGAAACAGGAATTTATCACTAGGGGCATTGTCTGGACTATCGGGTGGATGTTGGATTTTTCGAAACCACAATCTCGCGCAGCAGCTTGGAAACCCGCGCCGTTTGAACAGGAGCGTTGTTATGAAGAAGCAACACACCCGCTGCGAGTTCACCCCGTCTTTTCTTTTTGATTTCCTCTCGCAAATCATGCGAAATGGAAGCGTAGGATGTGGCGCTGATGGTTTCACCTTAATTTTTGTACTCAATAAGCAAGAATCCCTTTGACTCCCAAAAAACTGTGGCCTTAATCTTTCCGGCAGACGGAGTGACTTTGTACTTCTTCGGAGGGTCTGTTCCTATTTTATGGCACTGTATGTAGTCTTGTTTGCTTTCAGGGTCATAGTGGTTAACCCATGTTTCGTTCACAGTAACAATTCGATCCATAACACCGTCCGCGTAGTTCATTAAATAATTTAAATCCTTTATAATATAAAGTATTTTGTGCTCTCTGTGTTCTTAAAAGTGGAAGACTTAGACGTAGGATGTGGCGTTAATGGTTTCACCTTTTTTTCGTACTGAGCAAGATTCTCTTTGAATCCTAAAAAACTGTAGCCATGAGCTTTCCGGCAGACGGAGTGACTTTGAACTTCTTCGTCAATTCTGTTTCTCTTTTATGTCACTGCATGGACTCTTGTTTGCGTTCAGGGTCATAGTGGTTAACCCTTGTTTTGTCCCCAGTAACAATTCGATCCATAACACCGTCGGCGTTTTCGATACACATCTCCAACAGCTGTCTAAAGCAGGCGATTCTAACTTTTGTTTTGAGGCGCTGTGAGCATTCGTGGCACCCGCCTTACACTGATCTTTAAAAGGTTAAGATGGTCATGAAGAATGGTGTGAATGATACCAGTTGAAAGCTTGGTGATCTCTGCCATCATTTTCACCTTTGTTCGGGTATCCTCAAGAACAAGTTTTTCGACTTTTTTGATGCTTTCTCCCGTACAAGCAGTAACCGTGGCGCCAGAACGGGGGTCGTCTTCAATGCTCTCTCTCCCTCTCTTGAACTCACTTGACCACTGTTGCACAGTTGATAATGGAGGTGCGGTGCCCCAGTAAGCAGTCACCATCTCTTCATGAATAGTTTTTCGACAAGCTTAGTGAGAAATGTAATTACAGCGCGATGCTCAGTTTTCACCATCATCGTCCCAGTTGCCATTATGATTTTGTTTAACTAGAGATAAAACGCGAATTAATAATCACATTTATATGAAATTACATGAAAGCACTAAAAAAATAATAATAATAATAATAATAAGTCAATTTATATTTATAACCACAGCTACACCCCGATAATAATAATAATAATAAGTGTTGGTGCTACAGTCCAAAGGGGGACCAGGGCCTAGCTTGCTCATCAACTGCTCGTGTTGTGCGCGCTACTGTTCTACCACGAGAAGAAGGGACAGTTTTTTGCCGAAGGGCAAAATTTGAGAAGCTTTCTTAGACAGTTATTAATTTTTGAGTGTTATCAGCATATCAGCAGCTCGAAAGAGGTGGTGCCGTGAAAAATTCGAAAAATTGGTGTTGAGCTGGGAATCGAACCTACACCCTTCGGCGTATGAGCGTCGCACTCTACCCACTACGTCACAGCGGCTACACCCGATACCGAGAATATATTGAACGCCCCTTTCAGAGGACAAGAAAACTCTAACTCCAGTCGATGAAGTAGTTCCCCTGCCCAGTCTTGAAGAAGTCGTGTCAGCCATTCAAAATCTAAAGAACAACAAAGCCCCAGGTTCACCTTCATTACAATCCTTAGGCATTTAAAACCAATGTGCAGCTGTACCTCCTTTCACTCTCATCCGTGTTGTGACATCTCGGCCACTCAAGGCTACGAGACAAACTTTTAAGCTAGCACCAATTGTACAAGAAAAATGTTCCTTCCGAATTATTAGAACTTTAGGCATTTTGCAATTCTGTCCCCCTTCCATCAAATCTAATATTTCTCAATGCGCAAATTGCCTGAAAGTGCCGCTGAAAGTTCAACACATTTCTGTGAGAATTGTCCGAAAATCGAAGACTGAGAATCATTAACACTCAATCGATAATGAATTCACTCACAAAGTAGTTAATAGCCAATCACAACATCAAACATTTTTAAAATGCCCATCACTTGTACACAGTCAATCAACTATATGTGTTCCGCTATAAGTTTGTTTACACTAAACAGTGAATCATTTCCCTAATATTAGACGATCGATGTAATGTTCGTAATTCGTTGGACAACATGCTTCTCCAGCTGCACGGTCGTTTACCACCTGGCACCGAATCGAAAACAACCCCTCTGTTAATTTCAATTGGTTTGCGCAAACGCCCAGGATCATTTCCTATATCTTCTGCACTTTTGCGTTCTATTTTTCTCGCACGTGTGGAAGATGCTTACAGTTTTTTGCTAACGCTGAAATTTTGAGAAGCCTTTTCATAGACAACAAAGTGCAGAGGATTGTTTTAGCAATTCCGTCTTCGACTCGAATTTGTTTACACTCCACATGTATCCACCGACGCTTGACACTATAACAATACAAATAATAAGTGGAAGTTATTGATCAGAAGACGGGGAATTAGGGTGTTTGAGGAAATAATAACCAAGCACTGTACAATGGAAGAGTAAACAACTAGTGGCCCATAAGCTTTCCACCTGTCGAGCTTCGGCGCAGCTCACAGACGAATAATTTAGCGACTCCGTCCTAAGTGGCACCATTGATCTGGTAATCGGCTCCAATTGATATTAATTTCTGAGGCGGCAGTGTTCTTTAAGTTTTCAATATGTCTGTAAGACGTTGTTTCGAAAGGATTTTTCACTGTTCACTCTATGTTCCAGATGATGTGACTGGATTTATGAATCACATGATTCAAAATCACATCCGTATCACTATTTATAGTGACAACGGAAACACTGATGGAGGAAAGACCATCTGTGGCGGGATGGCGGCTAACAGACCCAGGCTTAGAGGGAACCTGACTGATGGTGACAGCTTAACCAGAGGCTATATTCTGGTGCCACGGGAGGTCAGGGGCCCCTGGAACTTCGGTTCCAGCCTGACCATTGCGGTAGGCCCCCTAGTGGGAGTTTCGTGGTGGCTGTGGTTTACCACCTAACATCGCGGGTAGAGTCGAGGATAGTGTACTGTGCTGACTTGTCTAGCCCATTGTTTAAGCAAAACTAGGCAAGTCGGTTAGGGGAATATCCTTTCTCAGTGTGGAGTTGCATTCTCAACCGGGCGCTGCGACCGAAAGAGCGGAAGAGGTTTTAGGAAGGCTTCGCATCAAACCAAGGTGGGGTGATTGCCCCTCAAGCATGATCCCAGTTTGGTACTTGGGTAACTAAGGCGTTTAGTCTTGCGTTATCTACGACTCTTGGGAAAAAGGTTCCCCGTGATATAAGCCGTTAAGGCAGGTGATCACGTAAAACCAAATCCCACATCTGTTCACTCTATGTTTCCAGATGATGTGACTGGATTTATGAATCAATTGAGCATTAACCCATTATCTCTGTGTATGTGTCTCAAATTTTGTTGTTTTTTTTTGTTTTCTGTATGGAAAAGGGACTTTAATAATAATAATTGTTGGCGCTACAGTCCAAGGGGGACCAGGGCCTAGCTTGCTCATCAACTACTCGTGTTGTGCGCGCTACTGTTCTCTCACGAGTAGAAGGGACCTACAGTTTTTTGCCGACTCCGAACGGCGAAATTTGAGAAGCTTTCTTAGACAGTTATTACTCTTTGAGTGTTGTCAGCAGCTCGAAAGTGGTGGTGCCGTGAAAAATTCGAAGTGTTCAGCCGGAAATCAAACCTAGACCCTTCGGCGTGTGAGCATCGCACTTTACCCACTACGCTCCAGAGGCCATAACCAACTACGCATGGGATACTGAAATCGGGCTAGAATGAGCCGTTTGCTATTAAGGGCCCAGGTCCACTCCGGACTGTAACGCCTCCTTAAGTTAGAAAATAAATCTAAACTCAACGCTGCTAAATACAAGCTTACACAGGGATGTGGACTTCGAAAAGATCGCTGAAGTCCTTAAATTTAAGAAACCCTGAGGAGAAATTGTAGAATCGATGAGGACCTGATCGGATTTGCAAAAGAAGACGTAGTTCTCGGGGAAGTAGTGGAATTAACTTCTTCTGTTTCTTCTGTCATCCAGGTCTTTGATCAAAATTTTCTCTCGCCCCAGTGGCTTCAGACACCAGGTTGGTTTGCGCGCGTAAACCTGGACGTTACTAAAAGCGGATGAGGAAGTCCTTAGTCTTTTCGAGAGAAAAGTTTTGCCTGCGGTTTTTGGTCCTGTTTGCGTTACCTAGATAGTTTTTATTTCGTAATAAAATGTTTACATTGATATTAGCTATCGCACAGCATATGTTTCAGAGATTTGATATATCATCTTACTATTGGAAAATGAGTTTAACTTATAATTAAATCTATATAAATTGAATTGAAGCAATCAAATAAAATACGACAAAAACCTTCAATGAAAAAAAAAAAAAAAAAAATACTATGTGCGTTAATTGCATTTGGAGGAGAAGGAACTCTATAGGCTTCACAGCGACATGCGCTTGTTCAAACGTCTTCGGATACGACGGTTAAGATGGTTACATGGCTAAGAGCGTATGGAAACCACTGCTTCGGTCCGAAAAGTCCCATTGGTACAAAGCTACAGAGGACGGCCTAGTCTGAAATGCTTCATCTCACACACAAGTGGAGAGGACCTCAACCAACTTGGAGTGCGGAACTGGAGGCAGCTTTCGAAAAATCGTGCTGGCTGGAGAGGCATGTTGGTTGAGGCCCAGGACCGGAAAAACACTTGAACACATGAAATTTTGCTTCAAAGACACGAAACAAAATCGGTTTTGCATCGGATTGTTACTGGCGATGAAAAATGGATCTATTTTAAGAATCCTAAACGGAAAAAATCATGGGTTAATCTGGGACAACCATCAACATCGACTGCAAAACCAGATCGATTCGGCAAGAAGACAATGCTGTGTGTTTGGTGGGACCAGAAAGGTGTGCTGAACCACGAGCTCCTAAAACCTGGTGAAACCGTTAATACTGATCGCTACCGACAACAAATGATCAATTTGAACCATGCATTGATCGAGAAACGACCAGAATGGGCCAGAAGACACGGCAAGGTAATTTTGCTCCGTGCCAATGCACCTGCACACAAAGCAAAACCGGTTCAGGATACAATCAAAACACTTGGCTGGGAGCAGCTACCCCACCCGCCGTATTCACCAGACTTTGCTCCTTCCGACTATCATTTGTTTTCATCGATGGGACACGCATTGTCCGAGCAGCACTTTGATTCCTACGAAGAGGTCGAAAATTTGGTGTCTGATTGGTTTGCTTTAAAAGACGAACAATTTTATTGGCGTGGTATTCACAAATTGCCAGAAAGGTGGTCAAAATGTGTAGAAAACAATGGGCATTACTTTGAATAAAATGTTTTTACTTTCCCAATAACAATTAGTGTTTTGTTTTCAAAAAAACGCTCGTTTCATACCGGTATACCTGTACTTTTGTTTGTTTGGTACTTGGTTAACTTAGGCGTTTAGTCTTGGGTTACTTACGACTTAAACTATTGGGATATGAGCCCTAAAGGCAGGTGATCACGTAAAACCAAATCCCACGACGAATATAAGTCCTTTTAGAAGGAAGATTCCTTTTTGAAGGTGGTTTCATTTAAATTTTTTAATTTTTTAATTCTTATTTATTTGATTAGTTTTTCAATTTAAAAAATGCAATGCCTAAATGGCTCTTTCTGAAGTAAAGCTTTTTAATGGTGAATTAGTAAAGTCAACTAGCTTTGCATTTCTGCTGCAATACAGTTGACCGGCGCCATGATCATCTTCTTAGATCTGTCGTTAATGCACAAGTTGCTTCTTCTTCTTCTTGTGGCGCTACAGTCCGGGGCTGACCTGGGCCTCAACCAACATGCCTCTCCAGCCAGAGCGATCTTTCGCCAGCTGTCTCCAGTTGCGCACTCCAAGTTGGTTGAGGTCCTTCTCCACTTGTGTGCGCCACTTGTTGCTATTTTTGGCAAGTTTTTGATGAAAAAACATGTTCCTATCAAAATCAAACAAAACAATAATGTCAACGTGCCTTGGCTTACCCCGGAAATAAGAACCAACAAAGTCCAACGTGATGTTCTTTCTAATAGATAGTGTGGATGAAGTACGTCCCTCCGACTAAGACGAGTGGAAGATAGCAACATACAAGTTGAAGTAGAGGAAAGCTGCTGGAGCAGACGGCCTGCTCGCAGAACTATTTAAAGCAGCTGGACATGACCTGGTTGGGTGCATGCATCAGCTCATCTGTAAGTAATGGTCGGAGGAAAGCATGCCCGATGAGTGGAATCTCAGCGTCGTTTGCCCGGTTCACAAGAAACGAGGCCCCTTTGACTGCGCCAACTACCGAGGGATTAGTCTCCTGAACATCGCATACAAGATCCTCTCTGCCGTATTGTGTGAGCGTCTGAAACCATTTTTCCATGACCTGATAGGTCCCTATCAGTGCGGTTTCAGACCAGGGAAGTCCACAATAGACCAGATCTTCACATTACTGCAGATCCTGGAAAAGACCCAAGAAATGCAAATTGACACTCATCACCTAGGCGTCGATTGTAAGGCCGCATATGACAGCGTGCATAGAGATGAGCTATACAGCGCCATGTCTAGTTTTGGCATTCCTACCAAACTCGTCAGATTGTGTAGGATGAGGATAGGGAACTCTCGCTGCTCCGTCAGGATCGGTAACGAATACACCGAGGCCTTCAATGTCAAAAAAGGTTTTAAACATGGCGACGCACTGTCATGTTACTTTTTCGACATCATCCTCGAGAAGATCGAGCATAACTCACAGGTCAACACCAGAGGCACGATCTCCTAGAACACAGTTCAACTGCTAGCTTACGCTGATGACATTGACGTGATTGGACGAACACAGCGAGCCGTCAATGAGGCGTTTGCTGGCATTGAAGCGGAAGCGGCTAAGATTGGTCTGGCGGTAAATGAGGGCAAAACTAAGTACATGCTGTCATTAAGAAAGGACACACAACATCGGTGTCTCGGACAGAGCGTCACACTAGGCAGCAGAAACTTCGAAGTAGTCAAGGTCTTCGTCTACCTCGGCTCCACGGTAACCAGAGACAACAACATTGGTACCGAAATCAAACGCAGAATCTCTCTTGCCAATCGCTGTTTCTTTTGGCTCAAGAGGCAATTGAGTAATAAAGCTCTCTCTCTCTCGAAGGACTAAGCTCGCTTTATATAACGGCGTGATCATCCCAGTCCTACTGTATGGTGCGGAAACTTAGATGTAACTAAAAACGGATAACGAAGCCCTTAGTGTTTTCGAGAGAACAATTTTGCGTGCGATTTTTGGTCCTGTTTTCGTTGATGGCATCTTGAGGAGAAGATTTAACGACGAACTCTATGGGGTACAGCAACATGCGTGACATGCGCCTGGTTAAGTGTCCACGGATACAACGCTTAAGGTGGCTAGGTCATGTAGAGCGTATGGACACCACTGCTCCGCCCGTTTTCAAATCCGAGCCGTTGGGATAACGTAATAGAGGACGGCCTAGGCTAAGGTGGCGCACGCCAGTGGAGAAGGACCTCAACCAACTTGGAGGCAGCTGGCGAAAGATCGTGCTGAAATGTTAGTCCTTCCTTGTTGAATTTTCGACGTTCTGACGATTCATTAAAAGTAATAAGTGTTTCGTTTTGCAACATCCTATAGAAAAGTTCAGAGTCGTCCGCAGTGTAGATTTTATCAGCTGTAAACTTATTTATTTTTTTTTTTTGTGTTGAAATTGCATTACGAACGGTTCAACAAGCCCAGATTTATTGTTCAACTTTTCGCCACGAATTTTTAACATTCGAATAACATATCGTTTTTTAAATTTCCCCATCCATCCGTTACTAGCGTTAAATGATGTTTTTTCCCTTATTTCGTTGTGCTTTTGATTTTCCTTTAGTTTTATAAATTCATTAGAAAGCGGAATATGTTTTGCTTTTAAATTTTGAAACGCTTTTTCCATCTGTGAACATGCGAAATGAAAAATAATTTATTATCCGAGTTACTGGCTAACAAAATAATTTATGTTAATCATATACGAGGGTTGCTTTTATATTTCGGGATTAGAGAACAAAAACAAATATTAATCATCGAAAATTGCTTTATTGTTTTTCAAAATATTCCCCATTAAGATCTATTCTTAATCACTTTTGCATGCGTTTGACCCTATTGCCGAAGCACTTTTGCCAGTCTGATTGAGGCATCTCCAAAACATGCATTCTGAACGCATCAACCGCTTCTTCAGGTGTCGAAAAACGTTGACCTCTCATTATATTTTTTAAGTACGGGAATAAAAAGAAGTCATTCGGTGCCAAGTCAGGACTACGTATATACGGCGGATGACTCATCAAATCGATGTTTTGAGTGCTCAAAAATGCAGTCTCACAGCCGATGCGTGAGAGCTCGCATTGCCGTGGTGAAGAGTGATCCGTCTTCGGCGGTTGGTTTTCCTGATTTCTTGGAAGACAATTGGCGAGCAAATGGTTGTGTACCACTCAGGATTGGATGTTCTGTGTTGTTCTGGTGGTGCGGTTGCCACATGTCCAGTGTTTCCGAAAAACAGGCGACCATTTGGTTGGAAGTGCTTCGTGCGCGAGCAACTTTTGTTGTATTTGGCTCAATTTGAAACACCCATACAGTCGACTGCTGTTTTCTTTTGGGCTCGTACGCGTAAATCCACGATTCATCACCTGCCCGATGTCATAGACGTGTTTCGAAGCACTGCGATCATATTTTTGGAGCATTTCTTTCGACCAATCGACACGAGCCCTTTTTAAGCGATTGACAAATTGTGTGGGATCCAACGCGAACAAATTTTTTTGACGGTCAAATGTTCATGCATTATTGAATGTATGCTGGTCCCACTAATGCCTAAGTTTGTCTGAATCTCACGATAGGTCACATGACGATATTGCAATATCGGTTGGCCCGCAGCATCAATGGTTTCCGGAACAACAATTGATTTTGGACGACCTTCACGAAATTCGTCTTGGAGTGAACTACGACCTCTCGACAAATACTGGTCCTTGATGGAGCTTCATCGCCAAAAATTGAATTAAGTTCATCGATTCTCTGTTGTTGAGTTAATCCACGTCGAAAGTTGTAAAAAATAATCGAACAAAAATGTTCACGATTTAATTTCATTTTTTGGGCGAGATGAATCTGTGAAGGTACTGTAAGCAACACAAATAGCGCTCGTATGTCGAAACGTTTTATGTAAGTATAACCTTAAAAATATCAAACTTTACAATAGAGCTGGCAGTTGCCAGATTTTAACACTAGAGTTTCCCAATCCCGAAAACTAAAAGGCAACCTTTATCAAATGGTTGAGATGTGAGAATGTGAGAATTAGAAATGATTTCCGTCTTCCATTTCTAAGAACACAGAGAGCACAAAATACTATATATTATAAAGCATTTAAATTATTTAATGAACTACGCGGACGGTGTTATGGATCGAATTGTTACTGTGAACGAAACATAACCACTATGACCCTGAACGCAAACAAGAGTCCATGCAGTGACATAAAAGAGAAACAGAATTGACGAAGAAGTTCAAAGTCACTCCGTCTGCCGGAAAGCTCATGGCTACAGTTTTTTAGGATTCAAAGGGAATCTTGCTCAGTACGAGAAAAAGGTGAAACCATTAACGCTACATCCTAAGTCTAAGTCTTCCACTTTTAGAACACAGAGAGCACAAAATACTATATATTATAAAGAATTTAAATTATTTAATGAACTACCAAAGAAATTTAAGCAAGAAACCCGTCCAATGGATTGTAGAAGAAAAAGACAACCTTAAAATAAATTTTAATTGAAATGTGCAATAAGTGGTAATTAAGACAAATGTGATGTACAATAATCAATATGCATCTAAGAGCTAACTTTGAGCAAAATAAAACATGAGTGGATAGAAATCCCTATTATATACACAACTTTTTATACTCAATATGACGTATATACAGTGAGTAGTCAGAGTTTCACTGTGAGTCACTGTAGTTTGTAGATAGTATTGGCTTAATTTTTTTCAGTTTTTTTATTGATAAAAAACGAAAACAAATTTATGCAAAGCATAATTCGTCAGAAGCGAATACTTTTCCCTAACTCTCGGGTAATTTTCAAAAACCACAACCTTTTTAAACTGAGCCACCTTTGGTATCGATTCAATCACTAAGCCATTCCTCGATTTCTTCAAAAAACAAAAGCTCAAACCGGTTACCCCCAAATTGTTTACCATCCAATGAAAAAGGCGAAAATCGGAAGAATCAAGGTCTGTGGAATACAGCGAGTGATGTGAGACCTACCATTTCAGTGTTTGCAGGCAGGTTTTGACCACCATAGCTACGTGTGCCGTTGTCATGCCTTTCGGTCGAACTCATTAATTGCAGTCCATAACGTTTCCCGTTAATGGTACAACATAGCCGTCTGATCCCACCATATGCACTGCATGACCATTGCAGCATGAATGTTTTTACCAGTCAGGATTTTTTCCTCTTTTGGTTATAGTAGTATATCCAGTCATGATTCGGTTCAGAAATACCTTCCTGTCAAGAAGTAGTTCAGAGGAAAATAATTGCCCTTCGACATCCCTCTTTCGAATAGTTCTGAATTTCTTCAACCTTACGGAAATTATTCGCTCTTTTCTTTCGAATAGTTCTGAATTTCTTCAACCTCACGGAAATTGTTCGCTGAGTTACTCTCAACGATTCTGAGCTTGTCACAGATCTTGATCCAGCAAGGCCTTCCTATTCTCAAACTTTCTGGAATGGCCAAGGTGCACCTAACAATTCACTCAATAAATCCCAGGACTGACATATAGGAGTCGCCTATAAATCCATATCCATATTATTTTTAGGAAGTAGGAAAAGAGTGTCTGTGTGGGGTAGAAGGAAGGCCGTCCTTCTTAGTGTAGCAGACGGGATGGAGCATTGAGCCTTGGCTAACTTTTCCTATTGCGAGGGGCTGTATCGGGGTGAATCTATGGTTGTTGACTTATTTTCTAATAAAATTTTTTGTGTATAATTATTTATTAATGTAATACTATTATTTTAGTGCATTCATGTAAAATTTCATATAAATGTGATTATTAATTCGCGTTTTATCTCTAGTTAAACAGAACCATAGTGGAAACTGAGACGGTGATTGAGCATCGCGCTGTAATTAAATTTCTCACTAAGCAAGGAAAAAGTCAATAAACTATTCACGAAGAGATAGTGGGTGCTTACCAGGGTTCCGCACCTTCATTATCAACTGTGCAAAAGTGGTCTAGTGAGTTGAAGAGAGGCAGAGAGAGCATTGAAGACGGCCCCCGCTCTGGCGCCCCGGCTACTGCTTGTACGGGAGAAAGTATCAAAAAAGTCGAAAAACTTGTTCTTGAGGATACCCGAACAAAGGTGAAAATGATGGCAGAGATCACCAAGCTTTCAACTGGTACCATTCATACCATTCTTCATGATCATCTTAACCTTTCAAAGATCAGTGTAAGGCGGGTGCCACGAATGCTCACAGCGCCTCAAAAAAAGTTAGAATCGCCTGCTTTAGACAGCTGTTGGAGATGTGTATCGAGAAAGCGGACCGTGTTATGGTTCGAATTGTTACTGGGGACAAAACATGGGTTAACCTCTATGACCCTGAAAGCAAACAAGAGTCCATGCAGTGCCATAAAATAGGAACAGACCCTCCGAAGAAGTTCAAAGTCACTCCGTCTGCCGGGAAGCTCATGGCCACAGTTTTTTGGGATTCAAAGGGAATCTTGCTCAGTACGAAAAAAAGGTGAAACCATTAACGCCACATCCTACGCTTCCATTTTGCATGATTTGCGGGAGGAAATTAAAAAGAAAAGACGGGGTGAACTCGCAGCGTGTCTTCATAACAACGTTTCTGTTTACACGGCGCGAATATCCAAGGCTGCTGCGCGAGATTGTGGTTTCGAAGAAATCCAACACCCACCCGATAGTCCAGATATTGCTCCTAGTGATTATTTGCTGTTTCCGTATTTGAAGAAATGTCTTCGTGAAAAAATATTTTCGGATGATGAAGGACTCAAGTCGGCAATAAATGGGTATTTTGCAGGGAAAGAGGAAATTTGAGGGTTTAAAAAAGCTTATCTCAAGATGTAACAAATGGATTGATGTTAGGGGAGATTATATTGAAAAATAAAAACAATTTAAATTGAGTTAGCAATTTCCTTCATATCGATACTGGGAATACATCGATCGCCCCTCATAAGTATTTCAGAAATCTCTCGAATTTTTATTTGACTATTTGCATCGCACCGCCGTGGCGTAGTGGGTAGAGTACGACGCTCACACGCCGAAGATCTAGGTTCGATTCCCGACTGAACACCTCGAATTTTTCACGGCACCACCTCCTTCGAGCTGCTGACAACACTCGGAGTAATAACTGTCTAAAAAAAGCTTCTCAAACTTTGCCGTTTGGAGTCGGCAAAAAACTGAAGGTCCCTTCTACTCGTGAGAGAACAGTAGCACGCACAACACGAGTAGTTGATGAGCAAGCTAGGCCCTGGCCCCCTGTGGACTGTCGCGCTAACAATTATTATTATTTGCATCGCACAAAGATGTTTTTCTTTCCACATTGGCTTCAAGTGGCTTTCCAAGACGTGGTGCTCTCTCAAATAGCGAATTTATGTATGCATATTTGATATCGCGACAGATCATAGTGGGACCAGGACCTTAGCATAATTTAAGATAAGAACAAGGTTCAATGAACAAAGAAAAAATAACAAAGAGGCCAAAAGGCAGTTAAGTAAATTTTGTATACATGTTTAGGTAAATCTAGAGCACCCGCAAGAAAATAAATAAAAACTAGTTTTAAATAAATTTAGCCAGCGTGTAACATTTACATAACATAACATAACATTTAATATATTTAAAAAAATTTAACTTAGAAAAATAAATACCTTGATCCTCAATACGAATATCAACCAAATTACAAGCAGAAGCGAGCTACAGGTTTTTGCCAAATGGCTTTTCCATAAACCTGTAATGAGCAGCTAAAGAGAGGTGTTGCTGTGGAAAATACGATGCGTTGAGCCGGAAATCGAACCCGAATTTTCGCACTCTACGACACGACGGACGGAAAAAAATTAATGGTCTTCAAACTTACCGAGACATAAGAACAAACAATTCATGTGATTTATTAATTATTTATCCATTCTCCGATATTGACTGGCACCACTGGCACAATCGTTTTTCCTGATATTCTGATAGTTCATGTCGCTTAGAGGGGGTTGTTTTGAGTATGTAATCTCTTTCCAGGGTACTCAGGAGTATGGAAATGGAGATGAAATAAAAGAGAAAACAGCCAAGTTACAATTGGGAAGAGAGTTATTCGTTGATGCTTGCCCTTCGGCGATCGGAATAAAAAGAAAAACCAAGAGCTTGATACACTTACGGAAGAGCTTATGGTAAGATAAATTCGCATAGCGAAGTTGGTTCTGGTTGAATTCAATTAATGTGTGGCGACATCTAGCTTTCGACTGAACACACCCAATCTGTAACCAAGGAGCACTTCAGAGGGATCGCTTCCACAAGCTCTGAAAACATCAAGGGCTCCACAGGGATTAGTTCTCGAACCTCTACTGTGGAATATATAGTTTAATAGTAATAATAATAATTGTTGGCGCTACAGTCCAAAGGGGGACCAGGGCCTAGCTTGCTCATCAACTACTCGTGTTGTGCGCGCTACTGTTCTCTCACGAGTAGAAGGGACCTACAGTTTTTTGCCGACTCCGAACGGCGAAATTTGAGAAGCTTTCTTAGACAGTTTTTACTCTTTGAGTGTTGTCAGCAGCTCGAAAGAGGTGGTGCCGTGAAATATTCGAAAAATTGGTGTTGAACTGGGAGTCGAACCTAGACCCACTCTACCCACTACGCTACGGCTACCACTGAATATATAGTTTACAAGCCGGAAATCCAACCTGGGACCTGTCGCACTCTATCCGGTACCGCAAAACGGCCACAAGCTCCAGTCTGTATCAACAGGGCATGAAGAGTGCGAGGGTTTTGGGAATGAACCCCCACAGAAGATCTGCAAGAACCCCCTTTGTAGTGATTATGTGCGACAACACGTCACATAATTTTCGCTTTGAACCTCATTTTTATCCTTTTTTATGTAACGTGGTAAAATATGCCAAAAATGCTATTTTCGGGTTTCAATCTTCAAAAAAAATTAAAATAACAAGTTTCGTTTTAAAAAGCAATATCTTTGATAGAGCACTGAAAAAAGCCTATTCCAAAAACTTTAACAATAATTCCTACAAGCACGCCTTACATTATCAGCTAGAGTGTGAAGTTGGCTGCTAATATATTAAAAAAAATCAGCTTTTGTCTTCAAACGAAGTTATTAACAGATCACCTAACAAGTCCCGGGACATATAGGGGGCGCCACTAACAAAAAAACAAATCCATAGTCCATAGTCGACTACGTCAGTGGTGCCCCCCTATATGTCCCGGGAATTACTGAGTAATGTGTTGAGTGAACGACCCAAAAGTTAAAACATTTCTTGAATGGAAATGGTTTGTTGTATCGTCAACTCTGGCGATATTGGCTCCTGTTTATTCTTGGATTTGTTTTGCTATTTTGATTAAGGCATAAGAGTTAAAAACAACACTCGCCTTATGCAATACACCGTGATACATTTCATTAGAACACAGGAGGTGGAGTAGGAGTAGTAAGAAATGGAGGAAATGTGATTATACATGACTTTGCAGTGCATTCTGTTTGAAAGCTTGTTGGGAGCCATTTGTAAAGAGGAGGATGATAACCTGATGACATTTTGTATGATACAGCAGTTCCATGGTCTTGTCGGTTTTGTGCTTCCTTCATTTGTTTCTTAGTTAATTTCATATATGGAGGACGATTTTGCTTAAGCTGCCAATCCAATCAAGAAATCTTCAATAAAACTTTCTGACTCTTCACAAGTTCTCTAAGCTTATATGTATGTGTTGTATCTGTTGTCCCTCTTGCTGTTCTAGTTGAACCCGTTTTAAAAAAAATTGTAATATTTCTGCCAAAGAAAATTAAGAAACAGCTTGGGTGGTAAGGATTTTGTATATTTGTCTCTCGCCATATCCTGCTTCACCACAATTATTTTACTCGTTACCTTTGATCTGTTTCCACATTTTCGCAAACACCCACGGCCTATATACTCACATGACAACTAGTATGATTTGAAATTCAGTCTACCAGTGAAATGCACTCCACAAGTGTTCCACAAGTCTTCACAATTGTAGATTTTATGGATTTCACTCTGTCTTCCATCTTTATACAGTGTTCTGTTTTTACAAATAAAGTGTGTTTATTAACGAGCTATACAACTTTAAGCTGTGAACACTCTTTTAACTGGAGACCTTTCTATTAGTCGTCAAGTGCGTAATTTTTGGTTTGGTTCGGCATAAAAACAGAATATAAATACACTGACGCAGGACATGCACGTAGATTCGTTGGGTGAACCGTTAATATTAAATTAAGTGATGAAGCTCAGTGTTGATTGATTGGATACGACAATAAACAAAACTTCCGTATTTCAAATGGATTCTTAAGTGTATTTTCAGACAACTTTACATTCACGAAAATTGACTGTTTTGTGTAATATATGGACTGGCGAATAATAGGTCCGTATTTGTTTTAAGACTATGTTAGCCAGGTAACCTCTAAAGTCATGATTACTGACTTATTACTTCATCAAATGAATAAACATAACGTGCAGGAGTTGTGTCTTCAACAATAGGGCGCGAGATGTTACACACCTCGTGTTACAATTGTTTACTTCCACCCTGAGAAGAAATGTACGCTCTAAGGCTTAAGTCTAAACATCCGCATAAAATCAGATATATCGTAAGTCAAAGAAACACTTCAACGACAAATTGGCAATTTTATCGAAAATTTGTCAATTTCAACTGTTTCAATAATTCCAAACCCCACTGTACCCACACGAATAGAAATCGAATAATTCAGGGTAAAAGCTGTTGAATTGAATCTCTTCAAGTGGTGGCGGCGGAAGCGCTCTTAACCTCTGCTGCTCGTGCTCATGGCTTGCTGCCACACACTCATCTGCGAATTATTTTCAGTTAGAAGTTTCGATTTTTCAACAATTTCACTTTGACAGCTATAAAGTTGACAGTTCTCAATTGAAAGTGCTTCACTCACCTCAATCGCTCCGAATTTGCATTTGTGCCAGTCGAGACACGGTCGGCCGGTGGCGCGGAGCACTGCATCTGAATGTGAAATCCGCGAATAAAATTAAAGGATACAAATAACAACACAAATCACTTAACCGGTAAATTTTCTATCTCCCTCACTTTTTCTCACTTCCTCTCTGGCATGATGGTAAAATTTGCTTTTGCATGCACACCCGCGTGAGTGTGCGTCCGCGATTGACAGCCAGGAAAAAAGAGGAAAACAATTTTTTTGTTGGGAATTTTCTTTTATTTTTTGACAGCCTCTAAGTAGTTGGACAGACCCTCGCTCTCGCTCTCACGCGCGCATTGCCTTTGACAGCACTTTTCTATTTATACACACTCCTCACCACTGTTTCATTTTTTTCTCTCACTCACTGCATACTCGCGTGTGTCTATTGTGATGGTGCTGTGGCGGGGGTGGAGGTGCATTCAATAATTAATTTCAACAATTCCCCTCAGCTCGAGTGTGACAGTTCGGGGCACGCAAGACGTCTGTCTCGCCGCATAACCGACGACGAACCGATGCACTAACGAAATTCGAACGCGCCGGAAACAGTCTTTTCTTTCACTTCAATTGACAGGAGCACCTCAGTGTTGACACTTGACAGCTGAGGTGATTTGTCTAAGGTCTGGGATGGGTAATGGAGGGCTCTGGTCCACGTCCTCGTACACAGTTCAGACTTAAGTCCCAATGAGGCAACCTTCGTCCAAGTGAATCATCAGACAATACTAGACTAAGTCTCGGGTTGCAGACCCGATGCCGTAAGAGGGCCTGTCAGATTCCTTGCATTGTTGTTGGTGCTGCTTGTGCAGTTTCCTTTTTTTTGTGCTCTGCTTTCGAACTTGACTCGTGTACGCCGAAGCCGCTCCTCTATGGTTCTGTACAACATATTCGCGCCGGGCGAAGACTCACCCACACTAGCACACGCCGTGGGACGGTGTGTCGCAAGGGAACAGCGTAGTGGTGTTTGTGTGAAAATATCAATTAGTTTAATTGATTCTGAGCGAGATGGCTAGCAGACAACACACACGCCAGACAGAGACGAAGTGGGGGACTCCTCTCTTTGGCGTCGTCGTGAAGAGTGCTTCTGCTCTCTTAGCTTTTGAAGAGGGCAGCGCAGCGCTCACTTGATATCGGGGGGCATTCGCGCGCTAATTTTCCATTGTTATGCCCACCCGTGTTTTTGTTTGGGTTTCCATCGTCGTCGTTGTCTGTCTCTTTCACGGATCATACTCAGCGGTATGTGCTACATTTGGTGTGAGGGGGAACAAGGCAATGGCACAGCGCGAAAAGGTGCTCGCGACCAGCTTGCGTCGTGCGGCAGTGTGTGTGGCGTGACAGTGTGCTCCTGCATTTTTGACGTTATTAAAATGGCAAGCCGTAAAAAAAAGATAACGAAACAACAAGAAGCCTCCCGAAGCAGAAGCAGCAAAATAATGAATAAAACACAGCCACAAGGAGAGGGACACAAATGACGTCGAGGACGAGGTTGGCGATGGTGGCGGCTGTGGTTGTGGTGGACGGCGAAGTTGGCTGCGGCTGAAGGGGAATGGAAAGAAAGCAGCGTGATATAAAAGCATTCTTTGCTATCTTAATTGGGTCCAATTAACGGAAGATATAAGGCGATACGCTACTGCTCTGTGTGTGTGTTTGGAACTGAACGTCGCGACAGCGGTGTCGACAATTCATGCATCCATGTGAACGCACATTGCATGGGCGGCTGGTAATGTTGACGATGCTGGCGAAGCGGTCTGGAACAACGTGGAAACTCCGTTTGCGGTGTACTCTTACACTCACGCGCATACGAAAGAAGAACATCAACTCGTCGTTTAAATAAAGAGGTTTTGGCCAAAAAATTAATAAAAATCATCACTCACGCTCCCATCCAGAAAAGAAGAAAGAAGAACAGTCCTGCTGGTAGGGCTGAATGCGGCAAGGATAACACAGTACAACAACGGCAATGGATTGACATGAGTTGACAGCTCTGGTAATCGTTGTCAGGCATTAGCAGTGCGGATTGGATTGGTGTGTGCCGTCGTCGTCATCGTCCCATATTCTCTCTTGGCCGCATCCCGCACCCCCCCAGTGTGTCCTGGAATTCCGTAATAAATACAAATGTTCTGTTTGATTTAATTTTCCGTATTTTCTCTTCTCTTTCAGTTCGGCGGTTGTGTTTGGGGCGAGGGATCTCCAGACGACGACGACACGACGGCGTGTGTGTTCCTGTGTGTGTGTTTGTGATGCTGACTCCTCGTGCACTCTTTTGTGGTAATGAATGCCAATTAAGTCGAATATACGAAATATCTCCCACTCCCCACCCCCTTCAGTACCAACCCCATGCAACGAGGCCCTTATTCTTGACTCGACTCGATTGCTGCCGCCGCGCCGACAGCAACCTGTGCTCTGCCGAGTGGGGTAGGTTTATCGGATTTTTGTTCGAATTCTGGTAGCACTCTAATGAAGTGAGAGAGACAGGATGGCTGTAATTGAGTCAAGGCGGCGCAGAGTGCGGCAAGGGATAAGCGCTTTTAAAGGTTCACCCAGGCTGAGGAGGACCCAACAGCAACCTCCGTATGTGTGATTGTGCTTTTTTGACAGGAAATGTGGATAAATACTGTCGGTGGACCGATAATTGGAATGCTATTAGGCTCGATAGAGATCGGTTGAAATTTGAAAATGTCGGGAGGACACACAGTCATTTGTTGACCTGTGTGCACCGTGGTATGTACATGTAGGTGAATGCACAAAACAAAGATGTATGAACAAATTGGTATTCAGTTGAGTTTTGTGGTCTAATTTGAGCTCTTAAGTGAAAATCGAGTGTGGGTTGCAGTTTTGATTATTGCCAGCACAGTGACGAGTAGGGAATCACTCACCCTAATGGGTGAGGAAGGAGAATGCATTGAAAGCATTGAATTAAATTGCGACAAAAGAAGGAATTCAATTTATTTTCAAAATTGTCAACGTGACGTTCCAAGCGGGAGACTTTGTCAACAGTTTGTTCACATCAACATTGAATTTTGAGTCAGGTCAAAGTGATGGCCTTTCATTTGTAAGTTGAAATTGGATTTCGGTGTCGGATGCCCTACTCGAAAGTTGATGTGTTCGGAGTGTACCTCTTCTTATTAAGCATAGTGCACCCAATCAAGGGGAGCAACGTAACAGACGTCACACTGTCGGAAGGCGGATTTCTGTGAAGAGATTGTGATTCTCGAAATGTATGATGAAATGTGAAGAACATACACACACATATGTATGTATTACTTGTTTTATTTTTTGCAGCGTTATGTTGGTACTCATGCCGAAAGGTTGAAAGGTGTTAAGTATTCAGTTGATTTTTGGCGATGGGTCAGAATGAACGTGTTTTGAGTCACATCATTTATTTTTTTGTGGAACATTTTGGACCTGTACCAAATTTTGTATGAAACACAACACACTTGCTTGATGTTAGCTAGTGACGAAGGTGAAGCAACATTGTAAGATGTGAATGATAAAGTGTGCCGGACGATTGAGTATGTCTAAAATGAGTGAGAAGATTTATGATCTAAAAAGAAACTTAATTGCCGCATCACCGTAAGAGACGTTGTAGGCATTGTATCGGTTACAAATTTTCTTATTTTGCTCATCAGCAGAAACAGTTGAATAATTTCCATGGCACAGACAACACAAGCCGCTACACGAGAAGAGATATAATCTACTGTGGTGATTGTCTGTGTTTCGGAGTGTATGTTGTGTTTGTATCGTGTTATTATGTTCCTAAACACAACATACACTCCGAAACACAGACAATCGCCACAGTAGATTATATCTATAAAAGCATGGTGTACATCTCAACATTGTCGACAAATTTTAAGAATATAATTGATGGTAGCTGTGACAATATTAAAATAGCGTTCAAGTCTTCGAGTACACTAGCATCGGTTTTCACCAGACTCAAACCAGATATAGACAAAGGAAGCAAAACTGACCTTGTTTACAAAATCAACTGTAAGGGCAATGACAACGAATCCTGCAACTTATGCTACATAGGTACCAAGAAACAGTTTCTTCGTCAAAGACTAGCTGGTCATAAATCAGACATCAACAAGAAGAACTCAGTCAAAACAGCATTAGCTAATCACTGCGTCCAGACAAACCGTCTACCCGACTTTGATGACGTCAAAATCCTGCAAACGGAAAAACATACTAGCAAACGGTACACTCTGGAAACCCTACACATAATCAAGACCAACAACAATATGAATAGGAAACAGGACATACAGAACATATCTGCCGTATATTCAGCGCTTGTAACATCTTAGACAGATCGTATTTAAATCAAATTTTAAATTTGAAATCATTCTTGACTGATCTTCACACACGGAATTGCTCAACATTTTGTTTCATTGTGAATTTTGTTTTTTTTTTTGTGATAATTTTAAAGAACATTTAGACTAACATCCACATCCAGTTGTTAAATTGCATTGTCACTATGTATGTATGTAACATAATTTGTTTTATTGTTTCACTAAAAAAGGTCCCCTGATGAAGGCAGCAATCCCTGCCGAAACGTTGGGATAATAACAATGAAATAACCTAGTTTCATTGAAAATCAACAGTGACAAAAAAAGCCGACGAAGGAAAGACAGTTTCCTCTGCATAATAATAATTGATTTGGTCAACTTTAACAAACAACTATGATAATAAAAAAATGCATCTTGTCAGTGAAAAAGGTCCCATTACCGGAAATGCAGCCGATTTTAAATGTGCAAAATAATAGCACCACGTCAATCTGAGGAGCGTTTTCGAAGTGTACACCAGTCTTTTGAATTTTCTGAATAACTCATAACACATATTATAGTAATTATTAAAAGAAAAATATTTCAAAGTGCAACGTTGTTAGCAAAGTAAAATGCGTCTTGGTGTGCATTGTACTCCCGAGAAGCGTGCCTTAATAACAAAATTGCATTCTGAGGGCAAAACTTACAAATTTATAAGTGAAATTGTTGGGTGTTCAAAGAAAAAAATAGCAAATCCCAAAAAATACGCTCAACAGGAAGAAAACCAAAGCTAACCATCGGCGATTAACGATAAATAGTAAGATTAGTCAAACAACCCGTTTATGAACGATAGGAAAATAAAAAAGGAGTTAAATTTTCCCGAAGGCTGGTAAAGAAGAATTCACTTGTCGGGAGTCCTAGAAAAATACCACAACTGTCAAAAATCAACCTACTAAAACGAACCAAATTTGCGCAAAAACACTTAAACTGGGAACTCTCTAAATGGCGCAATATATTATGGACAGACGAATCCAAAATAGTTTTATTTGGTACTCCTGGGACCAGGACATTTGTTCGCAGGTGGAAAAATCAAGAGTTTTAAGCGGAGTTTGCTGTTAAGAGTGTGAAGCACGGCGGAGCAAAAATTAACGTATGGTACTGGTCCCATTTTTGGATAAAACCAATGATGACGCCCGAGCTTATATTAGACGATGCTACAGTCCACAGGGGGACCAGGGCCTAGCTTGCTCATCAACTGCTCGTGTTGTGCGCTTTACTTTTCTCTCACGAGTAGAAGGCATCTACAGGTTTTTGCCAACTCCGAACGGCGAAGTTTGAGAAGCTTTCTAAGACAGGTATTACTCCTTGAGTGTTGTCAGCAGCTCGAAAGAGGTGGTGCCGTACAAAATTCGAAAAATTGGTGTTGAGCTGGGAATCGAACCTACACCCTTCGGCGTGTGAGCGTCGCAGTCTTCCCACAACGCCACGGCGGCCACCGCTCGAGTTTATGTCAGCATAATGAGCGAAACCATGTTGCCTTACGCAGAGTGGAATATGCAGCTCAGATGGATTCTATGAAGGTTTCCCTTTTTATTTCGGGATTGGGCAGCCCTAGTGTTGCAATCTGTCAACTGCCAGCTCTATCGTAAAGTTTGACATTTTTGAGGTTATACGTACTCAGAACGTTTTGACAGACAAGCGCTGTATGTGTTGTTTACAGTAACTTAAAAGACTCATCTCGCCCAAAAAATGCAATTAAATCGTGAAAATTTAGTGCGATTATATTTTACAACTTTCGACGTTGATTAACTTAACAATAGTGCATCGATGAACTTAATTCAATTTTTGGCGATGAAGCTCCATCAAGGACCAGTGCTTATCGATGGTATGGTGAATTCAACCGAGGCCGTGGTTCACTCAAAGACGAATTTCGTAAACGTCGTCCAAAATGTTCCGGATGTTGTTCCGGAAACCGTTGATGCTGTGCGCCAACTGATATTGCAATATCGTCAGATTGAGACAACCTTAGGCATTAGTGGGACCAGCATACATTCAGTATTGCATGAACATTTAACCGTCAAAAAATTTGTTCGCGTTGGATCCCACACAATTTGTCAATCGCTCAAAAAAAGGCTCGTGTCGATTGGTCAAATAAAATGCTCCAAAAATACGATCGCGGTGCTTCGAAACATGTCTATGACATCGTGACAGGTGATGAATCGTGGATTTACGCGCATGAGCCAGAAAGTAAACAGCAGTTGACTGTATGGGTGTTTCGAATTGAGCCAAATCCAACAAAAGTTGTTTGCGCACGAAGCACTTTCAAGCTAATGGTCGCCTAATGGACGAAAAAACTTGACGTGTCGCAACCGTACCACTAGAAGAACGCAGAACAGTCAATTCTGAGTGGTACACAACCATTTATTTGCCAGTTGTTTTCCAAGAAGTCAGGAAAACCAACTGCCGAAGACGGATCACTCTTCACCACGACAATGCGAGCTCTCACACATGGGCTCAAACAACTGCATTTTTGAGCACTAAAAACATCGATTTGATGAATCATTCGCCGTATGGTCCTGACTTGGCGCCGAATGACATCTTTTTATTCCCGTACGTAAAAAATAAAATGAGAGGTCAACGTTTTTCGACACCTCAAGAAGCGGTTGATGCGTTCAGAATGCATGTTTTGGAGATACCTCAATCAGAGTGGCAAAATGCTTCGACAGTTGGTTCAAACGCATGCAAAAGTGTACAGATCTTGATGGGGAATATTTTGAAAAACAATAAAGCTATTTTCGATGATAATTATTTGCTTTTGCTCTCTAATTCCGAAATATAAAAGGCAACCCTCGTACAGCAAGACAATCGCCCCAAACATACGAGCAAAGTGGTCAAAGAATTTTTTTTAAAGCAATGGAGTTCAAATTATGGAGTGGCCGCATCAGTCCCCGGACCCGAATTCCATTGAAAACATTTAGACAGATGTTAAGAAATCTGCATATGAAGCAAAACCCAAAAATACAAAACAGCTATGGGATGTTGTGGAGGTTGCGTGGAGGAATATCCCTGTTCAGCGATGTCAGGCCTTAATCGACTCCATGCCACGACGTTGTGACACTGAACTTAAAAATGAAGGTTATATGACCAAGTACTAAACCAATAAAAAAAAAACAAATGAAAACAAAAAGCTTTACTATTCCATTATCTTTTGCTTCATGAATTTTTGATCTTGGTGCACACTCCGAAATTCGTTGATATTCCGGATAAGGGGCCTCTTCAGAGTTCAGAATGTACTTTTTTCTTATCTTGTTTACAGGTTTTATTACTGATAGAATAAGGATGTTGTGTCATAAATACAATGTGACGATAGGAAGAAATTATTAGCAAAATAGTGACAAAATTGTGACATGGTTGAACATGGTGCTATTATTTTGCACAGTGCTGTATTTAAAAGTGTGTTCGTTGCGTCATTTGAAACTAGGCAGAAACCCTTAAGTTTTTTTGATGCGAACAGTACTTTTGTTGCAGATTCAAAAGACTCTAGGCGAGGCATGGATGGTCTTAAATTTGTCGACTTCAGTTGTTAGATTGCAACACAGGGGAGAGATCAAAAAGTGCAAACCAAACTCTCCTCTTGAAAGGACCCAAAAGCGTTTCCATGCTCATTCAGTGGCTTTGCTGCGTCTGTAGCGTTGGACTAGGAAAGTATTTTCAGAGAGGGCTTGGGCGCCTCCTAGGCCTGAAGATACCACATTTGGAAAAATTTATTTTGCGTCGAGGTAGATGGAATAAGCGCGTGGCTTTCGTGCTCAAAGACGTTCTGATTAAGACCTTGACGTTTTGTTTTCTAGATGGATAAGTTTCCCTCCCCTCATTTCAATTTTTAATTACTCGTTCTGTACATTCGATTCTCCCATGCTTTGCCTTCCTCAAATTACTTGGAGATCGTGCGCGTTTCGCAATTTTTGCACAAAGTGAAAAAATTCAACCGACAACGCGTTTCTTTGTGTAAAGCCTTTGTTCAACAGCCACATTTTTTGAGCGTCATAATTCTCAACCTCATGCGTTGTAGGCACATTCCTAAAGCTCGGCTCTTACCACGACGTCGCATGGGTCTAAAACTTGATGAGCGAACACATCCTTGTTTTTTCGTGCATTTCCAGGTTCTGTCGCCGCTTTAAAATTGGTAGTTGCAGTAGCTGTAAGGTAAGAATGGTTTCAAGCAATTCACAAGCCACCAGGTCAGATTTTATGTACCTCGCAGTCATCCATTTAAAATCAAACCAAAGCTATATCCCCTCGTCTTCGCTGAAAGTGATTTATGGACACGACCAACTTAAGGACTCAAGCTCTTGAACCGCGCGCGCAAAACCCTGCCAAGTTAAGTCCTCTTCACAAACCTCTCACCGTCCGTCCTCATTCCTCTACCGACAGACCGTCAACACGACGAATAAAAACTAAAGTCTCTTTTACTTGTTCCCAGAGAGAAATACCGCGAAGAGAGCCATTATTGAAGAGCAGCTTCACAGAGAGAGCCGCCACCACCACTCACAAAACAGATACGTATTCCGCTCGCTTTGGTGTTGGTGTGCAATTATATTCCGTTGTTAGTTGTTATTATTATTTGCGAATTCACTTAGTCACTCGTCCTGCTCTCCTTCATCCGTCCTCGGTCACCGCTCGCAACCCCACACGTATTCAATTCTCTCTCGCCCGCATTCGCTCTCTGCCGCTCAGTCGGTCTGCAGTCTCTGCCACCCTCCCGTCTAAGTCGCGCACCCACATCAACCCTCGGCAGCAAACAAAGCCAATTTGATATGATAAAAGCGTTTTGCCGGTATCATGAATCTTTTAATGCATTTAGTGGATGGGGCGCACAGCAATGGAGGTAACATCAACGCGGCAGCTCAGGGCGGGCGAGGCAAAACAAAAAACCGAGCAAAAAGGGAAATGCGACAGCAGAGCGGCTGAACGGCAGATACGGCGAATGGCTTCCTACGAGTGTGTATGTCCTTATCGGTTGTGCATACGGAGAAGTGTCGAGCTGAATGGTGAGGGCTGCATGGCAGGCGGTGGCATGAGTCCGTCGATGCCTGCGGTGGGGTGGCTGCTAGGAAAGTTCCTCGGAGAATAGATGGATGAATGTGCTCTTAATATTTCGACGAGTGATTAGGCTAATGGCATATTGGACATAAAAGCATCGCTTGTTCCTTTCCGTTTCTGCGAGTTGGTTATTCATTTTTTTTTTGTTTTCTTGTATTTGTTGTTGCTCGTAAGCGTTGTGTGTTAATTCTTGTGTGTGCCTGTGTGGTGCGGAAAGCGTTCAGGGGTTGAGTGGAGAGATGCATCGTTAGGATGTAATTGGATTGATGTGGTCTGAGGATATGGAAGCGCGCGGGTGGGACTTTGTTTGTCCTCATTAACCCGTTCAGTCGGTGCCACCGCGTTGTTACCAAGGAGCTGTGAAAGAGGGGCAGTGGGAGTGGACTCTTGAAAGGAATGTGTTAACTTGGTAGCTGGGCACGGATGAGAGTTAATGTAGCTTAACGTTCCGTTGCCTTTCAGAAAATACGCAGACGTGGACGTAGCAAACATTCGAAATTGAGATCTTATTTTGTTGGTAAAGGATTTGACAATTTGGAATCAAGGCAAAAGAGATTTTTGTTTTCTGAAATATGAAAAAGCATATCAACAGTTCTTATTGGGCTGGAAGGAAAGTCGCAGATCAGTACCCTTAAGATGACGCACACTGTCTGCCAAGTTAAGAGTGTGGACGGTGTCACTCCCCGATGCATGCACTTAACCAATAAAAATTGTCTTGAATCTCAGCAGCCTCTTAATGACCGGCAGTACTGCTTCCACACAGGTCCTCTGGTGATCTGATGGCAAATTTCACCCGAAAGTTGATACTTCAAACGGATTTGGCAGAGACTGTCGTAAGGCTCTCCTTACGAAAATGCCTGCTTTCGGTGTGGATGAATCTCATCTTCATTGGATATATGGATGAAATAACCTTACAAGTTCTATTGGATGGATTCAAGTCTGATGTGCACCACAATAATGCTGGTGTGCCCCAGGGCTCAGTTTTGTCTCCGACACTCTTCCCAATTTTTAAAATGATCTTCTGTCTGTGACTTATGATCCAATAAACTTCTTCACCGGATCCCTCAGCTTTGCATATTCCTTCCCTAGCTCTTCTCTAGCTTTTCCCTAGCTCTGGCCACTCCAAATACTGTCATTACAAGTCTATTGCCACTCTTCTGCAATAGTCCAGATGATGTGACTGGATTTATGAATCACATGATTCAAAATCACATCCGTATCACTATTTATAGTGACAACGGAAACACTGATGGAGGAAAGACCATCTGTCGCGGGATGGCGGCTAACAGACCCAGGCTTAGAGGGAACCTGACTGGTAGTGAAAGCTTAACCAGAGGCTATATTCTGGTGCCACGGGAGGTCAGGGGCCCCTGGAACTTCGGTTCCAGCCTGACCATTGCGTTAGGCCCCCTTGTGGGAGTTTCGTGGTGGCTGTCGTTTACCACCTAACATCGCGGGTAGAGTCGAGGATAGTGTACTGTGCTGACTTGTCTAGCCCATTGTTTAAGCAAAACTAGGCAAGTCGGTTAGGGGACTATCCCTTCTCAGTGTGGAGTTGCATTCTCAACCGGGCGCTGCGACCCAGAGAGGTGGGGTGATTGCCCCTCAAGCATGATCCCAGTTTGGTACTTGGGTAGCTAAGACGTTTAGTCTTGCGTTACTTACGACTCTTGGGAAAAAGGTTCCCCGTGATATAAGCAGTTAAGGCAGGTGATCACGTAAAACCAAATCTCACATCTTCTGCAATAGACTTGGAATGACAGTATTTGTTAAGCTCGCAAAATTCCGATCTCGACGGTATACTCGATTGGGGTCACAAGAGTAGAGTGGAGTTTTACGCTTCC
Source organism: Eristalinus aeneus (assembly GCA_955652365.1). Taxonomy (NCBI): domain Eukaryota; kingdom Metazoa; phylum Arthropoda; class Insecta; order Diptera; family Syrphidae; genus Eristalinus; species Eristalinus aeneus. Next base: position 52,105,075 of record OY019131.1, on the reverse strand, counting down.
AAAATCCAGTGCTGTCTACTGTCATTCAAGAGATTCTTAGTTAATCTGCCATTATCCATGAATGGCTCTTGCGTTGTTGAAACCGAACGACTTTCCATCCTAGGCGTGTCTATCAACTCAAAACTAAGTTGGAACGATCACATTTTCGAGATCCCAAAAAATGCAGCGAAATATCAACGTTTCTTAAAGCGATGCTAGAAATAATTCACCCGTTTTAATCTGACAACAATTTACAAGGCACACATCCTCCACAACTTGAGTATAATGCTCCTATCTGTCACGGAGTCTTTAAAACCTCCGTGCACCTACTAGATAGAATTCATTAGCGACCGCTAAAACTTGTTGGTAATAATATTTCTTCTAAGTCAAATGACTGGGGTGCATGGGCCTGTACACGCGAGGTAACGTCGTTGATTGCGCTCAACATGGCGAGCTGTCAAGGCTATCCTCGTTAGTGCACAGGTCAAGTTATCGTACAACCTCCACACGGCGCCCCCTGGATAGCCATCGCAACACACGTTGTATGGTGAACCAATGTATGCAGCGAGCCCCTCTGCCCGAGGGTTTAAATAGTGGGCCTGGCCTACTAGTTTGTGGGTTGTGCGTGAGGGTAACTTCCTCACCACGTAAAAAATCGTTAGTTCAGAGAACCCGATATGCCTCGGATAAGGACGGATCAAATGTTGACGACCTCAGCAAACGTTTTCAGGACAATGATTTTCGGTTTTGCACATGGAATGTGAGGTCCCTTAACAGGCCACGTGCAGCCGAACAACTTGCGGAGGCCCTTGACTGCTAGAAAGCAGACATAGCCGCCATCCAGGAAGTGCGATGGGATAGGCCCGGCAAGAAAACGATAAATTCTACTACAGCGTTTGCTACAGCGAGAGAAGGCAGGGCTTATTCGGATCCGGATTTGTTGTTCGAGGCAGATTTTGGCAAAAGGCCTTGAGCTACGACCCCGCCAGCGAACGCCTCATGACAATCCGCATCATGGCTAAATTCGGAATCATCAGCCTAATATGCGCTCACGCCCCGACAGAGGAGAAGGATGACAACACCAAGGATCACTTCTTTGATCTCCTAGAAAGAACATACGATCGATACCCCAGCTAAGACACTAAGATCGTTCTAGGTCATTTCAAAGCTCAGCTGAGAAAGGAGGACATCTTTGCTGGAGTCATCGGTAAACATAGCCTGCAAGACAACACATCCGGAAACGGACTTAGGCTGTTGGACTTCGCCTCGGGGCGGAATCTTCCTGTGGCTAGCACGCATTTACAAAGGGACCTGGCGATCTCCTGATCAATCAACCGTCAACCAGATTGATCACGTTGCGATCGACGTCAGACACTCCTCCAGTATTCTCGATGTCCGAACTTTCCGAGGTACAAACATCGACTCGGATCATCACCTTGGTGTAGCCAAGGTAAGAACTCGGATATCGAGAGAGGAACGGAGCGGAGACAGGCCAAAATGGTTTGACGTCGAAAAGCTACAATCGCAGCCGATTGCTGGGAACTTTGCCGACCGAGTCTCCCTGAAACTCACTCAGAGTTCGACGCTTCCTGCACTAAGCATAGAAGAAGAATGGAAACGTTGTCAAGAAGCCATCAAAGAAGCTGCTACTGATGTGCTGGGTTTCACGTCACCACCCAGAAGGAACCCATGACTTGACGACGAGTGCAGGCAAGCGCACGCATCTAAACAAGACGCCTATAAGGCGAAGTTGCATCGAACAACGAGAGCTGTTCGTGAGCTCTACGAACAGAGAAGAAGGGAAAAGCAACGGCTTCTAAGAAGGAAAAAGAAGGAGCATGAGAAGCGCGCGGTCGAGGAAATGGAAAGGTGCTATGGCAGGAATGAAGTCCGAAAGTTTTACCGAAAGGTAAAACACCCATTGGGAGGATACAAGGTTCGGACCAAGGCCTGCCGGGACCCAAACGGACAACTCATGGTAGAGTCGCAGTCTGTGCTGAGAATCTGGAAGGACCATTTCTGCAGACTCCTTAATGGCGATAACGGCCCCAATTCCGCTGTTGGGCAGAATGTTCCACTCAATTTGGACGATGATAGACGAGCATTCCGTCCCAAGCTGAAGTCGAACAAACCTGCTGGAGCGGACGGACTGCCCGCAGAACTATTTAAAGCAGCTGGAGATGACCTGGTTGGGCGGATGCACCAGCTCATCTGTAAGATATGGTCGGAGGAAAGCATGCCCGATGAGTGGAATCTCAGCGTCGTTTGCCCGGTTCACAAGAAGGAGAACCCTTTGACTGCGCCAACTACCGGGGGATTAGTCTCCTGAACATCGCATACAAGATCCTCTCTGCGTATTGTGTGAGCGTCCGAAGCCGTTTGTCCGTGACCTGATAGGTCCCTATCAGTGTGGTTTCAGGCCAGGGAAGTCCACAATAGACCAGATTTTCACATTACGGCAGATCCTGGAAAAGACCCAATACATGCACATCGACAATCACTACCTATTCGTCGATTTCAAAGCAGCATATGACAGTGCTCATAAAGACGAGCTATACAGTGCCATGTATAGTTTTGGCATCCCTACCAAACTCGTCAGATTGTGTAGGATAATGGTGAAGAACTCTCGCTGCTCCGTCAAGGTCGGTAACGAACTCACCGAGACCTTAAATGTCAAAAAAGGCTCTAGACAAGGCGACGCACTGTCGTGTGATTTCTTTGACATTACCCTCGAGAAGATCGAGCTTAACTCACAAGTCAACACCAGAGGCACGATCTCCCAGAAATCACTTCAAATGCTAGCTTACGCTGATGATATTGACGTGATTGGACGAACACAGCGAGCCGTCAATGAGGCGTTTGCTGGCATTGAAGCGGAAGCGGCTAAAATGGGTCTAGTGGTAAATGAGGGCAAAACGAAGTACATGCTGTCATCAAGGAAGGACACACAACATCGACGTCTCGGACAGAGCGTCACACTAGGTTGCAGAAAATTCGAGGTAGTCAAGGACTTCGTCTACCTCGTCTCCGCGGTAAATAGGGACAACAACATCAGTTCCGAAATCAAACACAGAATCACTCTTGCAATCGCTGTTTCTTTGGGCTCAAGAGGCAATTGAGTAATGAAGCCCTCTCTCGAAGGACTAAGCTTGCTTTATATAACAGCTTGATCATCCCAGTCCTACTTTATGGCGCGGAATCTTGGACGTTAGCAAAGGCGGATGAGGAAGCCTTAGTCTTTTCGAGAGAAAAGTTTTGCGTGCGATGATTTGTCCACCTTGCGTTGATGGCATCTGGAGGAGAAGATCTAATGACGAACTCTATGGGCTGTACAGCGACATGCGGCTGGTCATGTGTCTACGGCCACTGCTCCGGCCCGATAAATCTGTGAATCCGTGTCATTGGGACAACGCAACAGAGGACGACCTAGACTAAAGTGGCGCACACAAGTGGAGAAAGACATCAACCAACTTGGAGTGCGCAAATGGAGACAGATTGCGAAAGATCGTGCTGGCTGGAGATTCATGTTGGTTGAGGCCCGGGTCCACCCCGGACTGTAGCGCCACAAGAAGAAGAAGAAGTCAAATGACTCGATAGAACATTGACGTCATGTTGCGTCGTTATTACTCCTTTAACGTTATTTCAGCAACAAATACTGTAATGAGTTAGCCGGTTGCGTTCTTTTCCTTCAAGAATTTACCCGCAATACTCGCCTCGGTAGGAATACCCACCTTCAAACGCACAATCAAGTTTAGAGACTCGTTCTTCAGCTACACGAATATGGAATGCTTATTACAATCCATTCGTTTCCTCTTTTCCTCTATGCCTTCAGCCCCTGCTGTGACTAAATCTCGGTTACAAAAGGGTTCCAAATAATCCAAATAAAAAATATGAGAACCTTAGTTTTTGACAAAATCGCAGGGTCAATGTTGTCATGATAGTAGAGTTTAAATAAGTCAAGCTGTGGGAATTAGAGTTATGCAATTCTGGGTCTACATACTTCCTGGACTTAGGTCAAGTCCTGAACATGCTGCTGAAACTAACAGTGCTTAGCTTTATGGGCAAGTATCCAAAGTATTGCTTCACAACTACAGTTGTGTTCATACAAATAGCAGTGCCCCCCAAAAAAGACAAATAATTTTCTATTAAATCAGATTGTTTTATTATTTTTTCAAAAAACGTATACTAAAGTAAAGTATTTCAGTCTTAACAGGTATATCACAAAATAAACGTTGTTCATAACTTTTAACTATTTTTTTTTTGGTCGTAGTAATATTTCGCAGTTGTTCATAAAAATAGTAGTCTTTAGAATTATGCTGTGCCTAGTCAACAGAAATCAATAAAACAATATGAAATCAGTACTATTTACAGCTTACCATTAGTACTTTGTAGCAAAGCCTTTGTTTTTTATCACTGCGCTGCTTCTTCGTGGCATTGAGTCCACCAGACTCCGACATCTCTCAACTGGTATGGCTTCCCATGAGTCTCGCACTACCTCCCGCAATTCCTTGGCGTTTTTTGGTTTGGCCTCATGGACAGAATATTTAACATCGCCCCACAAGTTCTCAAGGGGGCTTAGGTCAGGGAATTGTGCTGGCCACTCCATAACGGTTATTCTTTTTCATCAAACCAAGATTTTGCCCGTTTTGATGTATGTTTTGGATCATTATCTTGTTGATATAGCCAAACTAGTGGTATTTCCTCCTCGGCATATGGCAGCATAACCTCTTCTAAAATTTTAACGTACGTAACACCGTCCATTATACCCTTGATAGGATATAAAGGCCCAACCCCATTATATGAGAAACAGGCCTAAACCATTAGTTATGCTCCTCCGTGTTTAACAGTTTTAACTGTATACTGGTGATTATATTTTTCATTCTTTGGTCTCCTTACATACTCCCGACTACCCTTGCACCCAAATAAGGCTATTTTGCTTTCATCGCTCCACAGAATATTCCTCCTCTCCTTAGGCCAATTTTTGTGAAACTTTGAGAATGCGCATCTTTTTTGCACATGCTTTTTTGTCAAAAGCGGTACATTTCGCGGGCTTCGAGCTGGTAGTTTAGCCTCTAGAAGACGTCTTCCAACCGTCACAGCACTCACCGGAAGTTGGAGTTGTTCCCTTATCTGTCTGGAGCTTATTGAAGGGTACTCCTTTGCCATGTTGATAATTTTTCTTTCAGTTTGTTTAGCCATCACTCATTTTGGAGAGCGTGTTTCGGGCCTAGCTTTCCAGTTTAGCGCATTGCTGAACCAATTTCGCTGAATATCCTATGATTTCCTGGATTGAAGCATATGTTTTTCATTTCAAACGCAATTTTTTGATCAAATTCCGTATATCTTCGGTACAATGTTTTCCATTTCCATCGACAACAAACAAAAGACAACATACCAGGTATACCGGTATGAAGTATGCGTCAAGATACAAATGTCTCGATAGGGAACATTTGTTGTGAACGAGCCCTTATTTTTGTTTTTTGCTTGTTTGCTATGACATCTGTGAAAAATATTTAGAATACATCAAGTCATTGAACAGACAACATCATATTTTTTTCATCGTGTTTAAAATGTCGAATTTTGTACCAGAAAGTGATGATTTGCGGAAAGCATTAATTTTTTGTTTCATTTGAAGAAAAAAGCTACAGAGTCGCATCGAATGCTTGTCGAGGCATATGGTGATCATGCTCTATCAGAAGCAACATGCAAAAAATGCTTTCAACGGTTTAGAAATAATGATTTTGATGTGAGAAATGAAGAAAGTGGAAGACCACCAAAAAAGTTTGAAGACGCCGAATTGCAAACGATATTGGATGGAGATGACACTTTGAGTCAAAAGCAAATGGCAGCAATGTTAAATGTTGAACAACAAACAGTTTCTGATCGGTTAAAAGCTATGGGAAAGATCCAAAAGTGTGGAAAATGGGTGCCACATGAATTGAATGAAAAACAGATGGAAAATCGAAAAAACACTTGTGAAATTTTGCTTCAAAGACACAAAAGAAAATCAGTTTTGCATCGGATTGTTACTGGCGATGAAAAATGGATTTATTTGAAGAATAAGTTAATCTGGGACAACCATCAACATCGACCGGAAAACCAGATCGATTCGGCAAGAAGAAAATGCTGTGTGTTTGGTGGAACCAGAAAGGTGTGCTGTACCACGAGCTCCTAAAACCTGGTGAAACCATTAATACTGATCGCTACCGACAACAAATGGTCAATTTGAACCATGCATTGATCGAGAAACGACCAGAATGGGCCAGAAGAAACGGCAAGGTAATTTTGCTCCATGACTATGCACCTGCATACAAAGCAAAACCGGTTTAGGATACAATCAAAACACTTGGCTGGGAGCAGCTGCCCCACCCGCCGTATTCACCAGACTGTGCTCCTTCTGACTATCATTTATTTTCATCGATGGGACACGCATTGGCTGAGCAGCACTTTGATTCCTACAAGGATCAGACATTGGGTGTCTGATTGGTTTGCTTTAAAAGACGAACAATTTTATTGGCGTGGTATTCACAAATTGCCAGAAATGTGATCAAAATGTGTAGAAAACAATGGCCAATACTTTGAATAAAATGTTTTTACTTTCCCATTAATAATTAGTGTTTTATTTTCAAAAAAATCAAATTTCATACCGGTAGACCTGGTAGTGCCCTTGTGCTGATACCCAAATTTTAAATCACAACTGTAAGTGCTCTAGACGACTGATTGCAGGAGATTTGGTATACAAAAACATTCACTAACCAAACAAGAATACACAAATATTTTTTAAAAGTTCTGAGACACTTTATGGTAAAACCGAAAAACACTTCTATTTTTATAAACAGGCTTTAATCAACAGATTTCATTGAATCAGTGAGAAAAGGAGAAAGTAAGCCTCTATTTGTAAATTTTTATTTTTATTTCTGGTATGGTATCTTAGTCACCGGAAAATACAATAAAAGCGGATATATGTATATTTGGAAAAAGGATCTTCTTCTTCTGCTATCTATATGAACACAACGATATATGTACATCGTTCCTACCTAGGCAGTTTCAAATGTTTTCTTTCAGCACATATTGCTTAAAATATTAAACTTAATGTCTTATTTAGAATTTGGAAGGTTGAAAGCAAGCCCGACGATTGGTATACTAGCTCCCTTTATCCTACCCACAAAAAAGGCGATCCTACCTCATGCAAGGACTGACGATTTATCTTTCGGTTGCATGTCGCCTACAAATTCCTGTCCAGCATATTGTGTAAACTAATCTAATCGACACGTACCATTACGGCTTCCGGCCCGGCAAATCGATAATAGACCAAATATTCACACTAAGGAGCGTTTCAAATCGATACACACCACCTTTTTATCGATTTTCAAAGTCGCATACAGCAGCAATCATCGCAAAGAACATTCTGACGCGATGGTCGAATTCGAGATCGCGAGAAAACTGATCCGGTTGTGTCGCACAATGCTGACACAAACGCGATGCACCATGTAGTTTAATTTGAGAGCCTCTGAACCATTCCAAACCTCCACCAGATATCGTTAAGGAGATGCACTGTCGTGTGACTTCTTCAATATTGTGCTGGAGAGGATAGTGCGGAGGGCACTATCTTCTACAAATCAGTGCAATTCCTGGGATATGCCAATGACATCGATATTTGTTGTAGATGTAGAAGCATTCACGGTTATTAAAGAGCTAGCGAAACGAACTGGTCTAAGCGTGAAAGAGATGAAAACGAAGTACATGCTGTCGACAACGAATAGTTTCGTCGAACAACACCTCATTCGGAATATGACAATTGACAGCTACAACTTTGAGGTAGTCAAGGAGTTTGTCTGCATCGTGGCAAACGTGAACTCCACAAACAAAACTTTAGTGGAGATTCGGCAAAGAATCATCCTTGATAACCGCGTTTACTTCGGTTTGTCAAAACAGCTTGGCTCGAAACTCCTGACTCGAAGGGCTAAAATAATGCTTCATAGGACGCTATTCCTACCCGTATTCCTATAATTTCTATACGGAGTCGAGTGCTGGACGATAAGCAAAACCGCAGAGCACATTCTTGGTTCCTCTTAATGCAATATTCTGCAACGAATACATAGTCATGTCTCCGAAAAAGGCGAATGGAGGAAAGGACACAACTGCAAACTCTTCTGTACCACGATGTAGCTGTATTTAGTTTAAATGGCAAAAGTCCGTCGGCTACAGTGGCTGGACCTCATAGAGCGAATGGATAACAACGGTCCAGCTAAGAAAGTCTTCGGATCACAGCCTCCGCGTTCGGGAAGGAGAGTAAGGTGGAACCTCCGATATAGAGACCAAGTCATTGCGGATGCTAAAGAGCTTGGTCTTGACAACTGGAAGCAGCGCGCCCGGGACCGCCTAGAATAGAAGTCAGTTATAGCTCAGGCTCAGACCCTTCATGGCTCACAGGCCTGTTAAAGAACAAAAAACAGGTTTTTAGCAGTAAAGGAAAAGGCATTCAATCAAAGTCTCCTGAAGAGGCTCAGTAGCAGTTCATGTAACTTTACTTCCATTACAATTATTTTGAAGTTTAGAGTGCGGAGGGTCTAGGTTTGATTCCCAGCTGAACATCCCGAGCTGCAGCTTGCAGGTCGCAAGGAGTAATAACTGTCTAAGAAAGCTTCTCAAACTTCGCCGCTTGGAGTCGGCAAAAACCTGTAGGTCCCTTCTACTCGTGAGAGAACAGAAGCGAGCACAACACGAGTAGTTGATGAGCAAGCTAGGCCCTCGTCCCCCTGTGGACTGTCGCGCCAACAATTATTATTATTATTATTATTACATACTGTGAGCGTCAAAAGTGAGTAAACAAATAACTGATTACTGTATAAAGATGAAAATTAGGTCAAAACAACAACAAAACTCAATTTCCATTGATACACAAAAACAGCTTTATTCAATGTGACCAATTATTCAAAAAAATAAAGCTTCTCTAGCGGATTTGCCTTTAACGAGGGAAAACTTTAAAATAGCGCAAATTTCGGCGTTAGTGAACTCCATTTTTAAACGTCTATAACTTTTGAACGCAATATCCAAACTAATCATGCATAGTGTCGTTTAGTAGGTTATGTCAAGACCTTTCAAATGCCAGATACGAGCTTTGTAGCGCTGTGTATATTGCCAGAAAATTCAAAAGACAAAAAGGCGGAAGGGGGTATTTGACCTTATAAAGAAATGTTTCGCATTTTTTGAAACATCTTTGAAGTTTGGTGTTGCGAGTTAGTTTACAAAGATTCGTACGCAGTAAAGCATAAGTTTGGCTGGCCATTAATAATCATACTAGCACAGTTCCTTTTATTCAAACATGTGTTTGGAATGCATCATTTGTTCAAACATTCGTCTTGAATGGAACTACTTAATTCCACGAACATGAGTAGTCGCCCGCTTCAATATTTGGGTGGAACTATATAGTTTCTCGGAATTAGTTCATTGAACTAGTTCATTAAACTATTTTATTAAACTAGTTCATTGAACTTATTCATTGAGGTAGTTAATGAATCAGTAGGTCTATGAACTAGTTCCTTATATTCTGATGCCTAGGAGGATTTAAAATCAGGGACTGAAAAAGACCGAATCCCAAAAAATCGAAGACTGAAAATCATCCCAATCCTAAAAGGCCTCAAATCTGACAAACTTCAAAGAGAAAATAAGTTTTAAAATTCTTGTACAATACAAATTGTCCATTTTACAAGTTTAATTGGCCAAATTTAGTACGCTCCAAGCCACCTTGGGCAGGGTGTTTTCACGTAGAGAGAGAGGGGCTATGAAACCTTTGAACGCAAGTCTTGATCGTATGTGACAAATATTCGACTCATTTTTTTTTCTACTTCAAGATGCTCAACAGATGTCGATTGTAAGTCCTTTTCTTTTACTTCAAATGACAGCTGAGCTCAACAGATATCGATTGTAAGGCCTACTTACTTGAAACCCCACAATGAATGGCCCAGTACTGTGTCATGTAGAGCTTCCTTTCTTGGGAGGATGTAATTCTGGCCTCTAGAGTTTTGAAAATTCTGTTTTCTGTCTTACCACTTCCCGTATCTTAATTTAAAAATTCTGTCACTGGCCCAAGTGGGAGTCAACTTTGTTTGTAATGTTCATCGCGCTTTGAATCTCATTTACCACGCCCCTCCACTTGGGCAAAATTTCTCGTCAGCGGTCTCTAGTTGCGAGCTGCGGTGCAGTGAAGCTGGTCTATTTTGCGCATCGTCGCAATCGAGCAAGTGCTCCGTGGTCTAGATTCCAAAGCTTTTCAGACAGAAAAAGTGTAGCATATGCGGCTAAATGACCATCCTTCTGCAAGGGTTGTGTTCGTAAATGGCGAAACCTACTGGGAGCCACATTCCTCATTTTGTCACTTTTTTAAATCAGCATCCTCTCTGTAAACGCAATGAAGAAATCAACAGGCTGGGTCGCTAGTCCCATACTCCCTCTATAGTTGCCACGAAGTGGTCATTGTCAGTTGGCATAACCTGCAATTGAAAGCATGCTTCGCGTCAATAGCTCCCATCTCAACAGCACAGTGAGAAAATTTAGATATCATTTCTAAGTGCACCCCCTCAGGAGGATCCTCCAGACTGACCGACGACCTTGAAAGACGCATCGACAGCACCGCAAACAGTGGAGTCTCCGTCGGCAGCACTCCACCATCGCGTAATATTCGAAAGTGTAATATTCGAACGGCACTCCAACGTCTTCTAAAACGGGAAGCACGTAACGCAGAAAATGTTCCGCAGCCACTTGCAGCACACCCACCCACAGTGAGTCTGTGCAAACATTACGCTTCACGCCTAGCCCACCACCAGATCCGTCGGCGGCGCCCTCAGCAGCGTCAGTCGCCGCATTACCAATTCAAAAGCCATCGAGCTTCGCGTAATAACTAATATTTACCCGAACTTCTCGAGTGAGGACACAGCTCGAGAGGAAAAAAGCGATTCCCTCTCGTCTTCATTTGAAATTCAAATGCTCGCAATGCGCGGAGCCGAGATGTGCCGTGGTGCCTCCGATGCCACAACCGCCACCGCCGCCGTGGAGGATGACTTCGCGATGACGGTGCTGCTTGGTGTGACCCTCACGAATTCATGGTTTTTAAGCGCGCCGCGAGCCGGAGAGAAACTGTGCTGCCGCCGTAGCCGTAGCCGTAGCTGTCGTTGTCGCTGATGTTGCGTCACGACGAAGGCTTGGTCATGTGACCTGGCGGTTGTCAAATATTTCCCCGTTCTGACGTGACTCGCTGAGACAGATTTGCATTGACGAATTTGGCAAGTTTTTTTTGTCAACATGCGCCGCATGTAACATGTGGTGCGTGCCAGCGACGACGGCTGTGCGACATTTTTGGACGGACGTGGCCTCGAGGTGATAAGAGGATTTCACAATATTTGACCAAGACCAAGGCATGTGCCGACTGCTGACGCGGACGTGTGCGGCGAAGCTGGACAATTGATGTGTTTCATTAACGGCGGCAGGCGATCGGCGGTCGGTTGTCGGCTTCTTGGGTGGGACTGGTCGAGAAGGCTGTTGGAATGGAAAGTTTCTGCAGTCATTTGTGCGTGAATCTGTGGAAAATTTTCTTTAATCGAGGGCTAATTGCTGGTGGCGAGAATAATGTGAAGAGGTGAATAGAATTCGTACATTTTCGCAGTGCTATGGAATTTTTATTTCTTTCTACGGTCAAAACAAACATTTCTTGGAACTTTCGGACAGGGGCTGCAGTGTATGTATGTGGATCGCGGGTCTTGGTTGTAGATACTCAATTTTGTAAAGTTACATTTTTAAATGATGCCTGGCAAATGCATGTTGTACATACGTGTAAAAGGTTTCGTCTATTTAATGTGTGTGACAAAAAAAATTCTGTGTAACTTTAAATATTCTAATTCTAATTTTAAATATCTTGGGGCCACAGAAGTCTTTTTAATACTTCATTGTTGACCGTCGTGGCCGCTGAACCCTATGTTCGGTATGAATCATAGTATTCAGCGGTATGAAGTGTGGCTGGTGTTATGGTCGGCAGCGGAATGAAGCGTGGGTGATGTTGAAAAGTTGGAGGAGTGTTAAATGTTGCGAAACATTGTTCTGTTACGGGGGTATCGGGGTGAAGTTGTGGTTATATAAATAAATTGACTGGATAAATAAGTAATACTATTATTTTAGTGCATTCATGTAAAATGTTATATAAATGTGATTATGAATTCGCGTTTTATCTCTAGTTAAACAGAATCATAATGGCAACTGAGACGATGATGGTGAACATTGAGCATCGCGCTGTAATTAAATTTCTCACTAAGCAAGGAAAAAGTCAAAAAACTATTCATGAAGAGATGGTGGCTGTTTAACAGGGCTCCGCGCCTTCGTTATCAACTGTGAAAAAGTGGTCAAGTGAGTTCAAGAGAGGCAGCGAGGGCATTGAAGACGACCCACGCTCCGGCGCCCCGTCTACTGCTTGTACGGGAGAAAGCATCAAAGAACTCGAAAAATTTGTTCTTGAGGACGCCCAAATAAAGGTGAAAATGATGGCAGAGATCATCAAGCTTTCAATTAGTACCATTCACACCATTCTTCATGACCATCTTAAGCTTTCGAAGGTCAGTGCAAGGTGGATGCCACGAATGCTCAGAGCGCCTCAGAAAAATGTGAGAATCGCATGCTGTAGAGAGCTTTTGGAGATGTGTAATGAGAACGCGGACGGTGTTATGGATCGAATTGTTACTGGGAACGAAACATGGGTTCACTCTCTATGACCCTGAAAGTAAACAAGAATCTATGCAGTGGCATAAAAAAGGAACAGACGCCCTGATGAAGTTCAAAGTCACTCCGTCTGCCAGGAAGCTCATGGCCACAGGTTTTTGGGAGTCAAAGGGAATCTTGCTCATTGAGTACAAAATAAAAGGTGAAACCATCAAAGCCGCATCCTACGCTTCCATTTTGCATAATTTGCGGGGGGAAATTAAAAAGAAAAGACGGGGTAAACTCGCAGCGGGTGTGTTGCTTCTTCATAACAACGCTCCTGTTCACACGACGCGAGTTTCCAAGGCTGCTGAGCGAGGTTGTGGTTTCGAAAAATCCAACACCCACCCGATAGTCCAGACATTGCCCCTAGTGATTAATTCCTGTTTCCGTATTTGAAGAAATGTCTTCGTGGAAAAAGATTTTCGGATGATGAAGAACTCAAGTCGGCAATAAATGAGTATTTTGCAGAGAAAGAAGGAAATTATTTTTTGAAAGGGTTTAAAAAAACGTATCTCAAGATGTAACAAATGCATTGATGTTAGGGGAGATTATATATTGAAAAATAAAAACTATTTAAATTGAATTCGCACTTTCTTTTATATCGATACCGAAAATACAGTCGTGTGCAAAATATTAGCGCTGTGTTCAAACTTGTCACAATTTTGTCACTATTTTGCTAATAACGTTTGCCTACCGTCATGTAAACACATCATATTTATGGCACAACATCTTTATACTATTAGCAATAAAACCTTTAAAAAAGACAAGAAAAAAGTCCATTCTGAACTTAGAAAAGACCCGTTATCGGGAATAACACCTAATTTCGGTGTGTGCAAAATAATAGCACCAAGATCAAAAATTCATGAAGTAAAAGATAATGGAATAGTAAAGTTTATTGTTTTCATTTTTTTTATTGAATTAGTACTTGGTCACATAACCTTTATTTTTAAGTACAGCGTCACAACGTCGTGGCATGGAGTCGATTAAGGCCTTAGCTGAAGAGGGATATTCCTCCACGCAACCTCCACAACATCCCATAGCTGTTTTGTATTTTTGGGTTTTGCTTCGTATGCAGATTTCTTAACATTTATCCAAAGGTTTTCACTGGGATTCAGGTCCGGAGACTGAGGCGGCCACTCCATAACTTGAACTCCATTGCTTTGTAAAAATTCTTTGTGCAGTCTGCTCGCACAGTTTGGAATTATCGTCTTGCTGAAGAATCCATCTAACTGGCACATTCTACTCTGCTTAAGTTAGCATAGTTTTGCTTATTATCCTGACATAAACTCTGGCGGTCATCGCCGGTTTTACCCAAAATATTGGACCAGTACCGTAATAGGAGAAGCATCCCCATTCATTAATTATTGCCCCTCCATGCTTTACAGTCTTGATAGTGTACTCCGGTTGAACCTCTTGGTTTTTCCGCCTACGAACAAACGTTCTGCTCCCAGGAGTACCAAATAAAACTATTTCGGGTTCATCTGTCCATAATATATTGCGCCATTTAAAAGTTCCCAGTTCGGGTGTTTTTTCGCAATTTTTTTTTTTTTTTCGTTTTAGTAGGTTGATTTTGACAGTAGTGTACTTTTCCGGGACTTCTGGCAGGTGAATTCTTCTTTAGGAGCCTTCTTCTTATTGTTGGTGTCGCCACGGGTGAATTTAATTCCACTTTTACTTTCCTAGCGTGGCCGCCGTCGCGTGGTGGTTAGAGTGCGACGATCACACGCCGAAGGGTGTAGGTTCGATTCCCAGCTCAACCATAATTTTTCGAATTTTTCACTCCACCACCTCTTTCGAGCTGCTGACAACACTCAAAGAGTAATAACTGTCTAAGAAAGCTTCTCAAATTTCGCCGTTCGGAGTCGGCAAAGAACTGTAGGTCCCTTCTACTCGTGAGAACAGTAGCGTGCACAACACGAGTAGTTGATGAGCAAGCTAGGCCCTGGTCCTCCTTTGGACTGTAGCGCCAACAATTATTATTTTACTTTCCTAGTGTTCATAAAAGGGTGACGTTTGAGTAATCTCACTATTTGTCGTTCATTGGCTGGGCTTAGTTTCGAGTTTCTTCCTTTTTTTTCTTCCTGTTGAGCGTATTTTTTGGCATTTGCGATCATTTTATTTGAACACCTAACAATTTCACTTATAAATTAAAAGGTTTTACCCTAAGAGAACAATTTTTTCTATTAAGGCACGTTTCTCTGGAGTACAATGCACGACCCATTTTACTTTGCTAACAACGTTGCACTTTGAAATATTGTCTTTAAATTATTACAATAATATGTGTGGAATTAGTGTATGACCGAAAACAATTCAAAAGAATGGTGTAGACTTCGAAAATGTTGCTCAGAATGTCGGGGTGCGATTATTTTGCACATTTAAATTCGGCTGCATTTCCGGTAATAGGATTTTTCTTAATGACAAGATTCATTTTCTTATCAACTTGTATATGGGTTTTATGAGTGATATAATAAGGATGCTGTGCAATAACTATGAGGCTCTTGCCTGTTCATAGGAAAACGTTTTTATTCAAAGTATTGGCCATTGTTTTCTACACATTTTGACCACCTTTCTAGCAATTTGTGAGTACCACGCCAGTAAAATTGTACGTCTTTTAAAGCAAACCAATCAGACACCCAATTTTCGACCTCCTCGAAAGAATCAAACTGCTGCTCAGCCAATGCGTGTCCCATCGATGAAAACAAATGGTAGTCGGAAGGAACCAAGTTTGGTGAATACGGCTGATAGGGTAGCTGCTCCCAGCCAAGTGTTTTGATTGTATCCTGAACCGGTGTGCTGGTGCATTGTCATGGAGCAAAATTACCTTTCCGTGTCTTCTGGCCCATTCTGGTCGTTTCTCGATCAATGCATGGTTCAAATTGATCATTTGTTGTCGGTAGCGATCAGTATTAATGGTTTCACCAGGTTTTAGGAGCTCGTGGTACAGCACACCTTTCTGGTCCCACAAAAACACACAGCATTGTCTTCTTGCCGAATCGATCTGGTTTTCCGGTCGATGTTGATGGTTGTCCCAGATTAACTTATTCTTAAAATAAATCCATTTTTCATCGCCAGTAACAATCCGATGCAAAACTGATTTTCTTTCGTGTCTTTGAAGCAAAATTTCACAAGTGTTTTTTCGGTTTTCCATCTGTTTTTCATTCAATTCATGTGGCACCCATTTTCCACACTTTTAGATTTTTCCCATAGCTTTTAAAGGGTCGGAAACTGTTTGCTGTGCAACATTTAACATTGCTGCCATTTGCTTTTGACTCAAAGTGTCATCTCCATCCAATATCGTTTGCAATTCGGCGTCTTCAAACTTTTTTTGTGGTCTTCCACGTTCTTCATTTCTCACATCAAAATCATTATCTCTGAACCGTTGAAACCATCTTTTGCATGTAACTTCTGGTAGAGCATGATCACCATATGCCTCGACAAGCATTCCATGTGACTCTGCATCACTTTTCTTCAAATGGAAATAAGAAATTAATGCTTTCCGCAAATCATCACTTTCCGGTACAAAATTCGACATTTTTAACACGATGAAAATATATGATGTTGTCTGTTCAATGACTTGATGTATTCTAAATATTTTTCACAGATGTCATAGCAAACAAGCAAAAAACAAAAATAAGGGCTCGTTCACAACAAATGTTCCCTATCGAGACATTTGTATCTTGAAGCTCACTTCATATAGGTAGACCTGGTAATTAGCATAACAGTGACAAATTCGAGCACAGTGCTATTATTTTGCAAAGTACTGTATATTGAAGGACCCTCGTATGTCAGTCCCGGGGCTTATTGAGTGATGTGTTGCTGAGCCACACTTCATTGTATCCAATTCCAAAGTTCCACATTTCTGAAAGGCTTAATATGATTCATCCTTCCTTCAAAAGCACCTATGGACTTCCAGAGAATTTTTTTTTATCTCGAGTACAGTAGAATCACACCCCAATTGGTGGTGTAAGTTCATTAAAGCGTTTCATTGATGTTCGCCTCACCGCGCTCATTTACGCTTCCTTCCTCCTCCTGCTGATATACCCACCATCAATTACCCCCAATTCTCCACAGGCATGGAACAGCCGCAACTTCCAGCCATTCCACTGGGAATGAATACTTATTCCAGGACCAAAACACAATGAAGAGAATTCCATTACTTAACTTGCCAATTGTTTCGAGAAGTCATCTCCGCCCCACCGACGCGCCAGTGCCCGCTGACCACCAACGACAGCGACATGGGGGGAATAACCACTCAGCTCCCTAAACTAATTGCACTTCTCCGGAACACACATTTATGCAACAGCTTCTCGTCTCTTTGTGCGCGTTTTTGTTATATTCACTTCCACACCCGATACCCAACTCCACACCACTCAGATAGAATTAACAATTGATTGATGCAGGATGCAGGGCTGAGGTGGCACAACCACCGCTAGTGGGATGGACGGGGGTGGAGTAATAAATTTAATTGAAAACCATACCCAAACCCTCTGAACGTCAGGAAGCACTTTTGTGTCGTTGCAGGCCGGAAAAAGGAAAAAAGCCGAAGCATCCCACATCAGGCTAATAAGTCTGGGAATTGTAAAGTGTACCCCGCCCAGAATCACCAGTAGCGTGGCGTCGCGATGCTCCCTCCATCCCCCCGTCGAATTTATTATAATACTATCATTAATTTGATGGACAAAATGGGTTCTATTGATGGAGAGGACATACATGCTCTGATGGAGGACCTCGTGCTCCTCCCACAGCATCGTCATGACATACCGGCATCAGCATCGCCATCGGTAACGGCAACGACAGCGACAATGGTACATCGGTATCCTGGCATCGAGTCTGTGAGAAGTCTATTAAATTCTAAGCCTTTTAGAGAAAATGAAATACACTACACTACAGCAACAACAACAAGGACGATTGCGACAGTAAGGGTAGCGAGCACAGCGAGGACGATGAGGACGGCAAACAAAACGACAGTCAAGATAACAACGGGTGCATGAGAATGAAAAGAAGAAACTTTTACAAGTCTCCTCATTCAGTCAATTATGAGGTAGGTGGAGGGAAGTAGAGGGAGAACTAGATGCATGGAGTAAGTAGAAGAACAAACGAAAAAAAAAGCAACGAACTTAAATAGTGCTGAGGTCCCGGTGGGCGCAAGGCGACCTTCCTCCTCGAACTGAATTCTAGAATATCGGCACACTAGAGGGACGTGAGCAATGGCGCTGGATGGCCTACGGGCGAATGGGGAAATCGAATTGAGCGGAAGCAAATTGGCCACCATTATAGCGTGTGCTGTTGTTTGTATCCTCTGCCCGCTCTCCTACTTGTCCATAAATTACAATTCAGGTAATTTCTGTTGCTGCCGACATTCGTGCTTTATTTGACGTCGACTGGTGTTGGCTGGATGAAGGAGCGATGGCGGGAATTGTGTTCTAGATTGGCGTTGATCGATAGGCACGCTTTGGTGATTCGTCAAAATCTGGTGGAGGGTCAACCATCTAATGTTCGGACAACTAGCACGACAGACCGCAATGACACTCAATTCCTCGATGTCATTTCCGTCTCCACACTCTACAGCACGAGACTGAAACAACCCCAGACGACGACATCTGCCCTCTTCCCACTGAGCTTCTGCTTTGGTCAGTGCATGTCCAGTAATCAATTCCCATCTTCAAGGATTATGTTTACTGGACGCTGACTCTATCAACATGAAAGCTCCAAATTGAATTCAACTCAAGGCATCAAACTTTCCGTGCACTTAAGGAGCCGACATTTTAATGCAACCTCACCGCGCCGCCCACCCCGTCTGTCCGAGAAGAGGCTAACAAAATGTCCATTTGCACTTTTCGCTCGTCGAAGCCGGGGATAAATAATAAATATCCACTCGTCTGAGATGAGATGAGATGAGATGATATCCTCTGTGCAGCACCGGCGAGTCCATCTCCGCATGGGAGCGCCGCCACTGCTGCTGCTGCTGCTGCTACCTCCTCCATGCATGAATACGTCTTAAGAAAGTTGCATAAAATGTTCGAAAGCCCTCATTAATAATTGATGGTCCCACCATTGGGGTCCATTCTGCTGCAGGCGGGCCGGCATCTTAGCCAGTTCGTCCAGCTCAACCCGTTCAGCCGTTGCCGGGTTAATGTCTTTGCATGTCCGAGCGATGTTCCTCCCAACCCCACTGGACGTGTCACCGAAAAAGGAGAGCACACAAAGTGGAAACAAAAAAGCGCCTTGAAACGTCGAAATGAACGCAGTCCAGCAGCAAGCGATAGTTAACAGGAATAAGCTGGAAATTACACCAGAAAACAATAAAAGTGCTCCGACAGCAGCAGTAAACCATAAATGACAGCGGACGAGGCGATGCCAGGCCGACGCAGCGCAGAGCACTGCTGGGCGTGGTGGCGGTGGCGATGGTGGTGGTAACTTTCAAAACTATTCGCTTCGCGTATAGCGCATAAACACATCCAAAAGGGGAAAGTTTGGTAATTACCGGAGAGTTGAGTGATGCCACAACATGCACCCGAACGGCACAGGACAAGGACACCCAGCTCAGCCACCCAGAGCACAGAGGAAGCAATTATAACTCTCGCCGAAAATTCATTAAATTGCGTAAAGTTTTGCTAATTTCCTCTAAGCATCGCCGTAGACGTCAACCGTTCGTATTCCATTTTTGACAGTTCACTAATGCAGTGCGCAAGCTGCGGGCAGATAGGGCGGACGGGGGTTCGCCGTTGTCGGATGTGTTTTGACCATCACAAGGCGGTTGGCGGTGGGGTGGCGGACCATGATTATTTCATTGTTCAAGCGATGTGGGACTGAATACGGCTAAAGTTGAGCATTGGATCAAAAGTATTGGTTTCCGTGAGAATTTTGTGGAAACCTTTCTTTGGTCTCGACTGCAAAAGCCACTTGATGAGGAACGGAGATTACCATAGAAGTTCCCCTTGGGCATGAGAAGGCTGTCTGCACCATTGGTGTCGGGCCTCTCACTCCCGGCGGCAGCTCAAGCACTGTAAGTTCTGAAAATTGAATCATTCTGTACACAGCAGAGATCGGGGAAGTGAAACAGTGAAACTGCAGTCAAGGAAAGAAAACTAGGTGTGCCTGCATGATTGGGATGGTCGTGAGAATGATGAAGAAGAGACTATGAACGTTTTGAGAAACCACAGTCGCACTGTTGAATTATTAGCCCGCTTTGAGTTCAAAATGCAACGAATACAGCTGTCAACCGTCTTCACGGCCAAGTTGGAAAAAAATGGCTACGAACTGCTGCCTACTAAACTGTCTTCAATTTTGAACCCGACCGAATCCTTCTTGTTTTAAATTCGAAAAAGTCACTTTCCATGTAGACGAATAGACGAATGTAGAAGGTTTCGTCCTCTGGTAGCCCCTCTTTGCGAATCTTTGGGATATGAATTTTTCAGACGGGTTAAGGAAGTATCACAGAGTCAAATCTACTTTTAAGACACTGCGTTAAGAAAAAGTGGCGTTCATTTCCGATAGATGGCGACACCTTCAAGTTGTGGGCGATCTTGGAAGCGATTACTTACTTCATTGGAAAGGTGTGACACTTGTCAGTAACAATTATTATGCATCAGCGTCTGTTTCGAACAACAATATTGTTTTCTGTCCCTTTTTCATATAAATAACACATCACTCCCGGGACTGACGTATAGGGGGCGCCACTAACAAAAAGTCAATATTATTTGTAGAAAAGACAAACGTTCAAATGATGATGTCCATATCATAATATGATTATTAGGTAACAAGTTACAGCGCTTTAAGTGACTCTACTTTTGCGATTTTTAAAACAATGGAAGACAGAGAATTTCGTTTGTTGAATCAAAACTTCTTTCTGATAACAAAAAATACCCCGCAAGCTCAGCAATGGCTTGAAAAGTGTTACAGGCACTCTGCTTCATCAAAGGCAACTATTTGTCGTTGGTATGCTGACTTTAAGCGTGGTCCAACAGACATCAACGATGTTGAACGCTCTGGAAGGCCAATCGACGTGGTTACACCTGAAAACGCCAAAAAAGTACACAAAATTGTTTTGGAAAACCGCAAAGTGAAATTGTGTGAGGTAGCTGTCACCTTAAAGAGATCAGAAGGCAGTGTGTGCACTACTTTGTATGAACATTTGTCCATGAGAAAGCCGTTTTGGAAATGGGTTCTGCGTTTGCTCACAAAGGACTAGAAACAACAACGTATCGATGATTCGAAGAACTGTTGGGAGCTGTTGGGAGCTGTTTCGTCAGAATAAGCAGAAGTGTTTGCGTCAGCACGTCAATGGATCCACCACTGCACTCCACACCATTCTCTTCAGAACGCCGTTGTATAAGGCTTCGGCGGATACGAAAAAGAATTGGCGAAAGTTCTCAATTGTCGGACGGCACGGGCAACCACTGGCGCAAAGGACTGTAGTCAGATACCTGGGGATCTGGCTAGATCAGTATCTATATTTTAACAAACATGTAGGTGCAGCTCTGGCCAGAGCCTGAGGCGCTTTTGCTCTTACAAAGAGACTGTTTTACAACAGCTAGCTCGATGCGAGGGTGAAGGTAATCTGCTATATGGCCCTCATACGGCCAATGCTCACCTATGGCTGTCCCGTGTGGTTCAACATGAGTGCAAGCTTGATGGAAAAGATTCGGGTGTTTGAGAGGGCTTGTCTTAGGGCTTGCCTTCACCAGAGTCCCAGTACATAAAATTCTATTCAAATGAGGTCTTATACAACAGGGCGAAACTGTGGACAATTTCCTGGTGAAGTTGATTCGAGATCACACCGCGAGAGCGATGAACTCGGTTAATAACTTGATCTCTGGGGCGTACTACCCCAACCCACAGTACCATGAAAGGGTACGTCAAACTGGCTTCGTCCCCCCAGAAGCATTTCTCCATTATGATGGCATGGTCTTACACAAGACATAAATGGGGTACCGCTCCTCTTTCACATCGTCCGTTCAACAGTGGATGGGCGACTCAACTACAACCGTTCCGTCGCACAACGAGCTGAGGAAGATCTCCTCCGCTTTAGTATGGCGGTGTCGAGTCGGGATAAGAGTGATGTTGCGTTACAACATCGAAAGTTTTGGTGGCTGAGAGAGAGAACTCCCTCGTCGAACCTTTTAGACTCGGGGTAGAATGGGTAGCACAGATCTCCTTCAAGGGAGTAGTCGGTCTTGCAGCGGATGTGATCCAGCTATCTATGGCCGACTTACAGACTTAGTGTAAGATTGTTGTTGTAAGTTTTGTATATAAATGTACATACAAAAAAAAAATCTAAGTATACACAGTTGTACATTGAGTGTACTCATGTGTATACAAATGTACATAGGTTAGATGCACGCATGTATATATGTGTGTATGTATAGTTAAGGTAGTTTTAAGTTATTTTAAGGTAGTATGTAAGTTAGCTCATACGTTTTAACTCAAAAAAAAGGTTCAGTTATTAAGTTTTTTTCTTAAAATTTTTCTTAATAATAAGTAGTAAATAAATTCCCAGCTCAACACCAATTTTTCGAATTTTTCACGGAACCACCTCTTTCGAGCTGCTGACAACACTCAAAGAGTAATAACTGTCTAAGAAAGCTTTTCAAATTTCGCCGTTCGGAGTCGGCAAAAAAGTGTAGGTCTCTTGTACTAGTGAGAGAACAGTAGCGCGCACAACACGAGTAGTTGATGAGCACGCTAGGCCCTGGTCCCCCTTTGGACTGTAGCGCCAACAATTATTATTATTATAATAATAAGTAGTAAACATAATGATAGTGAACTCCATAATCATATGAAATGTAAGGTTAGGTCGAAAGCCAATAGATTAAGGATAAGTTTAGCTTAGAGTGTCCGTCGAGGGCCAGTAAGTTAGATTGAAGGATAAAGAAAACACACTACGTCCAACTAGTTTTAAGCATTTTTTGTCTAGTACGTAAGTCTGCAATGAATTTGAAATAAAAATGTATTAAAAATAATATGAGCTCCACAGTCAAATCGGCAGTCAGCAGAGTGGACAGCAGCTGGCGAACCAGGCGCAAAGCGTTTAAAACCACATACAGGTTGGCTGACAGGGTTATGACATCCGTATTTCGGGATGCGCGCGGAATTTCATTAATCGACTATCTTGAGAAAGGCAAAAGGATCGGCAGCGAATACAACATGGTATTATTGGTGCATTTGAAGGAAGAAATTGCAAAAAAATCTCCCATATGATGATGAAACAAATTCTTTTGCACCAAGACAAAGCACCGTTCACAAGACGTTGGTTGCCTTGGACAAATTTCAGGAATTCGGCTTTGAATTGCTTCCGCATCCACCGTAGTCACCAGATCTGGCCCTCCTTTCTCTTTTCAGACCACAAAAAGATGCACGACGGGAAAAATATGGCTCAAATGAGAAGCCGAAACTGAAGCCTATTTTGACTAAAAAATTTGCTTTTCTATAAAAAAGGTATCGACATGTAAGAACGACGTTGGACTGACTGTGTCACTCTTGAAGGAATGCATGTTGATGAATGTAGTCGAATTTTGTCTAGAAAATGTGTTTTTATTACTTAAACTTATTGTAATATGTTAAATAGCATTTGCAGCCAATTTTGATTTTAGTTTTCAATTGGGAGAATAGTGCACCATAGACCATCGGATGCATAGCAGAAGTCTCCCACCGATGAGCCATGTAGAGAGTGGTTTCGACGCTTCAAATAATTTACTTTAGCGCCAAAGACAAATACCGTCATCGCCAGCTCAAAAAGTTTGAGGATAAGAAATGGGGATCTTTACTGGATCAAGATTTATCCAAATGGCAAAGCGAACTCGCAGAATTGTTGGGTGTCCGGTTTAATAAATTCGAATTCATTCAAAGTGAAGGAAGTTATGAGTTGAAACAGAGTGATGCCGAACGCGATTTATCGCCTCGGAACTGTTTCTAGGATGACATGGAATGAAGGGATCCTGGCGCCAATCGGATATACTAATGATAATTGTTGGCGCGACAGTCCACAAGAGGACCAGTTCCTAGCTTGCTCATCAACTACTCGTGTTTCGTGCGCTACTGTTCCCTCACGAGTAGAAGGGACCTACAGTTTTGTGCCGACTAAGAACGGCGAAGTTTGAAAAGCTTTCTTAGACAGTTGTTGCTCTTTAAGTGTCGTCTGCAGCTCCAAAGAGGTGGAGCCGTGATACTATTGGATACACTACAGGAACAAATATGGCGCAAAGCTTGGTGAACACGTTCCATAATCGTTTTCATCGACTCTAAAGGAATGGTGGCACCCGACAGATGAAGTGAACTGTAAACTGTAAAAAAAAAGGAACCATTAATGGGAAACGTAATCGACTACATCTAATGCCTGAGAGACGTGCACTGCGTAAGAAACGGCCAGAAATAACAGAAATGCATGACAAGGTGATTTTTTAACATGCTGGTGCTCGACTCTACGTGGCTGTAGTGGTCAGAAACTATCAAGGAGCTCTGAAATAAGAAGTCTTACCCTAATCGCCGTTTCTACGGAGGCTTTTTCCGCCTGCTGGCTATTTCGACGGTTGCATAACCATGTCCAGGGGTCACCGGTTCAGGTCTTCCGAAGAAATCAAAGAATGGCTCTTTAAAGGGACTGAAGCCAGAAAGGACTTAATTTTTAAAGATGGCAATAGAAGTCGCTTCCAACGGACAACGCGTTATTTTTTGAACACAAGGACGGGCCAAATAAATTGATACTCGCAATAAGTGCCCAACAAAATAATTTTCCAGTAAATAAAACAAGAAACACGAACTTCCAAAGGAAGCATACAGTTAAGAGACCAAATAATAGGCTAACAAAAGAGTCAAGAAAAAATAGCTGGAAAAATAGCAGAGCTTCAAACGACATTTTGGCTTCCGATTGTGCCTCCTCTCCTTTTAATAATTTTATAGCGCGACAGTCCGCAAGGCGACCAGGGCCTAGCTTGCTCATCAACTACTCGTGTTGTGCGCGCTACTGTTCTCTCACGAGTAGAAGGGACCTACAGTTTTTTGCCAACTCCGAACGGCGAAATTTGAGAAGCTTTCTTAGACAGTTTTTTCTCTTTGAGTGTTGTCAGCAGCTCGAAAGAGGTGGTGCCGTGAAAAATTCGAAAAACTCGTGTTGAGCTGGGAATCAAACCTAGACCTTCATGGTGTGAGCGTCGACTCACTACGCCACAGCGGCCTCTCCTTTTACGTAGAGAAATAAAGCTCAAACGCTTGACCAACGGAAAAAGGATGAAGAACTTGAAGTGTAAGACGAAGTTTATAACCATTTCCACAAAGTTCACAATTCTAACGACTGATCAACATTTTCTATCAGCGAGAATGTTCCACTCAATCGGGCCAGCGTTGGGCAAGATTTCCTAACATCCTCGTCTAAGCAACCTCAGGTTCTGTCTGTGCACGTGGTGCCTTATCTCAAACAGACAGTGTCTGAGCCCAAGGTGAAAATGATGAAATGCAGACTGCCAGGCGCCTACGAAAATGTTTGTTTGGGTTCATGTTCCAGCACAAGCAGGGTGAATGATGGAGAACTCAGCCTACGCCGGCAGCATTGAGCATAAACTCATAAAGACCTTCAGCTTATGAAGGATTGAAGCAAGTAGACAAATTGGCATCACATAATTCAACATGTTTTAACGTGACGTCGTTCCGGAACAAGTGGCCTAGGCAGACGTCGAAGGATTGTACGCATAAGACGGTCTTTTATTGAGGCGTTAAAATCAGCTATCATCAAAACAGGACGAACAATATCATCGTCTTGGTAAGAGCGTCAGTTTAGGCAGCAATAAAAACCGTTCTAACTTTTCAGTAAATAGCACAGATGTACATACATAGCTGCCAACATCGAAAGAAGACTTTTTCCTGGCAATTCTTTCAGCTTCAGAGGCAATTGGCTTATTAACTCCTTTTTCAAAATCCAAGTTCAAGATGCCCCACGGAATCATTTGCCAGAGTAAAACTAAGGGCTGAACTCCCGATTTGGCGGATTGAATATCAATGAAGAGATTCGACGCCGGACTCTAAAGCGGCATGAGCTTAGTCCTGCGACCATTTAAAGCTAATGGAAAACATTACTCAGCACTTAACAGTCAGAAACATTGGGACAACGCAAACAGACGACTACAAGTGGAAAATTCGGCCTGCGCTAACTTCCAGCTGGAGCGTATCCTGGTCTGGACGTGCCTACGCGAAGATGAAGGCTGTCCAAGGCATTTGCACACATCCCAAAGGAGTCTCTATTTTATCCAAATTTCTCTGCTCACAAAACAAGTGGTGCCTTCAAATCTCCTGCAATCAGTCGTCTAGAGCTCTTACTGCTGGATTTAAAATTCGGGTGTCAGCACTAGGGCACTAGGATCATCAGAATCCATTGACTTCGCAACCCAATCTTAGGTTCCATTTTTTTCAGAACATCTGACGCCCTCCAACACCGCCCCAATACCTATCCCGGAACGTAGTTGAACGCCCAGACCATGTTCCTATTCACTTGCCAACAGACAAAGGAGCGAAACGACTCACCCCCGGAGGGAATGACGGAACAAACCGTTCAACGACAGACTGATGCATGAGCGACACACAACACTATCACCCGAAGGCTGCTTGATTATCATATGTGTAAGTGTGTGTGTGTGTATGTGATGCAATTAAAATATCTAAACTGAAAGCGTGTTTTGTTTCGCAATCAAAGGACAGAGAGCCGTGGACGCAGCCCGTCCCTTTTCATTTGACAGCTAACCGACCGTTTCAGCACCCGGGCAAGGTCCATAGACCCGGTGCACAGGCACATGCAGCGCACACACCAGCTTTGATGTCGAGGACTGGCGTGTTTCTGAAAACCCTGTAAAAGTGAGATCCTTTTTGACCATTACCGCCGCCGTCAACACCGTAGCTTCAGTTCCAGCCGGCAGTGCTGCCATCATCAGCTGGCCACCTTCACCTCCTCTGCCTGCACCGCCATCACAACTAGCGACAGGCGCAGCTGAAACTGCAGGAGCAGCAGTGGCAGCACATATCCGTCATCTCAGTGCACACTTGGATGTCAGAATCCTTAAATTAGTCTAACGGCAGTCATGACACAAACACGCAAGTGCCACATTTGGCCAACCCCGCCCTTTCCACCGACACACAACACTCACTGCAGTTGTTGTTTGACGAGAAAATCTCCATGAGGGGTGGGCGGGTGAAATTAAAAGGAAAACACAAGGAGAAGGAGCGGCAACAAGAAAAAAAAAATTAACACACCTCATGTGGTGCAGAAACCGCCGACAACTGGTCCGATGCAGCCTCTTCAAAAAACGGTAATTAGGTCCTTTGTGCGCCTTTATAATTAAAACCTTAGGTGCGCCGTAGCCCAACGAACCGTCTAAAATGAGGCTGTCAGTTGCTTTTCGGGCTGTTCCTTCCGTTGCTCCGCTTCGGCAGAGCGTGTTCCGTTGACGCGCTGGGCAGGGGAATTTTTTCGGGGATGCTGCAGGGGAATATGTGAACATACATTTTCTTGGATTACCTGGACTCATGTGTTCGCCAAGCATGGCTCTCTCCGCCCTTGGCCTGGGGCCTTCTTAGGCAATTAGGTGGCAGACTGAACTTCGTTTGCATGAACAGTCTAAGGTAATTGCATTAATTTTTGTTCTCTGTCCTCATTCATTAGCCCCGGTCGGCGTAGGCGATGGGTGGATGGCGACTGCAGAGTTCGGGGATGGCTTTGTATTTTAAATTGTGTTTGTTGGTGAAGGACGGATGGGGGGTGTGGTGGGGAATTGGGCTTTAGGGCGAACTGCTGTACACAGTTGGTTTAGTTTCCAGAACGGTGTGACGTCGTCGGTGGCGGATGCACGCCAAGACAAAGTGGTCGAGGCTTGAATTTGTTTTTGGATGGGTGCTCTCGAATGATGTCAGTGGCTGTGCGTCGCATGGGTGAGGCGATGTTGGGTCAGGAAATGGGCGGGTAAATGGCAAATTTTGTATGACGTGGAACTGATTTTAGCCGCACAAGGAGACTGACTATCGTCATGGGACATTAACAGAAGATGTGTGTGCGTGTGTGTGTGTCATTCCAACTTACCTGACCTTGAAAACAAAGAGCTAAGAGACGAATTACAGATTATTTTAAATTCAAAATATGCAAGGGTTTTCCGTTTCAAAATCAAAGTACTCAAACAGAAAAAAACTTTAAAATTCCAATGCTATCCAATTTAAGTCCAAGGCAGGACTAAAAACACAACCATTGCTTTATGCAGAAATCAGAGCTTATAAGAGTCAAAACTTGTGTAATCAATAATAAAAAATGGCTAAAATTTAGAAGGCATAAATACGAAAAGGAGGAGAACAAGAAAACGATTTATTTGAAGGCGTTCACAAAATTATGAGAAAAACTAAAAGATGAGAATGTCTAAAATAAAAAATGTTCAGAAACGACAAAAAATCGAAATTCAAAACGACAAACAACTTGAAACCTTAATATAAAGGAATAATCTAAAACTGAACAACAAACAATATTTATTCTTAAAGCCATATTATTAATAGTTGCTGGCACTGAACACAGCTGAAAGTGTTAATACAAAAAAGTTAATAAAGCTTAAGCTTTATTAATTAGAAGTCAAATTTAAAAAATGTAAAAGTGCTTACAAATTGGAGAATTGAAAGGTTAAGAATTTGGACCAAGACCTTTTCTTGAAATTAAACAAATGAAATCAATAAGTTTTCAAGCGAATCAAAATATAACGAAAATCTCACACAAAACAACAAAATTTTTATATTGAAAATTCCTCCAATTTCTAATTCTTCCTCTTCTTCTTCTTTCTCTTCTTTTTCTTCCTCTTCTTCTCCTTCTACTCCTTCTTCTCCTTCTTCTTATTTTTGTTCTTCTTCTCCTTATCCTTCTTCTTCTTCTTCTTGTTCTTCTTTTGCTTCCATTTCTTCTTCTTCTTCTTTTTCTTCGTCCGCTCCTTCTTCTTCCTTTTCTTCTCCCTCTCCTTTTTCTTCGTTGCTTCTACTCCTTCTTCGTCTTTTTCGTCTTTTTCGTCTTCTTCTCTTTCTCCTTCTTCTACTTGTTCTTCTTTTGCTTCCTTTTCTTCTTCTTTCTCTTCTTCTCCTTCTCCTTCTCCTGCTCCTTCTCCTTCTCCTTCTCCTGCTCCTTCTCCTTCTCCTTCTCCTTCTCCTTCTCCTTCTCCTTCTCCTTCTCCTTCTCCTTCTCCTTCTCCTTCTCCTTCTCCTTCTCCTTCTCCTTCTCCTTCTCCTTCTCCTTCTCCTTCTCCTTCTCCTTCTCCTTCTCCTTCTCCTTCTCCTTCTCCTTCTCCTTCTCCTTCCTCCTTCTTTTTCTTCTGCTTGTTCTTCTTTTGGTTCCACTTCTTCTTCTTCTTTTCCTTTTCTTCTTTTTCCTCTTTGTGCTAGAGTCCAGGTTGAACCTCGGTTTCAATCAACATGCCTCTGCAACCAGCACGATCTCACGCCAGCTACCCCTGAATGGCGCACAAGTTGCTTGAGGTCCTTCTCCACCTTTGTGCGCCACTTTATCCCTGCCTGTCCTCTATTGCGTTTTCCCCCCGCTCCGGCCCGAAAATTCCAGATTCGAGGAATTTTCGGGCCGGAGCGGGGGTGTCCATACGCTCTACATGGCCTAGCCCTCTTAAACGTTGTATCCGTAGACGCTTGACCAGGCCCATGTCGCTGTACTGCCCATAGAGTTCGTCGTTAAATCTTCTCCTCCAGATGACATCAACGTACACGTACACAGGACCAAAAATCGCACGCAAAACTTTTCACTCGAAAAGACTAAGGGCTTCCTCATCCGCCTTTGATAATGTTCCGCGTTTCCGCGAAGTAAGGTAGGACTGGGATGATCAAGCTGTTATATAAAGCAAGCTTTGTTCTTCGAGAGAGGGCTTTATTACTCAATTGCCTCTTGAGCCCAAAGAAACAGCGGTTGGCAAGAACGATTCTGCGTTTGATTTCGGTACTGATGTTGTTGTCCCTGTTTACCGCAGAGCCGAGGAAGACGAAGTCCTTGTCTTCCTCGAAGTTTCTGCTGCCTAGTGTGACGCTCTGTCCGAGACGTCGATATTGTGTGTTCTTTCTTGATGACAGCATGTACTTAAGTTTGCCGTCATTTACCGCCAGACCCATTTTAGCCGCTTCCCGCCTCCGCCTCATTGACGGCTCGCTGTGTTTGTACAATCACGTCAATGTCATCAGCGTGAGCTAGCAATTGAACTGACTTCTGGACGATCGTGCCTCTGGTGTGGACTTGTGAGTTGCGCACTATCGTCTCGAGAATGATGTTGAGGATGTCACATGACAATGCGTCGCCTTGTCGTCCTGTCTAAGACCTTTTTTGACATTAAAGGTCTAGGTGAGCTCGTTACCGACCTCGATGGAGCAGCGAGAGTTCTTCATCGTCATCCTACACAATCTGACGAGTTTGGTAGGAATGCTAAAACTAGACATGGTACTGTATACCTCGTCTCTATGCGCACTGTCATATGCTGCTTTGAAATCGAGGAATAGGTAGTAAGTGTCGATGTGCATGTCTTGGGTCTTTTCCAGGGTTTGTTGTAAAGTGAAAATCTTCTCTATTGTGGATTTCCCGGCCTGAAATCTTTCTGATAGAGACCTGACAGGCTGTGGACAAATAGTTTCGGACCCTCACACAATAAGACAAAAATCACCTTTCAGGTGGTGTTGAAAAGGCTTGTCCCTCGATTATTGGCGCAGTCAAAGGGTCTTCTTTTTTGTGACCTAGAGAAGCTTTACTCAGATTTCGCTTATCGGAAATGCTTATCTTTGATCATAATCTAAAAATGCATGCGCCCATCTCCAGCCGCTTAAAAATTTACCACGAACAGTCCGTCCACTTCTGAAGTTTTGTTTAACTTCAGTTTTGATATTGTCACCTTGACCTCGTTTAAGTCAGGTGGGAATTCTCGTCTGTCATCCGAATTAATTAAATCATTTAGACCATCAGCGGGACTTGGCCGTCATCACCGTTTTGAAGTCTGCAAATATGATCAACGTTCAAGTTCAGAAAGTCAAAAATTCCGAAAATGTTTTCAACACTAACATCCCTTTATCAAAATAACTTTGATCTTTTAAATTTCCAAAGTCTCGCATTTCAATTGTTTAGTATTCAAAATTGCTTAGTTTTCGGAATTTGACCATAAGCGTCAGAAATTTCAGAGATCAAAAATTTAAAAAATATAAAATGCAGACCAAACATTTTCTCATAACGTCAATGTCGGGAATTTCTCCAAATTTCATAATCTTATGTATAATATGTCTAAAGCCCTAAAAGACCGATTAGTCAATAATCAAAATCTTTGAAAAGTCAGAAAATCAAAATTCTGAAAGTTTGGATTAAGACAAAATCTGAAAACATGATGGATTTAAAAGTCTTTGGAAGTCTCAGGAAGTCAGAAACTCTCAAAAGTCCCAGAAGCAGTCAGAGGCTTTAATAATTGCTAAAAGATACGAAAGCAGAGAAAACTGAAACGAACTGAAATGCTTCAAAAAGAAGGAGATCTTTATTTTTCTCAACGCCGCAACTTTCAAAGTGTCCCTGAGAACCTTGAAATTTGTTGACATTGACCTGAATTCGATTCCACTGCCCAAAGTCCTTAAAGTCGTTCAACTTTCCTGAGTCCAGTAATTTCCAGGTTTAACTCGAAGTTCTGCAGCAGGGAACTGATCTGACGTGTCCCACAACCTGCAGCGCACAAACACACCCAATTGAATTTCCCGAAAGTCATGGCATCACCGTCACGCTGCTCACTGCCCTCAATCATCAGATGTCACTTTGCTGTGCGCAACACAAAAAAGGATAAACTCAAAGCATTACATTCAAAGTGTCCAACGCCGCCTCACACTTGTCACAACACAAACATTCCAAGCTCAAAGCTTCAAAAACACAAACACGAGCCGAAACAAAAAACAAACGAGTCCTCTCGCGCCCTGTGCCATCGCTGCTGCCGCATCACACAGCCGACCAGAGATGCCAGAGCTGCCGCCAACGCCGTCGCGCCTCACACGAATGCGAGTGCACTCGTCGCTGATCCAGCCCAGACCCATGCCCAGGTGTCAATTAGCGCTAAATGATGGATGAGATACGCGATACGTACCGCCGATACGTCATCTTTATGGTAATGAATACGGACAGGTAATTATTTTCCGCTCGGTTTTTCAACACACACACATATGCGGATAACGGCTCGACGCACGCTGCGCATTGCAGGTATCGGGAGCGTGGACTCTCGCAATTAGAATAATGATGTGTAATAATCGCGTACATAAACACGCCCTAAGCTGGGACGGTGAGGGGAGCCGACGCGGAAGACCTGTTAACGCGGTGCCGCTGCCCTGCTTTGACGCTTGCCGCGAGAGGGGAGGTGTGAACGTGGAAAACACGAAAAGGTCATCTCTGGCAGCGTCCGTTGCGGACACGTTGGGGGCCTGGTTAGGAGGTATCCGTCTAGATGATAATTGCGCTCACCATCGGTCCTCTGCTGTCACCCCCTCGCATTCTAATGTTATGACGTCCAGTGGATGCGACATTTTGGTATTTAAATGTTTTCTTTTCGCCATTTCGTTACTACCCGCTCCACCCAGGTGGGTGCACGACTCCCGTAACGAGGTACAGACTGGTGACACGCACGGGGCGGCAGCGACAGGATTACACGGGCTGCCCTCCTCCTCCGGCCGGGTCGGTTGGTACCAATTTACTCCTTTGTCGGTAATTGGCAGGCACTGACTCTCAGCTGTGTCTGTGTTCGCAGGTGTGGGCGGCTCGGTGATGGGGTGTGCGCGATGTAGGGCATGTAGGTGTCAACTAGGTGCTGTGGCTCTGCTGATGGTGGATTGTGTTGCGCTATTGTAGCCAAGGAAACATAGAACTCGTGTGTGTGTGTGTGTGGAAGTGCCCTGAATGGAGTGAACCGAATATGTAACCGTGGCCTGTGTGCGGTTGCGGCAGTGGCGGTAGATCGCAGGCGTCTGCTGAATAGACTGCTAATTGAGCTGCTAGTTGAACCAATTTGGTGTTTGCTTGAATATGTGTGGATTGCGTCTCATTAGAGTCTAACTAAACAATGGACCTAATTGGGCGAATGGTGTGGCATCGTGTTCGATTTCTTCTTGTGCCGCACTTTGTTACTGCCGCTGTTTCGACATACTCCGGAACTGCTGGCGTGTATGTGTGCACTTCAGTTTCAGTCTCTCATGGAGTCCAACATTGCCCGGTTTAGTAAGCACAATTTGGTTCCCACATATTGATTCTGAAGTGAAAGTCTGGGAGGAATAAACGTAGACTAGGGCCGTCAGACGCAAATTAGGTGAACTTTTCTATAAATTCAGAATTCTTTATTCTTGTCAACAGCAGGCTGCGCACGATGGTACAGATAGCACTGTTGCAAGACGTTTTAAGCTCTCAGCTCTGGTGAAGCTTTTTTGAAAGTGATATGGGATAATGCATGCAATGATGATCATCGTCATCATAATCTTCTTTAACCTGGATGTTCCACAATAGTGGTCCGGGGGCATAGTAGACACGAGAGCTCTCTAGGCTCTCCCCCAACGTCTCTAACTCAGCAGGAGCTATTCCCAAACGTAACAAGGCGAATTTATGAATTTGATCCAACCACCTCGCCCCGGTTCTGCCGAGAGTTCTCCTTCCAGATGGACTTGCAGTTAAGAAACGCCTCGGAGGTCGTGATGAAGGGAACTTCCGTACTACGTGGCCAAAGCAACCGTCGTAAGAAGTCTGCTCAACATTGGGCTTTCCGCGCACTGTCGCGATTCTCAGACTATCACAGCGAGTAACTCCCGCAACGGCACGGAGAAATCTAATCTCAGTAGCTTGTATTTGGGAGCTTATTCTTTTAATCATTACCCAAATTTCATGACCGTAGGTGAAAGTTGAAGTGGTTGAGGGAGTCCTTAGCCTTTTTGAGAGAAAAGTTTTGCGTTGATGAGATCTGGAGGAGAAGATTCGACGACAAACTCTATGGGCTGTAATCACTGTTGCCGTTCTGGTCCAAAATTGGTCATTTTTGTTCATTAAATATGCTCTTGGTCACATGGTCATTTTTTTTCAATTGCTCATTTTCCACTTTTTAAATTTGTTTAATTTTTATGTTGCCGAAAGAAATTATCATGAAAAAACTCCAATCACTTCACTCACAGAGCTGTGTCAATCGCGATTGATTCGGTCACCAAAAAGTATCAAACAACTTCTAATAAATCGGTCACTAGATCAATACTCTTCCACTGAACGAGTCATTGTATCGGTGTTCTGAATAACAATACTTTGCTCTTCGTTAAATCGGTATATGCGTTTGGAAATACTGAATAATTTCTGACACAAATCAATGACTGATTCATTCACTCACTGAAAATGAACGAACTACAGAGTGAATGACAGTTATATAAGAAAAGGAGCTGATGTAATGGCTCATTTATTGACAGATAACTTCAAAACTCAAAATTGTGTGTTCGAATCGCTAACGTATTTTGCGGGCTGTTCTTGTTTTCGGCAAAATCAAAATAAACACTATGGTTAGGTAAGTTATAACAGAGAAATCGTTGTCATACTAAAAATAAAACAACATTTAACATTCGTGAATGTGAAGAAAAGAGCTCGACAAGAAACTGAGACCGAAACAGAAAGTCCCGCAGAAGCAGATAAGCCCCAATCTTCTAGGAGTTGGTAAGTAGTTTTCTTATTAGAATTGAAGTTTCACAACATTTGGCTAAATATGTAATAATTAATAATAATAATAATTGTTGACGCTACAGTCCAGAGGGGGACCAGGGCCTAGCTTGCTCATCAACTACTCGTGTTGTGCGCGCTACTGTTCTCTCACGAGTACAAGGGGCCTACATTTTTTTGCCGACTCCGAACAGCGAAATTTGAAAAGCTTTCTTAGACAGTTATTACTCTTTGAGTGTTGTCAGCAGCTCGAAAGAGGTGGTGCCGTGAAATATTCGAAAAATTGGTGTTGAGCTGGGAATCGAACCTAGACCCTTCGGCGTGTGAGCGTCGCACTCTACCCACTACGCCACGGCGGCCACTGGCTAAATATGTACATATATAAATTGTTAGCGATCCAAATGAAGACACAGCGAAAAAGGAAATTTCACCATGAATGGCTCAAGACATTTACTTGGCTGCAAAATTAAGAAAACAAAAGCTTCTGTAGTGCATGCGATAGAATTCTCACTAATCATTTGGGTCACCCAGGAGCACATGAAGTAAAGGATTCGCATGTTAAAAACATTCATTCCTGATTCAAACATGAAAAGACAAACTTGCAAAACAAAGTCTATTTCGCGGAGCTAATGATTGTGCAATTTTTAGTTGTCCACAATCTTTCATTTGATTTAATGGATTTTTTGCCAAATCTTTTAAAAGATTGCTGTCCCGACAAGAACTCAGATTGGTACTTGGGATCCCCAAGGCGTTAGTCAGCCTTCTCCCGACTATGGGTGTATGGACCCCGTGGTATTAAGCCTTAACGGCAGGTGATCACGTAAATCCAAATACACACATGTCCCGATTCTGTGAATCACATGATTCAACATCACATCCGTATCACTATTTATAGTGACAACGGAAACACTGATGGAGGAAAGACCATCTGTGGCGGGATGGCGGCTAACAGACCCAGGCTTAGAGGGAACCTGACTGGTAGTGACAGCTTAACCAGAGGCTATATTCTGATGCCACGGGAGGTCAGGGGCCCCTGGAACTTTGGTTCCAGCCTGACCGTGCGGTATGCCCCCTTGTGGGAGCCCCTGGAACTTCGGTTCCAGCCTGACCATTGCGGTAGGCCCCCTTGTGGGAGTTTCGTGGTGGCTGTGGTTTACCACCTAATATCGCGGGTAGAGTTGAGGATAGTGTACTGTGCTGACTTGTCTAGCCCATTGTTTAATCAAAACTAGGCAAGTCGGTTAGGGGACTATCCCTTCTCAGTGTGGAGTTGCATTCTCAACCGGGCGCTGCGACCCAAAGAGCGGAAGAGGTTTTAGGAAGGCTTCGCATCAAACCGAGGTGGGGTGATTGCCCCTCAAGCATGATCTCAGTTTGGTACTTGACTAACTAAGGCGTTTAGTCTTGCGTTACTTGCGACTCTTGGGAAAAAGGTTCGCCGTGATATAAGCCGTTAAGGCAGGTGATCACGTAAAACCAAATCCCACATCTGTCCCGATTCTGATCCAGATGATGTGACTGGATTTATGAATCACATGATTCAAAATCACATCCGTATTACTATTTATAGTGACAACGGAATCACTGATGGAGAAAAGACCATCTACGGATGGCATCTAACAGGCCCAGGCTTTGAGGGAACCTGACTGGTAGCGACAGCTTGACCAGAGGCTATATTCTGTTGCCACGGGAGGTTAGTGGCCCCCGGAACTTCGGTTCCAGCCTGACCGTGCGGTATGCCCCCTTGTGGGAGTATCGTGGTGGCTGTGGTTTACCACCTACCATCGCGGGTAGAGTCGAGGATAGTGTACTGCGCTGACTTGTCTAGGTGATTGTTCAACCACAACTAGGCAAGGCGGTTAAGGGACTATCCCTTCTCAGTGTGTAGTTGCATTCTCAACCGGGCGCTGCGACCCAGAGAGCGGAAGAGGTTTTAAAAAGGCTTCGCATCAAATCAAGGTGGGGTGATTGCCCCTCAAGCATGATCTCAGTTTGGTACTTGGCTAACTAAGGCGTTTAGTCTTGCGTTACTTACGACTCTTGGGAAAAAGGTTCGCCGTGATGTAAGCCGTAAAGGCAGGTGGTCACGTAAAACCAAACCCCACATCTGTCCCGATTCTGATGTGGCAAAATTAATTAAATGCTGACGGACGAAAGCAACTCAGCTTGCGGAAACTTTAGGAACAGAAAAAAAGAAGAAAATACATACATGTGTATGTGACGATGAATTAAATGTAAGACACGCATATGTGATGAATTAAATGTAAAATATTTGTGATGAATGTCTTGTTCTTGCTTTAGTAGTATTTTGGTTCTTTTTATTAAGATTTGGTCATTTTTTTGGACAATTTTGTTTCCAAATGGTAATCGTGGCTGTAACGCGATATGCGTGTGGTCAAGCGTCTATGGAAAAAAGGGTTAAGATGGGTGGGTCAAGTAGAGGGTATGGACACGGCTGCTTCGGCCTGAAAATTCCTCGAATCGGAGACATTGGGACAACGCAACAGAGGACAGTCTGCTCTAAAGTGGCGCACACAAGTGGGCAGGGACCTCAACCAAGTTGGATTGCGCCATTTAGAGGCAGCTATCGAGAGATCATGCTGGTGGTAGAGGCATGTTGTTTGAGACATGTAGGTTGAGGAATGTTGGTTGAGGCATGTTGGTCGAGGCATGATGGTTGAGGCATGTTGGTTGAGGCCCAGGTCAACCTCGCATTGTAGCACCACACAAGGAAGATAAAGAAGAAGCTGAGAGTCAGAATAAACACAGATTTCAAAAGCCATAACTTGGCTTTGACAGAAAACTTGACCTTTCTTGTCAGAGAACTACCAAGCTGCTTTAAAGAGAATCCAGTCTGGCCGATCCTACAAGAAAACTTGTTGAAAAGACGCAGAGGTACTTAAATTCTTTACCTGTTTCAATGTCTGCATTTGACAAGTGTTTTGAAAATTACCATTGCTTGGGACTTTTCCACGTTCACCTTCATTCCAGCATTCATTTATATTGCCACAAACCTAACCAGCGTGCCCTGGGTTTCCACCTGGGAGGATGTGAGGACAACTAAGTCACCTGGGAAAAGTTGATAAAGAAGCTCTCTCAATGCGAAGCATTTCTCTCCTCGTTTGCATTCAGTATATTGTATTGTAACACATCACTCAATAACTTCGATTACATTTCTTAGTGCCACTAACAAAAAATCGTGACCGCCGTGGCGTAGTGAGTAGGGTGCGACACTCACAAGTAGGAGGTCAAGGTTCGATTTCTGGTTGAACACCTCGAATTTTTCACAGCACCACATTTTCGAGCTGCTGACAACATTCAAACAAAAAAAACTTCTGATGACAAAACTTCTCAAACTTCAGGATTCGGAGTCGGCAAAAAATTGTAGGTCCCCTATACTCGTGAGCGCAGCAGCGCGCAGAACACGAGTAGCTGATGAGCAAGCTAGGCCCTGCTCCCCTGTTAATTATTACTAACAAACATCCATAGTCGACTATGGATTTTTTATTAGTGGCACCCCCTGTACATCCCGGGACTTATTGAGTGATCTATTATTCACCTAATAAATAGTGGGATCTCCTCTTTGAGTATTTTCGGTTATTTGTATTTTCCGTGTTTAAATTAATAATGTCTTCAAACTGCGTTAATTGGCCATCATTCCCAATAGTTAAGTTTGCAGCTTGTTTTCTTGTCGAAAATGCGTGCTTTTGGCGTCGATGAGTCTCTTCTTCAATGGATTAGAAATTACCTTTCGAACCGTTGAATACAAGTTGTATTGGATGGGTTTAAGTCTGATATTCACCATATTAATGCTGGTGTTCCCCAGGGCTCCGTTTTGTCTCCGACACTCTTCCTCATTTTCATAAATGATCTTCTGCCTGTCACTTCTAATCCAATTCACTCCTTCACTGATGACAGTACCCTCAGATTTTCATATTCGTTCCTTGGCTCTCGCCCCTCCTCTCCGGCCATTGACTTGGAACGGCAGCGTATGTTGCATCTCTAGAACTATTTTATCGCTATCTCAACAAAAAATGCTCTAACGAATAAGCCAGCTGCATTCCTCCCCTTCAAGAATTCACGCAGAATACCCGCCTCGCTAGGAATGGTCACCCGTTCACCATTAAGCCCACCTTCGGACGTACAGTTAAGTTTAGAGACTCGTTCTTCAGCCGCACCACACGAATATGGAATGCTCTTCCCAGTTCAATTTTCTCCCCCATTACAATCCACAGGCATTAAAAACCAATGTGCATCGGTACTTCCTTTCCCTCTCGTCCTCTTTACCGTCGGCCCGTACTGTTTAATTCCAGTCATTTTAGGGTATAAGCAATCCCTTTAGTGCGCGCCAATTATAAAAAAAGAAGCTAAAGTACAAGTTCTGCTTCTCCAGACTCTTTGACATATGTTGTCGTTGAAAATAGAGCGTCCTCCTTCATCTGGGATGAACCCCATTGAATCATTGCAGAGATATGCCTCTAGATTTAGATATATGCCTCTAGATTTATTTAGCAAAGTTTCGTGAAACGATTGATTGTGGTAATATGCCAAGAGTTCAACTTATAAGTCGAAGGCATAGTTCGGGGAATATGTCTTTAAATCAATAAATTATGCATTCTATTCAAGTTTGTGCACGATCCGTATTAGTATCATCTGAATCTTCTTCTTCTTCTTGTGCCGCTACAGTCCGGGGTGGGCCTGGGTCTCAACCAACATGTCGCTCCAGCCAGCACGATCTTCGCCAGCTGTCACTAGTTGCACACTCCAAGTTGGTTGAGGTCTTCCTCCACTTGTGTGAGCCACCTTGGTCTAGGTCGTCCTCTGTTGCGTCGTCCCAAGGGCACGGATTCAAAAACTTTTCGGAGAGGAGCAGTGGTGTCTATACGCTCTACATGGCCTAGCCATATTAAGCGTTGTATTCGTAGACGCTTGACCAGGCGCATGTCGCTGTACAGCCTATAGAGTTCGTCGTTAAAACTTCTCCCCGAGATGCCATCAACGCAAACAGGACCAAAAATCGAACTCAAAACTTTTCTCTCGAAAAGACTAAGAGCTTCCTCATTCGCCTTTGCTTACGTCCAAGATTCCGCGGCATAAAGTAGGACTGGGATGATCAAGCTGTTATATAAAGCGAGCTTAGTCCTTCGAGAGAGGGCTTCTTTACTCAATTGCCTCTGGAGCCCAAAGAAACAGCGATTGGCAAGAGTGATTCTGTGTTTGATTTCTTTTTTTTTTGTCTTATCCATCACAGAGTAACACAAAACACTACGTCATCTAAGTGTTAACTCTCAGTATCGCTTTACACAGCAGATGTTTGCTGAGCGACTAAGTAGCATCTACCGACTCTTATCGTTTTACAGATTACTTCAATGAATAATATTAATTGAAATACGATGCAAAAATCATGTTTTTCAATGTCCAATCATGGCAAGCAAGAGACAAAAACATGCCTCGGGTAATGAAGGATCACCCGTTGACGACCCCAGCAAACGTTTTCAGGACAATGATTTTCGGTTTTGCACGTGGAATGTGAGGTCCCTTAACAGGCCACGTGCAGCCGAACAACTTGCGGAGGCCCTTGACTGCTATAAGGCAGACATTACCGCCATCCAGGAAGTGCGATGGGATGGGCCTTGCATAAAAGCGATGAAGAACTGCGATATCTACTACAGCAATTGCTATAGAGAGAGAAGGCAGCGCTTATTCGGATGCGGATTTGTTGTTCGAGGCAGACTTATGCAAAAAGTCTTGAGCTACGACCCCGTCAGCGAACGTCTCATGACGATCCGCATCAAGGCTAAATTCGGGAACATCAGCCTAATTTGCGCTCACGCCCCGACAGAGGAGAAGGATGACAACACCAAGGATCACTTCTTTGATCTCCTAGAAAGAACATACGATCGATGCCCTATCTACGACACCAAGATCGTTCTAGGAGAATTCAAGGTTCAGCTGGGAAAGGAGGACATCTTTGCTGGAGTCATAGGTAAACACAACCTCCACGACAACACATCCGGAAACGGACTCAGGCTGTTGGACTTCGCCTCGGGGCGGAACCTCTCTGTGGCTAGCAAGCGTTTCCTACACCTGGACATTCACAAAGGGACCTGGCGATCTCCTGATCAATCAACCGTGAACCAGATTGATCACGTTGCGATCGACGTCAGACACTCCTCCAGTATTCTCGATGTCCGAACCTTCCGAGGTGCAAACATTGACTCGGATCATCACCTTGTTGTAGCCTAGGTAAGAACCCGGATATCGAGAGAGCAACGGAGTCGAGAAAGGGCAAAACGGTTTGATGTTGAAAAGCTACAATCGCAACCGATCGCTGGGAACTTTGCCAACCGAGTCTCCCTGAAACTCGCTCAGAGTTCGACGCTTCCTGCACTAAGCATAGAAGAAGAAAGGAAACGTTGTCAAGAAGCCATCAAAGAAGCTGCCACTGATGTGCTGGGTTTCACGTCACCACCCAAAAGGAACCCATGGTTTGACGACGAGTGCAGGCAAGTGCACGCAGCTAAACAAGACGCCTATAAGGCAAAGCTGCATCGAACAACGAGAGCTGTTCGTGAGCTCTACGAACAGAGTAGAAGGGAAGAGCACCGGCTTCTAAGAAGGAAAAAGGAGGAACATGAGAAGCGCGCGGTCGAGGAAATGGAAAGGTGTTATGGCAGAAATGAAGTCCGAAAGTTTTACCGAAAGGTAAAAGGAGGATACAAGCTTCGGTACAAAGCCTGCCGGGACCAAAACCGGCAACTCGTAGTAGAGTCCCAGTCTGTGCTGAGAATTTGGAAGGATCATTTCTGCAGACTACTTAACGGCGATGACGGCCCAAATCCCGCTGTTAGGCAGAATGTTCCACTCAATTTGGACGATGATAGACAAGCATTCCATTCCCTCGACTTAGACGAGGTGAAGATAGCAATATCCAAGCTGAAGTCAAACAAAGCTGCTGGGGCGGACGGACTGTCCGCAGAACTATTTAAAGTAGCTGGAAAAGACCCAAGAAATACAAACTGACACTCACCAACTATTCGTCGATTTCAAGGCTGCATATGACAGTGTGCATAGAGACGAGTCATACAGTGCCATGTCTAGTTTTGGCATTCCTACCAAACTCGTCAGATTGTGTATGATGACGTTGGAGAACTCTCGCTGCTCCGTCAAGGTCGGTAACGAACTCACTGAGACCTTCAATGTCAAAAAAGGTTTTATATAAGGCGACGCACTGTCATGTGACTTCTTTAACATCATCCTCGAGAAGATCGTGCACAACTCACAAGTCAACACCAGAGGCACGATCTTCCAGAAGTCAGTCAATTGCTGGCATACGCTGATGACATTGACGTGATTGGACGAACACAGCGAGCCATCAATGAGGCGTTTGCTGGCATTGAAGCGGAAGCGGCTAAAATGGGTCTAGCGGTAAATGAGGGCAAAACTAAGTACATGCTGTCATCAAGGAAGGACACACAACATGGGCGTCTCGGACGGAGCGTCACACTAGGCAGCAGAAACTTCGAGGTAGTCAAGGGCTTCGTCTACCTCGGTTCCTCGACAGGGTCAAGAACATCAGTACCGAAATCAAACGCAGAATCACTCTTGCCAATCGCTGTTTCTTTGGGCTCAAGAGGCAATTGAGTAATAAAGCCCTCTCTCGAAAGACGAAGCTCGCTTTATATAGCAGCTTGATCATCCCCGTCCTACTTTATGGCGCGGAATCTTGGACGTTAGCAAAGGCGGATGAGGAAGCCCTTAGTCTCTTCGAGAGAAAAGTTCTGCGTGCGAATTTTGGTCCTGTTTGCGTTGATTGCATCTGGAGGAGAAGATTTAATGACGAATTCTATGGGCTGTACAGCAACATGTGCCTGGCCCAGTGTCTACGGATACAACGCTTAAGATGACTAGGCCATGTAGAGCGTATGGACACCACTGCTCCGGCCCGAAAAGTCTTTGAATCAGAGCCATTGGGACAACGCAACAGAGGACGAGCTAGACTAAAGTGGCGCACACAAGTGGAGAAGGACCTCAACCAACTTGGAGTGCGCAACTGGAGACAGCTGAGGCATGTTGGTTGAGGCCCAGGTCCACCCCGGACTGTAGCGCCACAAGAAGAAGAAGAAGAAGAATTGTTGCAAGCTAAAATCAAATTCGTTGCAAAGATCATTCAATGTAATTTATACATCTTGTAATGGGTTGATTGCGACCATAATTGGTTCTACGCCTTTTATCAAAAAGTAAGTTTCTCACCCGTGGAGATCTTTGGGGAGCATATATATTTATGAGAAAATGTATTTCTACTGAATTTAACTGCTAATTAATAATATTACGAATAAACATGGCTGACGTTGCCTTACGCCTGAAACTTAAGGTTTGCAAGCCAATTATTCTGCATCTTTCATCATAATTAGGAAGATGTTCAAAGGAATACAACTTTCGGAAAGCATATCACGTGAAATTCTTTTGAAATTCTTTTGAGTCCCAGACAATGGATGCATATTCCAAACAGGGTCTTAGTAATGAAACAAAGATGGTCTTTAAACTGGATACGTCGCGAAAATCTTTACTATTTATTTTCGAAAATGCTAACATAGAATTAGACTTCGCAATGGTGTAATCATAATGAAGTGAGAAATTCAACTTGGAGTAGAATATTACTCCAAGGGGCTTAACTTCTTCTAAGTTTATGATTATTGATAAAATAATTATAAACAATGTGAAATGTTATTCTATGTGCCGTTAAAAATTGTACATTTTGAAATGTGTAGATCTAGAGCATTATGTTTACACCATTCCGCTAGGTTATGTATATCCGACTGAAACTTAATGCAATCGGCTATACTATTAATCGACAAAACTAATTTAAAGTCATCCACGAATGTTGGAATTTCACAGAATTTAAATATTTCGTGGACATCGTTTATAAATAAAAGAAATAGTAATGAGCTCATGTGGCTACCCTGTGGCACGCCCGATGTTACCTTTATTACGCGAGAATTATAACTATCTACCTTAACCATTTGCTTTCTCCCCGTCAAATAATTGGAAAACCATTCTAGCATTGCTGAATGAATTCCCATTGATTTAAGTGTGTTTTAAAACAAAGTGTGATGTACTTTATCAAAGGCTTTAGAAAAGTCAGTATAAAGTACATCAACTTGTAGGCGATGTTCTAAATTTGTAAATAAAGTTAAGTTAGTAGAACATGACCTACCTCGCATGAAGCCATGTTGCCTATTTGAAATAAGCTCTTTTACTAGAAAATACATTTCGGTTCTGATGTTGTTGTCCATGTTTACAACCGAGCCGAGGTAGACGAAGTCCTTGACTACCTTGAAGTTTCTGCTGCCTAGTGTGACGCTCTGTCCGAGACGTCGATGTTGTGTGTCCGTCCTTTATGACAGCATGTACTTAGTTTTGCCCTCATTTACCAGAAGACCCATTTTAGCCGCATCCACTTCAATGCCAGCAAACGCCTCATTGACGCTATGTTCGTCCAATCACGTCAATGTCATCACATTCCACGAGCAAAACCGAAAATCGTTGTCCTTAAAACGTTTGCTGGGATCGTCAACAGTTAATCCGTCCTCATCCGAGGCATATCGGGTCTTCTGAACTATATTATTTTCACGTGATAAGAAAGTTAACTTCACGCACATCCCATAGACTAGTAGGTCAGGCCAATTTTTTAAATCCTCGGGCAGAGGGGCTCGCTGCATGCACTGGTTCATCATACAACGGGTGTTGTGATTTCTATTCATGGGGCGCCGCGTGGGGGCTGTATGTTAACTTGAACTGTGCACTAACGAGGATAGCCTTGGCAGCTCGCCATG
Source organism: Eristalinus aeneus (assembly GCA_955652365.1). Classification (NCBI taxonomy): domain Eukaryota; kingdom Metazoa; phylum Arthropoda; class Insecta; order Diptera; family Syrphidae; genus Eristalinus; species Eristalinus aeneus. The sequence goes on along the minus strand of OY019131.1, from coordinate 52,060,822 downwards.
TTAAGCGCAATCAACGACGTTACCTCGGGTGCATAGGCCCATGCCCCTTATCATCGGAATCAATTTATTTAAAAAATGTCCTTTTTTATTTCTTAAACAGGAACTTTCTATATTCCACGTAGAACCAAATTCAACAGACGATTGTTTGCGCGGCCACCGCAAGGTGTTCTATCCGATTAAGTCAAATATGGGTTACTAGCCAGAAGTCTGCCAAATTGCCACCCGAATCTCCTTTGATGGCCATGTTCATAATCATGGGTAAGAACAGAGTGTTTTTTCATCCTTCACCAGCTCCACTAAGGCATATTTCGAGAACCAAACTACTCCCAAGGATTGTTCGTCAGAGTCACCTTGTTTCCCATTCACGCACACTGCAATGCAATCACCTCAAAACCTTGTTCAATCTCAGTTCAAGACACTAGTAGGGAACTCCATCGAAATTTTCCCCGAAAACACTTCACTTGCGACTAGTCGCAATTGACCATCGCCCTGAAGTGCATTTCCATCGCAAGAGGGTTCTTGCGGAAGTTGACTTCATTAAAATCGAATTCTCCTCGCCCCAGATTCTGCAGATGTGCCAGTGCTTCATTAACAAAACAAGACACCAACAAGAAAAGAAGAAAAAAAAGAACGCACGAAAAACCGTGAAAAGCAGTGGAAAGCCACCACAGCCAAAAGCATTTAATTACTAATGATGTACCAGCAATGCGCGCACACACACTCGCAGGGGCACTCCTCATCATCCACTGCTGCAGCATCCTTGAGTGGTGGAACACCGGAGATCTGTGTCTATGTGTCGGTGCTCCGCCCCTTCTCCATATAATCCATTAATAGATTAACGAGAGGAGCTTATTAACAGGCCACCAAGGTAAAAATCTTAATTACTGCCACTGCAATTAGTATATTTCTTCGCGAACCCGAGGAGGGCACGCTCGCTCTGGCGACGACGGTGCTTTTCAACTCTTATCACTGGGTAGATGGGCTTCCCTGTAGTTTTGTTATTTAATTTTTTTTTCCAGCATTTTCTTCAGCTCTCGTTTTGAGGTGGCACACTGCGATGAGGGAATCGAGTTACAATGCAAGGATAAGCCAACACGTCAAACCAGATGCACCGCATCCGCAGTACGGGGAGGCGGCGCGGCAGCAGTTGCGGAGTAGTAGCACTTAAGGACTCCTAATTATTTCGCGAAATGTTATCATCATCATTATGATCATTATCGTCATTGCCACCACCATCGCCGTCGCCGTTGAGCCACCCATCCAGCGCCAAACGAATTGTATCTCATTTTTTAATTGCTCGCCCTTAAGAGCTCTGTGAGTCGCAGCGACGGACGATGGGCGACGACGAGAAGGACGATCCTGGCTCTGCCACTGATGATGATGAGTGCCATCTGAGTTTGCCTGGGTGTTGTTTTTTTTTCTTCGCGAGGGTTAGCTACCTGAAAGGGGCAGAAGCAGTCTATTCCCAAATGGAATGAAAACGTTTCGACAAAAAAAAAAAAAAAAACATTTGGTTCCACCAAAAGATTCGGCCTCGAGATAGATGCGACCATTTCCCACCGGCACCATCAGCTCTCCATCGTCATCTCGTCCATCAGCACATCAGCTCTTACACCTTACCACTTCCTGGGGTGCAAAAGCAACAGAAACCGAGTGCGAGGAAGAGTAAGTGGAGATTAATATTTAGCATTAGCACTATTTGCTGGCTCCCAGGATGCTAAGGAGAGGAGACTGCGAGTGCGAGTGCGAGTGGAACAGGCATACGAGTACTCCTCCCTGATGAGAGCACACTACCCTGCTCGTCTGCCAGAGATGGGCGGACGTTGTTGTTGCTCCGAATGATATGGTAATGCGATTCGATTTGGCTAATGGGCATGTCGGATGTCGGATGATGGTAGTGCTTTCGGTAGCACTAAACTTTTATTCCATTAACCCCTCCGCACTTCCTGTTCGAAATCTAACATTTGGTCGGTTGGGGGATGCGGCAGCAACAAATTTAAGAAGCGCGCGTTATGGATATAATGAAGCACGGACTCAAAATCCATCCAACTTAACCGACGAGTACAAGCGCGGCCGACAACTCCAGCGTGCACGTCAGCGAGTAGTAGGTCCTCCTCGGTGCGTTTTTTTCCCTCTCATCTTCCTCGCGAGATCTCCATCTCAGTTCAGTTCAGCGTTTTTCTTTTTTTACTTCTTTTTTTTGTAGCACTGGCAGCATTGGTGTTCAAGTTTTAAAATTTATAGGGATGTTGCTTTGTATTCGAGTAGGTTCAAGCATGGTAGTTAAAATTAATTTTCGCGAAAAGTTATACTACTAGGGTGAGGACAAGGATGAGGATGGGGATTGGGGGTGGGGGTTGGTGATGTTGGCAGTGGCTAGAGTGAAGTGAGATGGGAGCAAAGAAGGGGTTGTGTAGCCTGGTGTGCAATTAAAAAGTTTGTGAAGCCCAGCTCTCTAGAAATTTAATTAAATATTGAAGAGTGTAATGGGAAAGTTCCTCTTCTGCTGCATAATACCCCTATTCAACGAATAGTAGTCAACGCGCGGCAAGAGAAAGCTGAGGATTGAGAGAAGAGCTTGGCAGTGGCGCTACTCATGCTGCCAGCTTGTTTATGAGAAATCAACGAATTGCTGGGGAGGAGCGTTGATGTGGTATAACATTTTGAAAGATATCCTCGCGTCTTGTAGTCCCAGTTTAGTTTTGCAGGAGGCGTCCGCACGGCACGCGGGTACGCGCTCTGTCGAATTAAAACTTCAAATCTGTGTGATAAGACACAGAATGCTGGGTGGCAGTTGAATTATAATATTTGATGGTATGTTTTGAAAGTTATCATTAAAGTTTCCGACGGAACGACCGCTGAAAGCGCTAATTAGTAGGCTCACAATAATAGGGGTTAATGGCGATACTGCTTGTGGGAGTGTTGCTTCTGCTGCTGAGTGCCGCATTGGATGTAAATGGCAGTCGGATGTTGGTGCTCGTTGGTCATAGCGTCATTCATTTTCAGATCGAAAAGAAAAACGTTTGTGACGAAAACTGGTGAAAACATTCATGTTGCAATGGCCATGCAGTGCATATGGTGGGATCAGACGGCTGTGTTGTACCATTAACGGGAAACGTTATCGACTTTAATTAATGAGTTCGACCGAAGGGCATGACAAAGTGATTCCGCAACATAATAGCGCTCGGCACACCTCTCTGTGGTGGTCAAAATCTGCCTGCAAATGTTAAAATGGAAGGCCTCACCTCACCACCCGCTTTATTCCCAGGACCTTGCTTCTTCCGACTACCGCCTCTTTCAATAGATGTTAAACAATTTGTGGGTTACTGGATTGGGTTTTTTTTAAATATTGGAGGAATGGCTTAATGATGGAATCGATACCATAGGGAGCTCAGTTTAAAGAGGTGTTTTTTATAAATTACCAGAGATATGGGGCAAAGTTTTCGCTTCTGACGAATAAGCCTTGTGTAAAGTTTTTTTTTTCATTTTTTCAATAAAAAAAACTGAAAAACAAAAAAAAAAACGGACCGAATACTATCTACAAACTACTATGACTCACAGTGGACCTCTGCCTTCTACCTGTTTATACGTTATATTGAGTAAAAAAAAGTTGTGCATGTTGTATGGGTTTGCCGGTATTAAAATTCAACTTAAGGTTAACATTGGTCAAAAAATAAAAATTACTTCAAACTTATCATATTGTTATTTGATAGCTGATATTTTCACTGTCAATCAGTACATTTTTTTTGTTGGGTTGTGTAGTTTTTGTTTGGCGTCTGTTGAAAAATGGAAAATCAAAAGGAACATTTTCGTAAGAAATGAGCGTGTTTTTCGACAATAAAACACTAATTATTATTGGGAAAGTAAAAACATTTTACTCAATGTATTAGCCATTGTTCTCTACACATTTTGAACACTTTTCTGGCAATTTGTGAATACCACGCCAGTAAAATTGTTCGTCCTTTAAAGCACACCAATCAGACACCCAATTTTCGACCTCCTCGTAGGAATCAAAGTTCTGCTCAGCCAATGCGTGTCCCATCGATGAAAACAAATGGTAGTTGGAAGGAGCCAAGTCTCGTGAATACGGCGGGTGGGGTAGCTGCTCCCAGTCAAGTGTTTTGATTGTATCCTGAACCGGTTTTGCTTTGTGTGCAGGTGCATTGTCGTGGAGCAAATTTACCTTGCCGTGTCTTCTGGCCCATTCTGGTCGTTTCTCGATCAATGCATGGTTCAAATTGATCATTTGTTGTCGGTAGCGATCAGAATTAACTGTTTCACCAGGTTTTAGGAGCTCGTGGTGCAGCACACCTTTCTGGTCCTACCAAACACACAGCATTGTCTTCTTGCCGAATCAATCTGGTCTTGCAGTCGATGTTGATGGTTGTCCCAGATTAACTCATTCCTAAAATAAATCCATTTTCATCGCCAGTAACAATCGGATGTAAAACCGATTTTCTTTCGTGCCTTTTAAGCAAAATTTCACAAGTGTTTTTTTCGGTTTTCCATCTGTTTTTCATTCAATTCATGTGGCACCCATTTTCCACACTTTTGGATCTTTCTCATAGCTTTTAATCGGTCAGAAATTGTTTGTTGTGCAACATTTAACATTGCTGCCATTTGCTTTTGACTCAAAGTGTCATCTCCATCCAATATCGTTTGCAATTCGGCGTCTTCAAACTTTTTTGGTGGTCTTCCACGTTCTTCATTTCTCACATCAAAATCATTATTTCTGAACAGTTGAAACCATCTTTTGCATGTTGCTTCCGATAGAGCATGATCGCCATATGCCTCGACAAGCATTCGATGCGACTCTGCAGCACTTTTCTTCAAATGAAAACAAAAAATTAATGCTTTCCGCAAATCATCACTTTCTGGTACAAAATTCGATATTTTTAACACGATGAAAAAATATGATGTTGTCTGTTCAATGACTTGATGTAAACTAAATATTTTTCACAGATGTTATAGCAAAAAAAAAAAATAAAAAAATAAGGGCTCGTTCACAACAAATGTTCCCTATCGAGACATTTGTATCTTGACGCTCACTTCATACGAGTATACCTAGTATTTTGCGCAATAAGTTATGTGCTGTTTATTGTGACGAAGCCTTAAAAGAACGGCAGTGCCCAAATTGGTTTGCCAAATTTCGTTCTGGTAATATTTCACTCAAAGATGAAAAACGCTCTGGTAGTCCACTTGAAGTTGACGACGACCAAATCAATAAAACTCCGACGGTGATTGTAAATTCGCTGATAGGGATCGGACGAAAACTAACACTCTCTAACTTGTTGCAATTCCATAATTCTGATGTACTGATGGCTAGCGAAAATAACCTAAACCAGACGCGAAATCTCAGGTACCAAGATTACCATATTATTAGAAAGAAAGAAAGAAGTTGTTTGTCTGTGATTTCCTTTAGAGCTTGAGGCTATCTTCACCAGCCTCTGCTTGAACTCGGAAGAAAACTTCTATATACCAGGTATACCTGTATGAAGTGAGTATCAAGATACAAATGTCTCGATAGGGAACATTTGTTGTGAACGAGCCCTTATTTTTTTATTATTTGTTTGCTTTGACATCTGTGAAAAATATGAAGTATACATCAAGTCATTAAACAGCCAACACCATATTTTTTCATCGTGTTAAAAATGTCGAATTTTGAACCAGAAGGTGATGATTTGCGGAAAGCATTAATTTTTTGTTTTCATTTGAAGAAAAGCGCTGCAGAGTCGCATCGAATGCTTGTCGAGGCATATGGTGATCATGCTCTATCAGAAGAAACATGCAAAAAATGCGTTCAACGGTTTAGAAATAATGATTTTGATGTGAGAAATGAAGAAAGTGGAAGACCACCAAAAAAATTTGAAGACGCCGAATCGCAAACGATATTGGACGGAGATGACACTTTGAGTCAAAAGCAAATGGCAGCAATGTTAAATGTTGCACAACAAACAATTTCTGACCGATTAAAAGCTATGAGAAAGATCCAAAAGTGTGGAAAATGAGTGCCACATGAATTGAATGAAAGACAGATGGAAAACCGAAAAAACACGTGTGATATTTTGCTTCAGAGACACGAAAGAAAATCGGTTTTGTATCGGATTGTTACTGACGATGAAAAATGGATTTATTTGAAAAATAAGTTAATGTGGGACAATCATCAACACCGACTGCAAAACCATATCGATTCGGCAAGCAGACAGTGATGTGTGTTTGGTTGGACCAGAAAGGTGTGCTGTACCACGAGCTCCTAAAACCTGATGAAACCATTAATACTGATCGCTACCGACAACAAATGATCAATTTGAACCATGCATTGATCGAGAAACGACCAGAATGGGCCAGAAGACACGGCAAGGTAATTTTGCTCCATGACAATGCACCTGCACACAAAGCAAAACCGGTTCAGGATACAATCAAAACACTTGGCTGAGAGCAGCTACCCCACCCGCCGTATTCACGAGACTTGGCTCCTTCCGACTACCATTTGTTTTCATCGATGGGACACGCATTAGCTGAGCAGCACTTTGATTCCTACGAGGAGGTCGAAAATTGGGTGTCTGATTGGTTTGCTTTAAAGGACTAACAATATTACTGGCGTGGTATTCACAAATTGCCAGAAATGTGATCAAAATGTGTAGAAAACAATGGCTAATACTCTAAATAAAATGTTTTTACTTTCCCATTAATAATTAGTGTTTTATTTTCAAAAGAAAAGACTTCATACAGGTATATCTGGTATATACAATTGCACCCGCTTAGAACAACCCGGTTTTACGCAACCCTCGCTTATTATCAAATAAAAATCTGAACACAAATTGTGCTGTACCTTGTATTTGACCATTTTATAAGCACATTGAATTGTGTTGCTTTGCAATTTGTACCTTTGTGTGTAGAGAATTTAACAGTACTAGTTACCTATGTGCGTGTGCTATTATCCGAGGAGTACTACATTTACATCGAACACTGCATTTTTACTACTACAATGGCCAATACTTTGGATAAAATGTTTTTACTTTCCCATTCATAATTAGTGTTTTATTTTCAGAAAAAATGCTCACTTCATACTGGTATACCTCTTATAACGATGAAGTAAGAATAAAAGGGGGACAGTTGGAGTAAAACCGCCAAAATTGTCAGAGAACCGTGGTGTTTTATTTAATATTGGACAAACATTTTCACAATGAACAATAGGCAGGAACGACTTCAAGGACTTCGTCTCCACAATGAACAAGGGCAATCAAAATCTGGCCTTGAATCACTTTTGTCAATTGTCAAAAGGCAATTGGGCGAAGAGTAATAGCGGAAAATTTGTGGCTCCGTACAACAAACAAATAATCTCTGTTCTATCATATGGTTCAGACAACGTGACACTTTTTTCAGCGGATGATGGTCCTGGTCATTGGTTTGATGGTATCTAGAGGAGAAGATTCAGCAGATCCTATGAATTCTTACCACAAACACCGTAGGCTGTCTAAGGGCATGTGTCACGCCTTTGCGGAAACAGCGCTTAGTACAACTTAACCATGTAGAGCGCATGGAAAACGAACTCACTGGGCAACAAATCGTACAAGTTTGTGATTTAGACGTTCCAGTTTTTGAAAGCGCATGGAAAACTAACCCGCTGGCCAACAAAACGTTCGCGTCTTAGATGACGAACGAAGGATGGCTTCATTCAACGTGGTGTGCGATATTGGAGCCAACTATCGAGAGAACATGCCAGCTATACTAGACGCATCTTGGTTGAGTCCCTGGTCAAAATTCGGATGACAGTGCCATCGAAAGAAACCGAAGGAAAAGAACACCGACAAGAGTGTTGGAATCGAAAGAAAAAGGAAAACAAATTATCTTCGGTTGACTTCCATTCAAACTGAAATTAATTTTCCAAAGTTTCAGTGCATCAATGAAAGCAGATTATCAGGATTGTGATTTCTCACAAAATTCAGGTCAAAAGTCCGGAGTGTGAAGCACCCATCCCCAGTCCGTCGCTTCACGTGACCTAACGCAACTAGGATATCTTTAAGGACTTCTGCACCACAACAAGAACAAGAGAACAACTTCGATAAACTAGAACATGTCCCATTGCATTCCCCAAGAACAGTTCGCCTCCGCCCATTATATCACATTTCAAGCCACTGCACACACTCTTCATCCCGCCGGAGCAGCATCTCAACGGGCCCGGTCATCCCCCTCGGAGCCCAGTTCTGACAAATTAGCTTCGTTCCAGTTAATCATTTCGACTGCAGCAAACCGTAAGCCAACAAAACTCGTCCGCCCACCAGCCCCAACATCGGCCGGGGGACGGGAATGAAAGGCAAAATGAAAACAAATCCCGCAACAAAGCAGCAGCATCTCATTAAGCATAGAATTTAATATCCATTAATGAATGTAATTGCAGCGAAAATATTTTTTTAATTAATTGCAGTGCATTTTGATTGCATTCTAAATGGCGGGGGGGGGGGGGGGTTTCTGTGGCAATAGACGCAAATGCAAGGCGGCTGCCTATCGCCAGCCACACACCACCCAACGCCCACCGTACACCGCCCACCGCCCACCGCCCATTGCGCCATTACAGCCGCCGGCGATAAATCTCTGCAGCCGTGTCGGTGGGGCCAGCCAAGTGTCGGTGTATTGGTATGAATGTAGGATCCACCGTTTCAGACAGGTGACTGGCAAGGGGGCAGAGGGAACGTGTGTTATTTAATTAAGAAGAAATCTAAATCATGCAATTAGACAGTAGCCGTTGGCGGAGTGTGCGTGTAGTTGCGGATAAACTTTAATTAATACTCGTACTCGCTAAGATACACGGAGTCTGAAATGATTTCAACGGCGTGGCACGGGGCAGTGCGGCAGGCACAACCGTCCCTCCATTGCTCGCCAACGGATATGGGATGTGGTATGCACTCGGGTATCCGTGTAACTCCACACCTGTGTGTGTATGCTACTGCAATGAGCGTAATTAAAATTTGTTTATTCGGTTGATGTACGCGAGCGTTTTAATTGCGGGATGAATGGTCAAAATGAGACGCGCTCATCGCTTGGTACGGCGTATCGGCCGGTCAGCAGAGCTCTGCCGCCGCTAGGCACGCTGTAGAATCTCTGTGGAGTCCCAGCGACGCTTTAATTAATTTGCTGGAACATAATTTCTACGAAGCGCACGAATGGGATCAATTGCGTGCCACCACTAATGGTCGGGACCAGACCATGGTGCGGAGAGTTCAATCTAATGGGACTAATTAGTACGTGCGGTTGTTGGATGACAATTAACGAGCCATTTTCTATTTGATGTAACAACAAAGTTCAACGCTTGGTCCGTGTTCTGTTGTTGTCTTCTCTCCTCTTTTTTTCCGTTTTGTCTCTGCCGTGCGAATAAACCCTGACCTCTGTGTGGGCGGACGAACGATTGCTGTGTGTGGCTGGGGTCCTAATTAGGCGGACTTCTTTCGTATTGAATGAGTTTCTGGGAAGTTGGTTTCTACTGGAGTGCTAATTCAGGAGAGGGGGTGAGTTTCGAGCGGATGGAGGCGCTGCAGCTGGTCACGGTTGGGGAAAATGTTGGAAAAGGAAGGGCGAGGGAAAAGCGTACACAATGTGATGTATTTCATTTAGTATTGGCAGTTCAAATTAATTCCTCTTACTGACGTTTTCCCATCTCTCTGGTAATTTTCGAATCTCATGATTAAAAGTCGAGTCCTTGACCCATTCATTCAGCCGTTCTTTGATTTCTTCTCGTGAATTGAAAATCATTTCGCATACGTTGAAAATACAGCGGTTGGGGAACAAACCCCAATTTTAGCCTTTCCAGGTAGTTTTTAACGCAACGTGGGGCCAAGTGTGACCATATTGCAAAGTCGCCTTGACATGCTTTTGGTCCCGATTTACTCAAAAGTCAAAACGAAATGTATTGACGCATAAACTGAGGCACTAATCGAGTCTTCGATGATTATGGTCCTTTTTTGAAAATAGAAAAGAATTTTACGCCTCACTAAAAGTAAGTCCTATGCGTACAAACCTTCGACGTGTGCCTAGGGTGCTTGATATAGGGTCTTTAGGAAGTTCGTGTGTAGGGTGTACATTTGTTCCAGAAAGATGCCACATTGCTGAATGGCGTCACATATCAACTTATCGACTTGCTTCAATCCTCGCTCGATATTTAAGGTCCCTATGAGTTTATTCTCAATGCTGCCGGCGTAGGCTTAGTTCCCCATCATTCACCCTGCATGTGCTGGAACATGAACCCAAACAAACATTTCCGTAGGCGCCTGGCAGTCTTAGCCGAATTGATCGATTGCAGTCTGCATTTCATCATTTTCACCTTGGGCTCAGGCATTGTCTGTTTGAGATAAGGCACCACATGCACAGACAGAACCTGAGGTTGCTTAGACGAGGATGTTAGGAAATCTTGACCAACGCTGGCCCGATTGAGTGGAACATTCTCGCTGATAGAAAATGTTAATCAGTCGTTAGAATTGTGAACTCTGTGGAAATGGTTATACGCTTCAAGTTCGCCATCCTTTTTCCGTTGGTCAAGCGTTTGGGCTTTATTTCTCTACGTGAAAGGAGATGCCGCCGTGGCGTAATGGGTAGAGTGCGACGCTCACACGCCGAAGATCTAGGTTCGATTCCCGACTGAACACCTCTAATTTTTCACGGCACCACCTCTTTCCAGCTGCTGACAACACTCCAAGAGTAATAACTGTCTAAGAAAGCTTCTCAAATTTCGCCGTTCGGAGTTGGCAAAAATCTGTAGGTACTTTCTACTCGTAAAAGAACAGTAGCGCGCACAACACGAGTAGTTGATGAGCAAGCTAGGCCCTGTTGGCCCTGCGGACTATCGCGCTATAGAATTAATCAAAGGAGAGGAGGCACAATCGGAAGCAAAAATGTCTTTTGAAGCTCTGCAACGCCAATTCCAGCTATTTTTTCTTGACTCTTTTGTTCGCATATTATTTGGTCTCTTAACTGTATGCTTCCTTTGGAAGTTCTTGTTTCTTGTTTGATTTACTGTAAAATTATTTTGGTGGGCACTTATTGCGAGTATCAATTTATTTGGCTCGTCCTTGTGTTCAGAAAATAACGCGTTGTCCGTTGGAAGTGACAACTATTGCCATCTTTAAAAATTAAGTCCTTTCTGGCTTCAGTCCCTTTAAAGAGCCATTCTTTGATTTCTTCGGAAGACCTGAACCGGTGAACTCTGTACATCGTTATGCAACCGTCGAAAAAGCCAGCAGGCGGAAAAAGTCTCCGTAGGAACGGCGAGTAGGGTTAGACTTCTTACTCCAGCGCTCTTTGATAGTTTTTAACCACTACAGCCATGTAGAGTCGAGCACCAGCATGCTGAAAATCACCTTGTCATGCCTTTCTGTTATTTCTGGCCGTTTCTTACGCAGTGCACGTCTCTCAGGCATTAGATGTAGTCGATAACGTTTCCCATTAATGGTTCCTTTTTTTAAAAATTCATAGTTCACTTCATCTGTCGGGTGCCACCATTCCTTTAGAGTCGATGAAAACGATTATGGAACGTGTTCAGCAAGCTTTGCGCTATATTTGTTCCTGTAGTGTATGCAATGGCTCGGATTCAAAGACTTTGAATCTGAGCCATTGGGACAACGCAACGGAGGACGACCTAGACTAAAGTCGCGCACACAAGTGGAGAAGGACCTCAACCAACTTGGAGTGCGCAACTGGAGACAGCTGGCGAAAGATCGTGCTGGCTGGAGAGGCATGTTGGTTGAGGCCCAGATCTACCCCGGACTGTAGCGCCACAAGAAGAAAAAGAAGAAGTTTATGCAAAAGTATCACGGCGCCACCTCTTTTGAGCTGCAGACAACACGTAAAGACTAACAACTGTCTAAGAAAGCTTCCCAAACTTCGCTGTTCGGAGTCGGCACAAAACTGCACCCACAACACGAGTAGTTGATGAGGAAGCTAGGCCTGGTTTCCCTGTGGACTGTCGCGTCAACAATTATTATTAGTATATTCAACTCGGGCCAGGATCCCTTCATTCCATGTCATCCAAGAAACAGTTCCAAGGCGATAAATCGCGTACGACATCACTCTGTTTCAACTCATAACTTCCTTCACTTTGAATTAATTCGAATTTATTAAACCGGACACCCAACAATTCTGCGAGTTCGCTTTGTCATTGGCATGGATCTTGATCCAGTAAAGCGTCGAATCCCTTATCTTCAAAGTTTTTGAGCTGGCCATGACGGTATTTGTCGTTGACACTAAAGTAACTTATTTGGAACGTCGAAAACACTCTCGACGTAACTCTTCGGTCGGAGACTTCTGCAATGCATCCGATGGTCTTAGGAGCACTTTACTTCCAATTGAAAATTAAAATCAAAATTTCCCTTAAATGCTATTTTTTAAGACAAATACGGACAACAATAAGCAAAACACAATGCTGCTGCCTGAAAGAGAAGTTGACAAGTGTCACACCTTTCCAATGAAGTAAATAATCGCTTCCAAAATCATTTACAACTTGCCGGTGGCGCCATCTGTTGAAAGGGTAACGAAGTAATTTGTTTCCTTACTAACTAAGAACTAATATAATGATGTGTGTCATTCATCTTATGCTGCCTATCATTCCAAGGTCCTTTAAAGTTCAAACAAAATTTCCTGCCATGGGCCGAGGTAAATCCAAACCCAAAATCCAGAAAAGTTCCTGAAAAGAGCGAAATCCTACAAAATAGGATCAATAGTGCCCAGTGAGTTCTTTCCCTCTTTTTCATAAATTCTATACATTTGGTGCTGGGTGCCCTCAAGAGCAACAGACTAGATAGGAGCTCCATTCCCAAGCTTTGAACGAATTAACGTGTTGTTGGCGGGACCAAAAGGGGAGCAAAATGTCTTGCTTCGTTTTGACACACCCGCCATTCGTTGCAGTGAACATGTGATCGTTTCAAAGAAGTGTTGAATTACACACACACCGGGAGCGGGAAGCCGTTCGATTTCAACAATGCAAGGGCTGTTTAATGAAAGTCACTATGGATTGTGGAACCAATGGTTTTGTCCCAATCGATCCTTCTGTCGTGATCAAAATCTAAAGAGTAACCATTCCAAGTCTACCAAGTCCAAGTCTAGTCAAGCAACGAACGTGAAAAGCTACGTCATTAGAAAAGGCGTGTATGGATTTGAAGAGGTAGACAGGAGATCGTTTATGCAATTGATGAGGTCCACCGGAGACACACTGGAACCCTGAGGCACATCAGCATTGAATTCATATGCCACAATTATAACAACACTGCAAGAGGAATCGTGGCTAGCTTCTAATAAGCCGTCTCTCGACGCTGTTAGCTGTCATTTGGGTCTTCTGCATTTAGAAAAATTGAAGCTATCTCCAGCCAATTATAGTTTGCGAAGAAAACCATTACAAAACAACCTTGCCATACACTAGAGGAGGGCACCATGGCAACAGCATTTACACAACAAACAAAATCAAGCCCTTGGTCCTCAAGCCACTCCAACCGGCCTTACCTAAAGCATGTTAAGTCTTCTCATTCAATATTCTACAAATCGAACGGGACGTCCGTTACTGTTCGTCACAAAGTGGTGATGTTTGACTCTTGGCGTGGCTGGTATCATATCGCATTACGAGAATGGCAGCAGCTCTAATTGGAATCAACTCAACTGGCCTCGAAGCGAACCCATACTAAGTCGATCATTCACTTCCACACTGTGGTCGCGCCAATAATGGACGTTGTGAAAGCTCCTTCACATCCGATTTGATTTTGATTTCGATTTCGTTTCCATTCGGGGTTAATTTACACTAATGAGCTGTCTCCGTCGCGTCGTCTCCAAGTCCAATCGGTGTGCTCCAAAATCGCTCACTTAACATTCAAGCCTCGTAAACATCGATGTGCTCTTGCTTGCTCTCTCCTTCTCTCTTCTGCTGCTGTCAGCATTCCATTTGAGTTCAGGTACCAGATAAGATCACACCGCAATATCAGATGCAGTCCACACAGCCGCCGCCACGACCAGTCAACAGCAGAGGGCCTCATTAAAAGATGTGAAGGCATCGCTGAAGGCATTTTTATGTGATTTACCCCCATCACTCTAGAAATTAGTATTTCGTGAAGATCTCCATCGCTGTCGCGTCCAACTGAGATTCGGTGGTATTCGGCGAATGTCATCGCATCCCGTTGGCCGGCAAGAAGACGACAACAACGACGACGAGACAAGATCGTCAAAATTCTAATGATGCTCCATGTTCATTAAAACGCGTCACAGAATCGCCCTCTCTTTGGCGGCGACCGTGCGCAGCCTCCCGCGGGTGGGACAAAGAGAGCGCAGTCGGACCCGGCGAGAGTGCAGCTCATTAAAATTTCGAACACATCTCAACGGGGCAACGAAGCACCGAAACTATGCCAGGCCGACGATAATGATGGGCAACTCCACCGTCACCACCACCAGCATCAAGGACGACCACTGCGCGCGACCAGGGACAGCTCTTGAGCTCTCAGGCTTCACCGCTGCCGCGCGCCGCCTTGCCATGCGCCCTCTTAATTGGCAACGTCCTCGTCCTCCTTCGCCGGCGTTCGTTGTTCGTCGCTCGTCGCGCTATTAATGCAAAATGTCAATTAGGAATAACAAAGCCATATATCCAAACACTCTGCAAGCGCTCACTAAATGTTCGCCAGGCGCGCACAAAAAACTTCAACGGGCCGAGACGGGTCGGTTTGGGGCAGTGTCTTCTACTCAGCCCTCAGCGGTCCCTTTCACGCGCCTGCGGCTTCCCATGGTGCAGCGCAGCGCAGTTTGACCGTCTCTCCTTTTCTCCTTCTCTCTCTCCCACTTGTACTCATCAGCACTGCGTGATGGGATTAAAGCATATGCACTCAGCCGAGACGTTGGACACCGCTAGCCTTCCCGCATCCCCCACGTGTCCAGCGGGCCGCTGACATTTTGACGAAATGGATTTTTGCCGTAATGATCCGCGATTCCTTTTTGGCGGTTCACAGACGACTCACCAGTCGGGATCGGGGCTGGCTATGGTGAAAGTAAACGCAGCCACTGCGGCGCGGCAGTGGGGTAGTCCTTAGAAACGCTTTATCCTTCACAGATTTGCCAAACAAAACGGCTCCATGGACGAGAATAATTATGGTTATTGTCACTAAGCATCCCGTTTTATACCGCCCGGGGCGTGGGGGTGGGAGGTGGATGCACTTGTGGACACCGACACGGTGGGTTCATTATCATCGTCGCTAGCTCGTGTTCGTCTATTCATCGCCTGTGTTGTGGCGACAATGGGGTTGGGGGTGAGGTGATGACAGGACTATCGAGACCACTGTAACGTGCGCGTTCCCAACACACATCCTCCGCGCCATTGACACGACACCAACGACGACGACGATGACGGTGATGAGGATGACGACAACGATGCGACGACGATGACGCTGGGCCTCCGCTGTCCTGCTCCCCCGTCGCCACCGCGCGCCGTTCAATCTCTTAACAAAAAACGATTTTAATGATTTCGAAATAATTGAGCCCATTTTTGGCTCACGGCTATGGAGGATGATTATGGCGCGGTAATGATTTTGACGTCGACAATGCAGCGATACCGACAAGGGACCAGAAGGCGCTGGTGGAAGAGGTGGAAAAAGAGGAGTATGACGGAGGGGCCAGGCCGGGCGAATCCTCGCGCTGCATGTGCACGGATGACGGGCATGATATGTGGTTCACTGAGATGTTGCTAAGGGTTTTTGCGGATAAATGATTGTGAAAGGGTACGGCATTCAATCGTAATGCAGGTTAAAGGTTCTGCCTGCCGCTGAATGCTGGATGGATAGTGGATGGTGACTGCTGGTGGTGGATGCTTTGCGTTGGCTCCTAGATGGCGAAATCATTAAGAGTATCTTTCCTTTTATCGCATCAATCGCCTCGGGAATGGGGCGCGACAACCAATGCGACTCAAATGCGACTCGAATGTGTGTCAATGCATTTGATGGAGATTGGGTTTTTACTTCTCTTACTCTCTGTCTGTTTTGTATCTGTGAAGTTTGTCGCTTTTGTTTTTGTCATTTCAAGCGGCGACTATGTGATGAGGGCCAGGAAATAGAGCGTGTCTGTGTCTATGAATGGAACGCATGTTAGAGATGAATGCCAGTGGATGCGGGTAACGGCAATACCGGCAGCCCTGATGACTGAAAACGTCTACGGGAACCACTGTCGAGGAGGGCGGGATGGACGATCTCATTGAGATGTGATGCCTGATCTGTCCTGCTGCAATATCGTTCAAGAAAAACATAATTTAATCGAGGTCGTTGGCCGTATTTAAGAGGAAGAGGAAGAGGAAGAGGAAGAGGAAGAGGAAGAGGAAGAGGAAGAGGAAGAGGAAGAGGAAGAGGAAGAGGAAGAGGAAGAGGAAGAGGAAGAGGAAGAGGAAGAGGAAGAGGAAGAGGAAGAGGAAGAGGAAGAGGAAGAGGAAGAGGAAGAGGAAGAGGAAGAGGAAGAGGAAGAGGAAGAGGAAGAGGAAGAGGAAGAGGAAGAGGAAGAGGAAGAGGAAGAGGAAGAGGAAGAGGAAGAGGAAGAGGAAGAGGAAGAGGAAGAGGAAGAGGAAGAGGAAGAGGAAGAGGAAGAGGAAGAGGAAGAGGAAGAGGAAGAGGAAGAGGAAGAGGAAGAGGAAGAGGAAGAGGAAGAGGAAGGGGAAGAGGAAGAGGAAGAGGAAGAGGAAGAGGAAGAGGAAGAGGAAGAGGAGCAGAAGAGGAGGAGAACTTCTTAAAGCTCAAAGAGCACAAATCTTCTATGAAAAGTTCCTTAAACTCTTAGTTCACATTAACTTGTGGGCTATTTTTTTTTTCGCGCGGAAGCAAAAACACTCGTGGGTCTCGGTCTTAT
Source organism: Eristalinus aeneus (assembly GCA_955652365.1). Classification (NCBI taxonomy): domain Eukaryota; kingdom Metazoa; phylum Arthropoda; class Insecta; order Diptera; family Syrphidae; genus Eristalinus; species Eristalinus aeneus. Next base: position 52,043,977 of record OY019131.1, on the reverse strand, counting down.
GTGAAGTGTAGCACATATTTAAGTAGGTGCTTGAGTTAAGCAAAGGCAATAGAATTTATCTCACCATCCGCGGAAATTAGAAATGTAAGGGTCCCGCTTGGGACGTTTATTTGCTTTGCATCTACAACAGCAGCCGCAACAGCAGCAACGGCATCAGCAGCAGCAACAACAGCAGCAATAGTAGCAACAGCATATACAACAGCAGCCGCAACAGTAGCAACGGCAGCAGAAGCAGCAACAACAGCAGCAAGGATATTCAGAATCATGATACCATCAGTATGATTTTCTATTGCAACCTACAAATCTCCATGCTTTTCAGTTCATTAACTACTAAACTTCACAAGGAAGAGGAGAGAAGTCTACCATGAGGGTGCTCATACTTATCGGTTCTTACGTCAAGTTGATGTGTCTAGTATTTCAGTGATTCCTCAGTTCCGAGTCTTCGGAGGCTAGACACTCATAGTTGCTTCGGACCTAGTGCACTGAGTTCTTTTACAAAATGTGGCCACGATGAGCACGATGGTTTGTTTTACGTGATACTGAGAAGGCATTTCCACTTATTTCCCCTTGTTGTAGGCATGGAACCCGGAACCCTTTCTGGACCAAAGACACAGAATCGATGATTTCCGTGAATTTATTGGCATTTTAAACAATTGTCCTTGCCGATATCAAATAGGGATAGTAGGGATAAAATGAATCAGATTTCGATGCATACGCGAGACTTGAAAATCTACAATCCATTCGGACCCATTGGGATGGTCAGCCAGCCTTAGTTTCATTAAAGAACTGAATAAGACCCAGAATCCGTCGACCATCCAACGGCAATTGAAACAGCTGTATTTTCCAAATTTCTCTCGTATAGTGCCCCATGGGGTGCAGGGTGCCTACAAGAGGTTCCAAGCTGCTAATTAAATTAGCCCCAAGACAAAGTGGTGTCCATTTAAAATGCATCTTCCTCCGTGCGAATCCTTCTAGCCATTCTACTCCGTGTCCTGTTAACCGGTTGCTCATGTGAACTGTCCAGGAAAAGAGTTTTAACATCTGCCCTGCAGCTCTGGTCTCGCAGAAGACTCAAGCATAAATTTGATACTAATGACAAGCAGTTAGTGTACAAACCGCCCACTTTCCACTGCACGCCCAGATTAACATCTCCTCTAATGTGCCGCCTGGTCGAGAAGAGCAACAGCAGACATGGGGGAAAAAATTCGACACAAACATTATAATAATAAGGATAACGAGCAGAGTCCAGCACTTGACTAGAAATAATAAGATCCTGAAAATATCCGTTTTCCTCTTGTCCTCGTCGGTTCAATTCTGTTCGTTTTATTTTCCTGTTCCCTGTGTGCACAGGATAAAAAAAAATTACTGAAACTGAAACTCCTAATACGGATGTGTACCTCGCTCGTTCGCAAATGGACATCGCCATGCCCCACGGTAGTGTATGCAAATGTTATCCTGGGAAAATGTCTTGTCTTCAGAGCAATGAATGGTTTTAATGGGCAACAAGACGCACACATGTTCCGTGGTCTAACGTCTGTGTGTGGGTGAGTCGGTGAGAAGGGTCAGAGAAACATCACACAAGCCAACAACGAAGTGAAAGGGAAGGAACACGAGGACACCGTTCGCAAATTAGCCACTGTCCCCAAGTTGGGGGACAGACGATGGAGCGGAGTGGGCCTCCATTATTCGGTCTGGCCAATCGGTAAGGTAAAACCCTGGACACAATTAGATGAAGAGTTCCCTGAAATGGAATGCCAAAAGGACCCAAGGACCCAGCTCGACTACACGGACTGGCAACGGGACAGCAACGAGATGCGACGATGATGACGACTAAGTCATCATCCAACAATTGAATGCACGTGAACAGCCAACAACAAGAATGGATCCTGAAGTACACGCGAAAAAATAGCAAAACAAGTTGCAACGCCGGCAATGGACAAGGGACGTTGGAGGGAAAGAGTCCAAGGAGACGAGAAAAAAACACACACACAATCCACTTGTTCCCATTGTTGCCTGAAGTGCGTCATTTATTGTGCTTTTTCACGAGAGCTTCCTCCGCAGAAGGATCCAATATAATTGATTGTAAACGAAGTACAAGTCCTTTTTGTTGGGCTGTTCGTCGTTGTCCATCCGTTTGCATTCGCACACAGGCACACCGAGGAGACCGCACATTCGAATACAGTTCATGGAGCCGTGAACAAGAATGACGACAACGACGCATCCAATGTGTGTGTGCATATCCTAGGCAGAGAGTAGTGCCGACGTGTTGTGAGGCGGTCACATTGCGAAAGATGCAAAACAGAAAAGAAGCGAGTCCTGTGTCCCCTGGACTGACTTTTGCTTCTAAGGCAGGACTTTTTTTGTGTTTTCCCTCTTTTTGTAACTAACTGCCCGCCGATTTTCAAAATAACGACAACAAATTTGTGCGCGTCTTGTTGGTGGGGATACATGTTTGTGTGTGTGCGTTTTATTCGGTTGAATGCAATAAAATAACGACGTCTGATATGGATGCATTAGCTTTGGCCTTTCGGACTTCCTTTACCTTTGGCGGAAGGACACTTGCCTCGTTGCTTGGAATGCCAGCGGACGCTTACGAAAGAAATCAGATTTTGGAATGGGGGCAGATCTCTGAATCGAATCGTATGCAAAGTTACATTTTAAGGAGAATCGAATTTTAACTAGAACGACTTCGATACTGCTTAACAAGAAGACGAAATGATGGTTAAGTGTTTCCATTGTAAATCCAACATTGAGACGAAAACTTCCAAGACGCTGTCGGTTTTCTGGCAGTGTGACGACTATCATCGAAATGATCTATTCTCCTTCTTCTTCTTCAGTCCGGGGTGGACCTGGGCCTCAACCAACATGCCTCTCCAGCCAGCACGATCTTTCGCCAGCTGTCTCCAGTTACGGACTTCATGTTGGTTGAGGTCCTTCTCCACTTGTGTGCGCCACTTTAGTCTAGGTCGTCCTCTGTTGCGTTGTCCCAATGGCACGGATTCAAGGACTTTTCGGGCCGGATCAGTGGTGTCCATACGCTCTACATGGCCTAGCCATCTAAAGCGTTGTATCCGTAGACGCTTGATCAGGCACATATTGCTGTACAGCCCATAGAGTTCGTCGTTAAATCTTCTCCTCCAGATGCCATCAACGCAAACAGGACCAAAAGTCGCACGCAAAACTTTTCTCTCGAAAAGGCTAAGGGCTTCCTAGGCGGATGTTTTTGTAAACGTCCAAGATTCCGCGCCATAAAGTAGAACTGGGAGGATCAAGCTGTTATATAAAGCGAGCTTAGTCCTTCGAGAGAGGGTTTAATTACTCAATTGCCTCTTGAGCCCAAAGAAACAGCGATTGGCAAGAGTGATTCTGCGTTTGATTTCGGTACTGATGTTGTTGTCCCTGTTTACCGCGGAGCCGAGGTAGACGAAGTCCTTAACTACCTCGAAGTTTCTGCTGCCTAGTGTGACGCTCCGTCCGAGACGTCGATGTTGTGTGTCCTTCCTTGATGACAGCATGTACTTCGTTTTGCCCTCATTTACCGCAAGACCCATTTTAGCCGCTTCCGCTTCAATGCCAGCAAACGCCTCATTGACGGCTCGCTGTGTTCGTCCAATCACGTCATTGTCATCAGCGTAAGCTAGCAATTGAACTGACTTCTGGAAGATAGTGTCTCTGATGTTGACTTGTGAGTTACGCCCGATCTTCTCGAGGATGATGTTAAAGAAGTCACATGACAGTGCGTCGCCTTGCCTAAAACCTTTTTTGACATTGAAGGTCTCGTTGAGTTTCCGACCGTGACGGAGCAGCGAGAGTTCTTCATCGTCATCGTACACAATCTGACGAGTTTGGTAGGAATGCCAAAACTAGACATGGCACTGTATGGCTCGTCTCTATGCACACTGTTATATGCGGCCTTAAAATCGACGGATAGAAGGTGAGTGTCGATTCGCACTTCTTGGGTCTTTTCCAGGATCTGCCGTAATGTGAAGATCTGGTCTATAGTGGACTTCCCTGGTCTGAAACCACACTGATAGGGACCTATCAGGTCATGGACAAACGGTTTCAGACGCTCAAACAATACCTCGGAGAGGATCTTGTATGCGATGTTAAGAAGACTGATTTCTCCGTGTTTGGCACAGTCAAAGGGGTCTCTTTTCTCGTGAACTGGGCACATAACGCTGAGATTTCACTCATCGGGAATGCTTTGCTCCGACCACATCTTACAGATGAGCTGGTGCATGCGCCCAACTAGGTCATCTCCAGCTGCTTTAAATAGTTCTGCGGCTTTGTTCGACTTAAGCTTGGATATTGCTATCTTCACCTCATCTAAGTCGGGGGGACGGAATGCTTGTCTATCATCGTCCAAATTGAGTGGAATATTCTGAATAACAGCGGAATTGGGGCTGTCATCGCCGTTAAGGAGTCTGCAGAAATGATCCTTCCAGACTGCGACTCTACCACAAGCTGTACATTTTGATCCCGGCAGGTTTTGGGTCCGGACCTTGTATCCTCCGGAGAGCTGCTTTACCTTTCTGTAAAAATTTCGGACTTTATTCCTGCCATAACACCTTTTTATATCCTCGACCGCCCGCTTTTCATGCTCCGTCGTATTTTTTCAGAGAAGCCAGTGCTCTTCCCTTCTTTTCTATTTGTAGAGCTCACGAGCAGCTCTCGTTCTTCGATGCAGAGTTGCCTTATAGGCGTCTTGGTTGGCTGCATGCACCTGTCTGCACTCGTCGTGAAACCATGGGTTTCTTCTGGGTGTTCTGGGTGGTGACATGAAACCCAGCACATCAGTGGCAGCTTCTTTGATGGCTTCTTGACAACGTTTTCAGTCTTCTTCTATGGTCAGTGCAGGCAGTGTTGAACTCTGAGAGAGGTTTAGGGAGACTCGGTCGGTAAGGTTCCCAGCGGTCAGTTGCGATTGTAGCTTTCCGACGTCAAATTCTTCTGGTCCTTCTCGGCTCCGTTGCTCTCTCGATGTCCGAGTTCTTACTTTGACTGCAACAAAATTATGATCCGAGTCGATGTTTGCTTTTCGGAATGCTTGCCTTCGAGTATAACTTACAGATAAGCTAGTGGATGCACACAACTAGGTCATATCCAGCTTTTAAATTATTTCTGCGGGCAAACTGTCTGCAGGTTTGTTTGAATTCAATCTCTATCTTGACCTCATCGAAGTCAATGGAATGGAATTCTTGTCTACCATCGTCCAACCCTAGTGGATCATACTACCCCACATCACGATTTGGGCCGTCATCGCTGTTTAGATCTCTGCAGGAGTTTGCTTTTAAGGAAAGATTGAATTTCTACAGTTTGATCTTGGCAGGTTACGGTTTGAACTTTGTACCCATCTCACTACGAATGACCACCAAAATGTTGTGACTTCAGAGTACAGTTCGACCTTGAAGTCCAAATCGCTCTAGACCTTCATACTTTCAAGGTAATTCTGTTTGACACAATTAGAAAAATATTGATCGATCTAGACCAATCACAACCTTCCCCACTTTCCTGCTCTGCACAGACTCAGACGGTCTTACAGTATCTCCATTACAATCCCACCACCTTTCTTCCACAAGTGCAACCCTTAGCATCTCGAGAATCGCAGCCAAACCTCGTCATTCCCAGCTACCATCGTTAATTATAATGACTCTTAGAATGACAATTAGTTAAAAAAATAAACAACAAATCACGACACAATAACAAAAATACCGAGAAGTGCTCAATTACAGTTGGGAAGGACCTATGTCCATCTGGGCATCGGCAGCACCTCATAAAGCCTCTCCACAGTTACCCCACTAAACATACCATCTGACACAACTGAACACGACGCAACACACAGCATCACAGAACCACTGCAAGCCAGAGCACCATCCAAGCGACTGCTACAGAATGCAGCCCAACAAAGTATAAGGAACCCCACCAGAAAAGGAAGACAAACAGAACGCAAAAAAAAAATGAGCGCAAACCAAATCCAAACTCCGGCAATGATCGGTGCCTGTCGATATCCGAGGAGCCAAGCTCCCCGGCGACGCTGCAGCCCGCTTAACGAAGAGAACAAACCGCATCCAATTAAAAATAATGAACTTAATTAAAACTATGTTATAGCCCATCGATTTAGTGAACTAATTAATGAAATATTTCTAGCCACAGCCACAGAGACCCCGGCAGTAGCGGCCGGGCCGCAAGGCGGCGACCGAACCGGCGACGCTGGGTTGCCTGAGCTGCAACTGGAGCTGGAGGAGCGGCGGCGAGTGCATCTATTGGCAATTGTATCTGCTTCCTTCAGTCTCTGATGTGCATTGCAACCGCTTCAACAGCCAGACCATCCAGTAATCCGTGGACGCAGATCTCCCCGCACCCTCGGGCAGCCGTCTCCGCAGCATATCTCGGCGATTTATTAATATATATCACTGCAGCTCCATAAGGGGCACCCTGTGCACATGCATGCATGGGTCCGATCCGGTGCGGTGCGGCGGTGGGCCGGCAGGTGGGAGGTGTGGAAATTGGAGGAAAAACGGCGACTAATTGTGTATCCCATTAAAGCGCTCGATGCAGCCGATGGATATTCGGATGGAAAATTGATTCCTAGTCCGTGTCGATGCTGTTGGACTGTTCATTCGTTCCGTTGGCTGGTGGGTTGCTGCCAGGCTGGCTGGCTGGCTGGTTGGCATTGGCTCCGGATCAAGATAAGGTCTCTCATGCTCTTGACTTGATTTCGTTTTCTGTGATGAGTCGAGCCGGTGAGCGAGGGGGGCACTGGGAACGTATCTGTCGGCGAATTGGCATGTGTTCCGGTGAGAAGGGGGGTGGGTGGGAGATGTGATAAGACGAGCGCTGATTGCAATTAGAGGCGAAAAAATGTCAGGGATCGACTCAATTGGTTGAATTTCTTTTCGTTTCATTTGTCACTCTAGGCAGCGGAAATGGACGGAAATGGAATTTGCGGGGAAAGTTGGGTCGATCACGAGATGGTGTGCTTTTCGTGCCTCCGCGTCTTTGAGATCACGATCTTTCGTGTTTAAATCCAAGCAGGATGATGGATGAGCTACACGCAAACCAAAGCTCCTTAAAATATTGACAGAAGCCCATGCTGCGCTTGGCCTTGAACATATTGCAGGAGTTTGAGATTATAAATCCCCTCTTGGATTGCCTCGTTGCATATGTTGGGGAAGGTTTAGAGTTGAATACCGTGGAACAATCATCCCCAGACACTGCACCATGTTGTCCTCCTTTCTCTTGGTAACAATTCTAACATCACAGTTCTAGAAAGAGAATGACTACATTTTTTAAAATTAGCGGGAGTTCCTGTTATTCAAACATTTTGCACTTGTACCAGTCATCATCGTCCACCCAAAGGTTTTGAAAAATTTGAGCAAGTAGGATAGAGTTTGACACTTACACAGATCTCCTTGAAGTTGCCATGCCATTAGTGATTAACACTGAAGATGGCTTCCAAACAAGATGATAGATGAAGCTTTCAAGAACTAACTCTTCCAATACTTCACGCTTTCTTTTCCACTTCCATCCTGATTCCTTCTCTTTTATGTCCGGCACATGAGTCGAGGATGCCCTTAGGTCTTTGGGTCTCCAACTGTGTTGTTCCTGATGTACATTGTCTGAACGTCAACATGAACTTGTGCCTTGGTTGGATTTAAACAACACAAAATAAAACTGTTGCATTGTTCTGCTACTCCATTAATCGGTGGGAGATTGTCTTTCATATTAATACGATGTCCACCCGCCAAGATCTACTCTTCCCTCTCAGGCGAGGTCGCCCGAATTGCAACACGAATGGCCTGTGCCTTAATTGATTTCAGGCGCGTAACCTTTGCTACAGTACAGGGTGAACCAAAGAACAAACGATTGGTGAAAGTACCCTCTTTGTTTTCGGCACTAATGGTGCTTTTCATATTTATCAAGCAAAACAAGACTCCTGGCCACTACAAGCCACTGCTCATTATAACACTCTGTATTTGAAGAAAAGTTTGTTAGAGGCAACGAGTATTCGAGGCAACGAGTGTTTCAAGCAACGAGTGTTTAAGACAACTAGTATTCAAGGCAGTAAGCAAGTGGTTGAGGCAACGAGTGTTCCAGGCAACAAGTATTTAAGGCAACGAGTATCGAAGGCAACAAGTACTCAAGGCAACGAGTATTCAAGGTAATGAGTGTTTGAAGCAATGAGTATTCGAGGCAACGAGTATTTTTTTAAGCAACGAGTATATAAGGCAACGAGTATTCAAGGCGGTAAGAAAGTGTTTAAGGCAACGAGTGTTCGAGACAACGAGTATGTCAAGCAACGAGTATTTAAGGCAACTAGTATTCAAGGCAGTAAGCAAGTGTTTGAGGCAACGAGTGTTCGAGGCGACAAGTATTCAAGGAAACGAGTACTTAAGGCAATGAGTGTTTGAGGCAATAAGTATTCGAGGCAACGAGTATTTGAGGCAACGAGTATTTTTTTAAGCAACTAGTATATAAGGCAACGAGTATTCAAGGCGGTAAGAAAGTGTTTAAGGCAACGAGTTATCGAAGCAACGGGTGTTTCAAGTAACGAGTATTTAAGGCAACGAGTATTCAAGGCAGTAAGCAAGTGTTTGAGACAAGGAGTGTTCATGGCAACAAGTATTCAAGGCAACGAGTAGTCAAGGCAACGAGTGTTTGAGGCAACGAGTATTCGAGGCAGCGGGTGTTTCAAGCAACGAGTATTTTAGCCAACGAGTATTAAAGGTAACAAATACTCAAGGCAACGGGTTGAGGCAACGAGTATTCGGCTTAATGAGTATTCAAGGCAACGCGCATTCGAGGCAACAACTCTTTTGAGATAATTAGCATTAACTAATTAAGATAAGACGTTATTCATAATTGACTAGAGCGCTATTTAATGAGCATTTTTCAGTATCAACTCGGTTGAGATTATTCTCGAACACATCGTCGAGAATAAGGACACTTCTTCGCTGTATACTCCTCTAGTTAATAATAATAATAATTGGATGGCGCGACAATCCACAGGGGTCCAGGGCTTAGCCTGCTCGTCAAGTACTCGTGTTGGGCGCGCTACTGTTCTCTCACGAGTAGAAAGGACGTACGGTTTTTTGCCGGCTCCGATCGGCGAGGTTTAAGAAGCTTTTTTCTTTCTGTCTTTTCTTAGACAGTAATTTCTCTTTGAGTGTTGTCAGCAATCCAAATGAGGTGGTGCCGCGAAAAATTCGAGGTGTTCAGACGGGAATCGAGCCTTCGACGTGTGAATGTCGCTCTCTACCCAGTTCGCCACGACGGCCACATTACTAGTTAATAAATAAAAACAAAAACATGCTATCATTTTTGCTCAATTAGGCTACTAGTGTTGTTACCTAACCACAAGATAATATTTTTTCGCTTTCACACAGTCTGAGGGGCTTCTTAAAGTGTGTTGCTTTTAAGTCTTTATTTGGAGAGCTGAAACTTTTCAAGGAACATTATGTTTCAGTACATTCAGTGCTACATACTAGATTGTATTTCTTTTCTTTTCTGGTTAGAAGCCGAACGTGGCTCATTTCTAAAAGATATTTATTGGAATTACAAACTAACCTGCAAGTTGCCACTGATTTTGGAAGCATTCTCCTACCTCATTGGAGAGCTATAACATTTGTTGAAAAAATTGGGGGTAACCAACGTCTGTTTTACACAAAAACATTGTTTTCTGCCTCTTTGAAGATGTTGCTTTTTTATCTACTCTTCTCCACTGTCTTCGTGGATTATTTCCAAACCACACAACTTTGTTTTCTGGCGCGCATTCTCTTGACATAAATTGATCCAGAAAAGTTGTATTGAATCTTCGCCATAAGTTCAAAACTGGATTTTAATACATTTTTTATAACTTCATAAATTGGGAGTCCTTTGTATTGTTAATAATGTTATTACGAATTACTTGCAACAGTAACCTAGTCGAAGTGAAAGCTGTTTTAAAAATTTCAGTCACCATTAAATTGTTCTTTATTTTATTTAACCCCTCTGTCGCCTAAAGTATGTACAATTTTATTTGAAAATGGAATAAAAAAACATTTCTTTAGTTGAAATAAAATTTACTTTATTTGAAGTATAATTTTCTCACATGATAACTTAAATGCAATTTCTTGCATATAGCCGCGGCGTGTTAAGACGTTGTCTACTCTGCAGTCCGATGATGTGTTCGATCACTTGTACGAGGGGCATTCAATAAATTCTCAGTATCGATACGAAGGAAAATGCGAATTTCATACAGGTATACCAGTATGAAATTTTTTTGAAAATAAAACACTAATTATTAATGGGATGTAAAAACATTTTATTCAAAGTATTGGCCATTGTTTTCTACACATTTTGACCATCTTTGTGGCAATTTGTGAATTCCACGCAAATAAAATTGTTCGTCTTTTAAAGCAAACCAACCAGACACCCATTTTTCGACCTTCTCGTAGGAATCAAAGTGCTGCTCAGCTAATGCGTGTCCCATCGATGAAAACAAATGGTAGTCGGAAGGAGCCAAGTCTGGTGAATACGGCAGGTGGGGTAGCTGCTCCCAGCCAAGTGTTTTGATTGTATCCTGAACCGGTTTTGCTTTGTGTGCAGGTGCATTGTCATGGAGCAAAATTACCTTGCCGTGTCTTCTGACCCATTCTGGTCGTTTCTCGATCAATGCATGGTTCAAATTGATCATTTGTTGTCGGTAGCGATCAGTATTCACGGTTTCACCAGGTTTTAGGAGCTCGTGGTACAGCACACCTTTCTGGTCCTACCAAACACACAGCATTGTATTCTTGCCGAATCGATCTGGTTTTGCAGTCGATGTTGATGGTTGTCTCAGATTAACTTTTTCTTAAAATAAATCCATTTTTCATCGCCAGTAACAATCCGATGCAAAACCGATTTTCTTTCGTGTCTTTTTCGGTTTTCCATCTGTCTTTCATTCAATTCATGTGGCACCCATTTTCCACACTTTTGGATCTTGCCCATAGCTTTTAAACGGTCAGAAATTGTTTGTTGTGCAGAATTCAACATTGCTGCCAGTTGCTTTTGACTCAAAGTGTCATCTCCATCCAATATCGTTTGCAATTCGGCGTCTTCAAACTTTTTTGGTGGTCTTCCACGTTCTTCATTTCTCACATCAAAATCATTATTTCTGAACCGTCGAAAGCATGTTTGCATGTTGTTTCTGACAGAGCATGATCACCATATGCCTCGACAAGCATTCGATGCGACTCTGCAGCACTTTTCTTCAAATGAAAACAAAAAATTAATGCTTTCCGCAAATCATCACTTTCCGGTACCAAATTCGACATTTTTAACACGATGAAAAAATATGATGTTGTCTGTTCAATGCCTTAATGTATAGTAATAATTTTTCACAGATGGTATAGCAAACAAACAAAAAAAAAAAAAAACTAAGGGCTCGTTCACAATAAATGTTCCCTATCGAGACATTTGTATCTTGATGCTCACCTCATACCTGAAATAAAGATTATCGCAAAACTGCACCAAAAAATTTCAAAATTGCGTATATTGCCGAAAAACTGGGAAGAATCCGAAAAGTGATTTCAAATTTCCTTAAAAGCCCTGAAAATTACGGAAAGAAGAGTAGCCCAATGCGTCTATGGGCTATCGGTGACAAGGATAGGCGCGCAATTCTAAGAGTTGCTTAACGGCTAGCAAAACCGCTGAACAAGCAGGTGTCGCGACCAATGTAAGAAACGTTCAAATACTATTGAAGGAGTCTCCAGTTATTCAGCGCAAAAAAATAAGAAGAAACCACCACTTACGGCAAAACACAAGGATGACAGGGTAAAATTCGCCATGGAGTATATTCATTGAATAAAACCATGGTGTCGGGTATGATTCACGGACGAGAAGAAGTTTTACCTCGACGGTCCCGAAGGCCTGGCGTATTACTATGACGATTTAAGAAAAGAGGAGACAATATTGAGTCGTCGGTAACATGGTGGAGGAACTGTAATGATATGGGCTGGAATAGGATACCATGCTAAGACTGATATAAAGTTCGTACCACAAAGAATGGCCGCCATGGCGTTGTGGGTAGAGTACGACGCTCACAAGCCGAAGGGTCTAGGTTCGATTCCAGGCTGAACACCTCGAATTTCCCACGGAACCACCTCTGTAGAGCTTCTGACAACACTCAAAGAGTGTCTAAGAAACCTTCTCAAACTTCGACGTTCGGAGTCGGCAAAAAACTGTTAGTCTCTTCTACTTGTGAGAGAACAGTAGCGCTTACAACACGATTAGGTTGATGAGCATGCTAAGCCTTGATCCCCCTGTGGACTGCCGCCACAAAGAATGTACAGCAGAAAGTACCTGGATTTGATTGCCGATGAAACAACAGAATCAACTTGCGAACTAACGGACTTACCGCTTATTTTTCAGCAAGACAATGCTGCGGTGCATACGGCGAAAGTTGTTAAAAAATATTTTTCAGATAACAACGTTGATGTTTTAGAGTGGCCAGCACGATCGCCAGATATAAATACTATTGAAAACTGTTGGCGTCTTCTTGCCAGGGCTGTTTATGCTTAAAACTGGCAATACGAAATTGTTAGCAAACTTACACAAAACATTGTATCAAATTGGGGCAAATTACCACAACAGAACTTAAAAAAATTGATTAAATCTTTACCAAACAGAATGGCAGAAATAATAAAAAAAAAAGTGGAGGAACTATTTATTATTAAGAGTTAAAAGAAAATGAAATTGTAAAACATATAATATTTTTTTTTTCGCACCAAAATTTGGTATTTTTTCATTTCCTCTGTATTGGAATACCCTACTCAAAAAAAAAACTCTATACATGAATAAGAAGTATTCTAATTTTGTTCAAAAATAAATCCACAGTGTTTGTTTTGTGTACAAAAGTAAAAAAAATATTGAAAAACAAATCGTGCTATATTTTATTCGCGAAGTGTGTGTTCTAGGTATACCGGTAAGAAATGAGTTTTTGTTTGGAAATAAAACACTAATTAAAGTAAAAAGAAAGTAAAAACATTTTATTCAAAGTATTTGTCATTGTTTTCTACACATTTTGACCACCTTTCTGGCAATTTGTGAAAACCACGCCAATAAAATTGTTCGTCTTTTAAAGCAAACCAATCAGACGCCCAATATTCAACCTCCTCGTAGGAATAAAAGTGCTGCTCTGCCAATGCGTGTCCCATCGATGAAAACAAATGGTAGTCGGAGGGAGCCAGCATACATCGTAATCACAAATTACAAAGAAAAAATGAAAAAAGAAAAAAAAACGCATCTACCAATTGTTAGCAGAGCGTAGTTTCGATCTACGGACCTCTGGGTTATGGGCCCAGCACGCTTCCACTGCGCCACTCTGCTTGTTGTGATTCGTGCGTCCAATGACCCTGTTAACGATTTACGAAATTGCTATTGAACAATGGTGTTCAAAGTCAAAGTTATGTTTAAATGTATAAACAATTTATGTAATTACATTATTTAGAGGAATATGTTAAAAATTGAAAATAGAATATTTAATTTTTTTTTCACAACTGTTTAAGTGGATTGTGAAATGCTGGAATAAGGGAAGGAAAAAGAAGTTCAGAAACGGGGTGTTTGCACGTATGTTGTGTTTTTATTTGCAATGTTGGTGTTATGTGGCAGTTCGGCGTTTCGATAGGTAATCTGGGAAACGTATTGAGCTGATGGAAGTTAACAAATGTTATGCAACGAATAAAGATTTTTCCATTTCAACTTGAAAAGACTACCACCTTTCAATTGGGCACAAGACAAGATTGCCGTGGAAACCCATTTTCATAAGCGAATTTTTCATAAAAAAGCGGAAGGGAAAAAATCAAACAACCCTCTCTGTTTGTGTGTTGTTTATTAACAGAAGACTGTCAAATGTATGTGCCGAGACATTTGTACTCTCGTGAGGCATGCTTATTACAGTACACTGAACATTATTGAACTTTTGGAGACGTTTCGGGTAAATCATACGATCATATGGTGAAGTGGAGAAAAAATAACAGCTACAGTCTGGCAATGAATTATGAACCAAAAATGTTTTGATCATTCTATTTCGCCTAGAGAATTTTCTTTAGCGATGTAGCTCGCTTTTGCTTAAATGGATACGTCAAGTAACATACCTGACTCAAGCAATCCTCAAGTGTATCCTTGTGGCTCGTTACCTATTAAAAAAAACTGACTGTTTGGTGTACTTTATGGTTCCGCTCTTCCTGGAAAATGACGGTAGACAGAACGTAAGTGTCAATGGTGACCACTATAGCACCATGATTGCTTACTGTTTCAACGACAATGGTGTGCTGCAGTCGTGCTTCTAGCAAGACGTCGCAACATATCACATGTCAAAACTTTTGATAGCCGCATAGCTTCAAATTTAGGGTTCGTGAACTGGTCTGGATAGTACGATTTAACGCCGCTTGACTTATTTCTATGGGACTATGGTCTGCGGAGATTAACCCTATTCGAATGACCCCTTTTTTTTTTGTTTTGTAACGCATCTTTATTAACACTTTACAATTCGTTAACTTAGTTGCTAGACAAAAATGCTTAAAACTAGCTTAAATATTTAATCTGAAATATTAATCTTATATCTAACTTAATGACTCTAAACAAGTACTCTAAGCTAATCTATGTTAGTTTTTTCTGCCTTTCGACATCTTTTGTATTCTTATTAAATCTTAAGTCTAGTGGTTTTGTTTTTGTTGCCCAAGAAAATTAAAAAAAAACTTGGACTTTCCTTAGTCAATGTTTTTAACTTACTTGCTAACTTAACTTACTTATTCTAAATCAAACTTAAACATATTTAAAGATATCTTACAACTATATCCGTAAGCAAGCGTGCACCAGGGAGGATATGCTCTTTTTTTTTTGTCTTAATCTACCTTATAGCTACCTTAAACTATGTAAGTTGGCCCTAATGAGTCAACTATCCTGGTCCTGTGTGAGAAGTTGGCGGCATCGAAGGCTGATTCTGATGCAGTCACCAGAAGAAAAGCCGTTCTTTGTCAGAGACTGCTCTATCGCGGGCAGAGATCGCTCTACTGAACCGTAAGAGGCCTGAAGTCGCCTTTCCACTGTTCGGCGTGCGACATGGAAGATGATAGGGTAGCCTTCCCTATCTTGTATCAGGCCTTTCGTGTCCAAATAGAGGAACGCCTCAGGTGGGATAAAGCCGTTAAGACGCATCTTCTCATGGTACATTTAATTAGGGTAGTAAGCCCCAAAGATCAGACTGTTGGTTGAGGTCATGGCTCGAGTTATGTGACCCCGAATCAATTTGATAATAAAATTATCTATTCTGATCAGGTTTGCCTCATTGTACAAAACCTCGTTGGGATAGAATTTTTTGTACTGGCATTCGGGTATACGATATAAACGGAGACAGGCCCGAAGACACTGTCTCTCGAACACCCTCATCTTTTCCATCTGGGAAGGACTCACGTTGAACCACACAGGACAACCATACACCATAATTGGCCGCATTAGGGCCATGTAGCAGATCACCTTCACTCTGGTATCAAGTTGGCTGCTGTAAAACAGCCCCCTTGCCATAGCGAAGGCTTTCTTATCGCTGGTCAAAACTGTTGCTGCATGGATACCACCATACAGGAACTGGTCCAACCAAATGCCAAGATATCTAACCACACTTTTAAGAGTTAATGGCTGCCCCTGTGGGTCCAATATGCTGAACTTGCGCCAATTTCTTTTCGTGTCCCTTGATGCTCTGGACAACGGGGTTCTGAAAAGAATAGTTTCGCACTTCCGGTAGTTGATTTTCAACTTCCAGTCGTCGCAATATTGTTGAATCAAGTCGAGATCACGTTGCAGCAGGCCATTTATGACCTCAATCTTTGCACCTGATCTGTACGCGATTAGATCATCGGCAAACGCAATTAAGTTTGGCATGGAACCTATAAGGTCACTGGTGAATATCGTGAATAGAATCGGCGAACCAACCGCCCCTTGTTGCAACCCATTTTTTATGTGAAACAGTGGAGGAAGTTACGTTGCCATTTTTCACAACGAACTTCCTGTCTGTTATCATGTCATAGATCATATATAGCAATGACCACTTGTAGGAGAGCTGTCGTGACATTACTCCCGATACACGGCTACGAGGGGCGTTCCATATATTCTCGGTATCGGGGTGAAGCTGTGGTTATATACCTATATATACAGTTGGGTGCAAAAGTGAGTCACTTGGGCCTAAAAACTCTGTTTTTTCCCAAAATGTAAAAAAATTAAAAACGTTTGTTTGAAAAAACTTCATGATTTATTTTTACTTAAATCTTACAAAGTTAATCTAATAAATTTAACGAAAGCAATCATTCATTTAATAACAATTTTATCGAAATTTCCATGACTCACTTTTGCTCCATGTTGATATATCACAAACATGTATGACATCAATACTTTGTCCACAGGCCTTTTGCTATTTCAGTTTGATTTAGCCGTTTTGAAAGGCTGTTGGATAACCGAGAAAAATAATATTGTGTGATTTTTGTTGCACTCTTTCCCATAAAACAGCTGAGGATGATGGTGGCGTAGTCCTTGGCAAGACCTGTTTTGAGATTTTCGATTGGGTTAAGGTCTGGGCTTTGAGCTGGCCAACCAAGCACATCCAACGGCAGCGTATTAAGCCAATCCTGGACTTTCTTGGCCATGTGCTTCGGGTACCTATCATGTTGGAAAACAACTTCACACGGAGGATAGAGCGTGTTGTTTACTGACTCTATGAGATTTGACTTTAGAGTGTCCAGATATTCCATTCTACCCTCAATGAGGAGCAATTTCTTAACACCAACTCATGCAGCCCCAGAACATTATGGAACCACCTCCGTGCTTCACAGTTTGTTTTACATGATGTGCCTTCAATGATTCGCCTCGTCTTTTCCAGGCCCATGATCTTCCGTCTGTACAGTAGCGGTTTATTTTTGTTTCGTCAGACCATACTAACTTACCCCAATCTTCTTCGGACGACTTCTGATATTTTTTGACGAAATTTTGTCTTGCCTTTCTGTTTTTCTTTGAAAGGGATGGCTTCTTTTTCTGTTCGACAACTATTACATTGTGCTTGCGTAGTGTCCGGTTAATTGTCCATCGACTTATTCCCTTTCCTGTATCTGCCTGTAACAGTTTTACCGCTTCAGAAGTTGTAATCGTCATTCCTGAGAGCATAAGCCTCACCAAACTTCCCTCATCCTGATCAGTGAGCTTTTTGGGCCTTCCTTGTAGTGCACATTTTGTGTCAATTTCAAATTTCTTTCTTAGCCTCGCGACAGCTGACTGGGAAACTTTGCACACTTTTGCTATTTGAATAGTTGAATTTCAATTAATTAATTAATTTTAACAATTACTTTTTGCATTTCTTTGTGGTCGCCGTGGCGTAGTGGGTAGAGTGCGCCAACAATTATTATTATTATTATTTCTTTGTCGATCGATAACATTTCTACAACCCGTAGATAGAAATATTGTAAAAATTGCAATATACTGCAACTATTTTTTTTTTAATTTACCTGATTCACTTTTTAGAAACTAAAAAATATTTCCAGAACGATCATTAAAAAAAACTGGTAGTGTGAACACTTTCGTTTCCAATCTGCAAATGCCACAGTTTGTCCAGAAATACTGGTGCAAAAATGAGTCATTTTTTAAATGTTATTCTTTACATATTTGTTACATATACATGTAGTTTTGAGTGTACATTTACCACAAACATCCGAGGGCCGATCAATACCTGAAATTGTTGGGTGTTCAAATAAAATTAAATTAAACAGACGAAACGAAAAGAAGGTATATTCTCGGCATCGGAGTGAAGCTGTAGATATACCATATATATAACTTGACTTATTTATCAAGTAGTACTATTGTTTTAGTGCATTCATGTAAAATTTCATATATATGGTTTTTATCTCTAGTTAAACAGAATCATAATGGCAACGGAGACGATGGTGGGGAAAATTGAGCATCGCGTTGTAATTAAATTTCTCACTAAGAGAGGAAAAAGTCAAAAAACTATTCATGAAGAGATGGTGGCTGTTTAGCAGGGTTCCTCACCTTAATTATCAATTGTGCAAAAGTAGTCAAGTGAGTTCAAGAGAGGCACCGAGGGCATTGAAGACGACCCACGCTCAGGCGCCCCGGCTACTGCTTGTACGGGAGAAGGCATCAAAGAACTCGAAAAACTTGTTCTTAAGGATACCCGAATAAAGGTGGAAATGATGGCAGAGATCACCAAGCTTTCAACTGGTATCATTCACACCATTCTTCATGACCATCTTAACCTTTCAAAGGTCAGTGCAAGGTGGGTGCCACGAATGCTCACAGCGCCTCAGAAAAATGTGAGAATCGCATGCTGTAGAGAGCTTTTGGAGATGTGTAATCAGAACGCGGACGGTGTTATGGATCGAATCGTTATTGGGGATGAAACATGGATTCACCACTATGACCTTGAAAGCAACCAAGAGTCCATGCAGTGGCACAAAAAAGGAACAGACCCCCCGATGAAGTTCAAAGTCACTCCGTCCGCCGGGAAACTCATGGCCCCAGGTTTTTGGGACTCAATCCTGCTCATTGAGTGCCAAAGAAAAGGCGAAACCATCAACGCCATATTCTACTCTTCCACTTTGCATAATTTGTGGGAGGAAATTAAAAAGGTAAACTCGCAGCGGGTGTGTTGCTTCTTCATGACAACGCTCCTGTTCATACGACACGAGTTTCCAAGGCTGCTGCGCGAAATTGTGGTTTCGAAGAAATCCAACACCCACCCTATAGTCCAGACCTTGACCCTAGTGATTATTTCCTTTTTCCGGATTTGAAAATGTGTCTTCGTGGAAAAAATTATCGGATGATGAAGAACTCAAGCCGGCAATAAATGGGTATTTTGCAGAGAAAAAGGAAAATTATTTTTTGAGGGCTTAAAAAAGCTTATCTCAAGATGTAACAAATGCATTGATGTTAAGAGAGATTATATTGAAAAATAAAAACATTATACCAGGCATAAGTATATGAAGGACTAACATACGAGGGTAGTTCAATATACAGTACTTTGTAAAATAATAGCACTGTGTTCGAATTTGTCACTATTATGCTAATTACCAGTTATACCCGTATGAAGTGGGCGTCAAGATACAAATGTCTCGATAGGGCACATTTGTTGTGAACGAGCCCTTATTTTTTTATTATTTGTTTGCTTTGACATCTGTGAAAAATATTTAGTATACATCAAGTCATTGAACAGACAACATCATATCTTTTCATCGTGTTTAAAATGTCGAATTTTGTACCAAAAACTGACGATTTGCGGAAAGCATTCATTTTTTGTTTTCGTTTGAAGAAAAGTGCTGCAGAGTCGCATTGAATGCTTGTCGAGGCATATGATGATCATGCTCTTTCAGAAACAACATGCAAAAGATGGTTTCAACGGTTCAGAAATAATGATTTTGATGTGAGAAATGAAGATCGTGGAAGGCCACCAAAAAAGTTTGAAGACGCCGAATTGCAAACGATATTGGATGGAGATGACACTTTGAGTCAAAAGCAAATGGCAGCAATGTTAAATGTTGCACAACAAACAATTTCTGACCGTTTAAAAGCTATGGGAAAGATCCAAAAGTGTGGAAAATGGGTGCCACATGAATTGAATGAAAGACAGATGGAAAACCGAAAAAGACACGAAAGAAAATCGGTTTTGCATCGGATTGTTACTGGCGATGAAAAATGGATTTATTTTAAGAAAAAGTTAATCTGAGACAACCATCAACATCGACGGCAAAACCAGATCGATTCGGCAAGAAGACAATGCTGTGTGTTTGGTAGGACCAGAAAGGTGTGCTGTACCACGAGCTCCTAAAACCTGGTGAAACCGTTAATACTGATCGCTACCGACAACAAATGATAAATTTGAACCATGCAGTGATCGAGAAACGACCAGAATGGGCCAGAAGACACGGCAAGGTAATCTTGCTACATGACATTGCATCTGCACACAAAGCAAAACCGGTTCAGGATACAATCAAAACACTTGGCTGGGAGCAGCTACCCCACCCGCCGTATTCACCAGAAGTGGCTCCTTCCGACTACCATTTGTTTTCATCGATGGGACACGCATTGGCTGAGCAGCACTTTGATTCCTACGAGAAGGTCGAAAATTGGGTGTGTGATTGGTTTGCTTTAAAAGACGAACAATTTTATTGGCGTGGTACTCACAAATTGCCAGAAAGGTGGTCAAAATGTGTAGAAAACAATGGTCAATACTTTGAATAAAATATTTTTATTTTCCCATTGTTAATTATTGTTTTATTTAAAAAAAAATGCTCATTTTATACCGGTATACCTGGTACAATTAAAAAAATTGCCCGTACACTTACGGCTCCAATGCGTAATAACGCATAGCATTGCAATAAACTTATCATTAATAAGATGTTTGCTTTCCCCTTGCTTTAATTACAGCACGCAATCTAATTTTTATTGAAAGTGTGAGCTTTTCGGTATATTCGGGCGATATTTCCCGCCAAAAACTTTCCAATGCCCTTTTAAGTTCTTGTTTGCTCCCAATCGTCTTTTAGTTTTGTTTCCATATGAGCCCACAATGTTATTATCAATGTTGTCATAAATTTAATACTTTCATCTTTAATTAATTTTCTATAATACATTTCCTTTAATTTAAGATTTATTTTGTTGAAATTGGAATAGTACTTTTCCAGTTATACTGTTTTAACTTAAAAAGCCGGTGGTGTACGGACAATTTTTTGAGTCAGTGTATATCGTTCTGTAGTCGTCTGCCTATATGAGATTTCGTTTTGTTTTTAACAAAGCGTTGCCCATCAAGGCAAGTGAACCTGCCATGATCAAACTAGTCAAACAAATTTTCAACTTCAATCGGTCCATTTCAAATAGATCTTAATGTAAGAAATTTGAAGATTTTCTTTGAACGATACTGTAAGTAGATTAAATATTTATGATGTGTTTAATGTTTGAAGTTCAAAGTATAAAGCGAATCAATCAATCAACTCGCTTGAAGATCGACGAAATGTTGCGTCTCTTTCACTATTTTATCGCTATTTCAACAAAAAAAATGCTCTAACGATTTAGCCAGCTCTTAAATGCTCTTACGACCAGATGCGTGGTCGGCGAACCCACAATGGGTTGCTGACGCTACGTGTATCTACACCGACGGATCATAAACAAACGAAGGCGTTGGTTGCGGAGTCTACTCTGAGGATCTGAACCTTAGTCTAAAATGTAGGCTTCCCAATCACTGTAGCGTGTTCCAAGCTGAAGCCATTCGCGAAGCACTGTCTTGGCTGAAGAAGAATAGTATATCCTCAGCTGATATCCTTATTCTTACGGATAGTCAGGCAGCACTCAGGGCCCTGGAATCTGTCTCAACAAACTCCAAGACGGTCATGAACTGCCGCACATCCTTAGATGAGATGGCTGAGCAGTTCAACATTAGCCTGTACTGGGTGCCAGGTCACAGAGACATTCTGGACAACTGCCAAGCAGACGAATTGGCCAGGCTTGCCACAACGCAACCACTATTTCAGGAACACAAACACCTTGGTATACCCCTCGCCACATGCAAGTTACTACTGCATTTGAACGCGATCCATCAGACTTATCAAAGGTGGTCTAACCATAACCTTTGGTGGTCATAACCATAACCTTTCCAAGGAGGTGTGGCCCTCTCTTGAGCCCAAACGCTCCAAATTGCTACTATCGCTCAAAAGATCAGACATAAGCCTGGTCATGGGAGCCATAACCGGGCACTGTGTAATCGGCGAGCATGCTAGCAGGCTAGGGGCTCCCTCAAACGATTTTTGCAGAAGCTGCAGGGATGAGGAAGAACCAGAAACCCTCCTACACATGTTATGCACATGCCTGGCGCTCTCGCGCCTCAAACACAAACACTTTGAAAGCTATTTCCTCAACGGCCTACATGACCTCAATAAAACCCCTCCCGCCGACAGTTTAAACTTTATCATCGGCTCCATCTGGTTTTAGGTTCTTCCCACATGGTGTGGTAGCACAATGGTCCTGTATGGGACTAAGTGTATTCATCAGCCACCTTAACCTAACTACCAAGCCAGCTTCATTCCTCCCCTTCAAAAATTCACCCGCGAAACCAGCCTCACTAGAAATGCTCACCCGTTCACCATTAAGCCCACCTTCGGACGTGCAGTTAAGTTTAGAGACTCGTTTTTCAGCCGCACCACACGAATATGGAATGCTCTTCCCAGCCCTACTATTCCCCCTCCCGCCTCATTAGAACCCACAGGCACTTAAAATCACAGTGCATCGGTACCTCCTATCGCTTTCTACCTCTATACTTTCGGCCCGTGATGTGATTTAATTCTGGTCTCTTAAGGGTATCAATCCCTTTAGCGTGCTTCTAATATAAAAAAAAATAAATTTTCTATAACTGGACATTTTGGAACTTTAGCCAACAAGCAAACACTCTTTGACAGCTCTGTGTGGGTAAAGTTCCTAAGTCAACATTTCTATCACATAGTCACATGTGACCAGAGCGCGCCATGCCTAGTGGAAGGGACCTGCAGTTTGACACCGATGCCAACAAGCAAAGCATGAGAACAATATCATGGACCATCACCCCTAAAGGCGCACAAAAGAGATTGAAATCTCAGTATATTGTTTCCACAAAAAAGTAAATACATTTATCCACAGCGAAAAACCAGCCTCTTGTTTGATTTTGCACTCCGGGCGAATAAACCTGCCGACTGTGGTTGTCTTTTCTGTTTGTATGCGAGTTCATTTAACAATTATTCACCTTCTTGCAGCAAAATGTTTGTTTTCAGTCGCTAAGTGTTTCACAAATGCATTTCTCGCCCCAGACCAACACCATCCACAGGGGAAGTAAGAGAAAATAAAAATGAGAGAGAGAAAAAAAAAACAGAACAGCAACCCAAGGCTGACTACGCAAATGATTCAATCAATCAACGACCGAGAGGGAGAATTTCCAATCAACTACACATGCTCGGGATTCCTCAGGTCCGTCCGGTTGTTCATTAGCCAAACAGGATGTTGATTAACAAAGGACGGGAAATCAGATAACTAATCTCGCCAGCCTGCATACTGGTCAATAAACAATTGTTCGCCTAATCCAGCAGGCGAGCCAACCAGCCGGCCAGTCGGCCAGCAGGCCTGCCAGCAAATGCCGTGGCCATCTCCCGTTGCAGACGTTTTTGTTTGTTCCTCTGAACTGACAGAACAGCTCACCAACAGCCACCACCAACCGGGCACAGCGAACACCGGCCCGCACGACACACCGCAGCACACAGCAGAACAACTCTGAAGTATTGCCCCGAGGAGCAAAAATCCGGCCCATGATGTAATCCGCCAAGGAAGGATACGTTCCGTTCGCAGTACATCCTGAATGGACGCTAATTAAAATCCAATAATTTGCAATCCATCGAAAGGAGGAAGAACCGGAGCAAATTAAGCGTAAAAGCTCCGTTCCGACCGGTGCTCGTTCCAATATCAATGCTGGCGCTGGCGTTGGCTGTGGTCGGTTCTCAGCATTGGGCGCCGATGCCCCTCTCACACATTGGTGGTGTGCACTTCCACTCCATCTCAGGTTTGCCTCGGCAGGTCCTGTTAATCCTGAACATACCAGATATGAACAACCATCACCGCCACACGGAGAACAAAAACCGTCCGCCAGCCCTTTTCGTCGCCGCTCCTCACCGACACAAAACAATAACCGAAAGAACACACATCACCAGCAGGGCACACGCAGATTTTAATTGGAACAAAACATATCATCAATTCAGGAACGTCAATTAGACTCGCAGGACGAATGTTAGTTAAACTCGTTCGTCGCCGCTGCGTTGGGCCCTGCCATGGACATGTCCATTCCGGGGGTGTTTGCCTGTGTGCGTGTGTGTGTGGGTAAGAGATGGACTTTGTGTATGAAACTGGGATTTGCGTGTGGAGGCAGATGAAGGATGAGCCGAGGAGCTGCGCTTGTTAACCGTGACCTTCCTGAGTGGGGAATGTTATTAAAACTCGCCTGCTCTGGATAACAAGTGTTATGGGACCCATTTTAATGACCACTGGTGCTGCAATTGCACGCAGAACTGACGCATCCTGAAGATGAACTCGCAAAAAAGGAATCAAATGAAGTGCACAAGTTTTTGTTTTTCTCTCTCTTTGATTGGTTGGTTGATTGCGAGGCGGCTCTGCGTGGCGCAGAGGCGGACTGCAAATGGTAGCTGCACTTTAGATTGCACTGTTTTCAAGCGGGGTCTTATAGGGACTACATGAATTGATTCTGCTCGTCGTGATAATGGGTCCAGGTGTCATGAAATAGTAGAGGACCTAGCGTCGGTTGTCAGGGCGAGGGTGTCACCATCTGACAAGTTAGGTCTCTTTAAAATTTGAAACGTGAAGTTAAGGGAAAATCAGATTCGGGCAGCAGCTGTGGTTCTTGCAAAGTAATTACCTTCCACCGCTCGAAAAATGAAAGCCAATCGTATCGTATTGTATCGGCCAAGTTTGTTCCTTATGACTGGCTGCAAATGCCTCCAAAAGTTTGAACAATTTCTTAAGATGACCTTTACTTGCTGTAGCGAGCGTTGACTTCTAATTGTTTACACTCTTATGATTCAAGGAGTAAACTAAATGGGAATGCCCTTTTTTCTCGCCAGTCGGAGTTGGTCATAAGTTGTAGTTCCCCAGCACGTACAGCAAAGGTAGGCCATTGACTCCCCTCAAACAACCGTCAGTGCCATCTGCAGCTTTTTTTCTGAAAAGCCGAAGGGAAATCAATATTTTGACAGCTAAGTGGCAGGAACAAATTCAATACGGCGGCAAAGAAGCAAATCGAAAGTTGTTTAAAAATTGCATATTCAAATAATTTGAAGTGAAATATTCGCGAATATAATGTAAGTGGATGTTAGTTGCAATTCTTGTAGAAAGTATATTGTTTTATTATATATTTGCCAGGGATACAAAACGCGGCAAATATTGTGGTGTTCCACAGTGCAGATCTTATGGAAGTGCAGACATTTCCATGCACCAAATCCCTCAAAGGGTTTCAAATAATACCAAGGAGCTATTGAGGTGGAAGCATGTGTTGAGAATGGGAAAACCGTTCCCCAAATACTTTAGAATATGTTCTCTTCATTTTGAGAAACATAAAATCATCACACCCTTTAATAGAGGCCAGGCGAAAAGGAGCTATTTGGTCGATTCTGCTTTCCCAACGTTGCATCTACCAAAGAGTTCTGTTACCACAAGAAAATGTGTGCAAAATATAACAGCGAGGTACGAAAAATTGCGGAATAGAACTCTACAGAAAGAGGTATGTACAAATAAACATAATTCCTTTTGGAAAAAATAATAATTTGTATTATTAACCACCAGTTACTGCCACCAACTGTTGTCGAAACAGAGTGAAGAAATACCAGTAGTAGTTCCTATGGTAGTTCCAGAACCTGCAATTCTTCATGCTTCAATTGGAATTCAAGCAAGTGTCAGCCAGCGAGACAAATCCACGCATGTTTATGAAAACCAACTGCAATCCTTGCCATTTAGTTTCGATTCAGATGAGAAACTGAGAAATACAACTGGAATACCAAAGTTAGTAATTTTGGACACAATTGTTAGGCTGTGTGAAACAGTCCGTAAAGTGGAGCACTGGAACAATGGCATGTCTATGAGGAACAGGATTTTCTTCAAAATGTTTAAATTAAAACAAAACATTTCTAACAGCGTTATATGCAATATGTTCCAACTTTCCGAAAATACAGGAAGGAAATATTTTGCGGATACGATACAGCTGCTTTCGAAGGTTTTGGATTGTTGCATTTACTGGCCAACAAAAGAAGAAAACCAAAGAAGTATGCCAACTTGCTTTACAAAATTTAAAAATACGGTAACAGTCTTGGACTGCACCGAAATTAGACGGAGAAGTTTGGTTGCATAAATTGCAGAACCTGCACATATTCTCATTACTCGGGTACTCATACCATAAAACTGCTCATTGGAGTTACACCATCTGGACTAATTAACCTCATAAGTCTAGCAGCAGCCGGCCGAACTTCGGATAAGGCAATTTTTAATTTAACAGATCTTGCTACTAAGTTGAAGCCAGGTGATGCAGTAATGGTAAGTGTCACATGAAAATACCAACTCAAAGTCATTCTCATATATAAATATTTTCCTTTTTCATAGGTGGATAAAGGGTTCATGATAGCCAACACGCTCCTGCAGTTAGGTGTGCAAATGATAAGACCACAGTTTATGCACCCTGACAGAGCAATAGAAGAAGTTGAAAATGATCGGCTGATAGCATCAGCACGAGTTCATGTAGAGCGAAGAATCGCTAGGATCACAACAAAAGTATTAAGCGAAACCATAAAACATTCCACACTTCCGTATTTGGGTGATATAGTCAAAGTGATATGTGCAATATCCAATCTTTCGGCTCCCATTTTAAGTGACGACAAATTTTAGTTTTTGTTTTTATTAGTTTTATTCGATTTTCGTTTAATGAATAAAGAAAATGAATATGCACTAAGTTCATTACAATATCACAACAAATCACAGTTCATTATTAACAAATTGCAAGGGGGGACTGTGATGATATTATATACTGAGTTGATATTATATAGCAGAAGTAAACTTGCATTAATTTTACCAAAAATTTGTTGTTTGAATAACTTGCCCTAAAATTTGTTGTGGTTTTTTCGGGTCAATCCCCAAAGAGTAAACCCAACCGGCAGCCACCAGCTTTTGTCCTTCTCGTATGGGTCGATTCGTTTCTTGAAAATACAGAGCATATTCGTCGATCTGTACTGTTATTGAGTTGAGTGTTTCTTCTAAACTGTAATTGGAATAATAATTGTTATTACAATAAACATATAATATGTACACATATAAACAAGTGCTTTGTTTACATTATTCATTTCCTATTTATGTTAGAACTAGCATCTATTTATATGTGGCAGATACTTATAAGAATACTTACTGATTTGCCACCGACATTGTGATTTTTAATTTCTTAGTTATATTCTTTTTCCAATAAGATATTTCACTTTTCTCGCGAGACCGATATCTAATCTTCCGTATAAATTTCCTCCCGCCAACGAAACGTCAAAATTTAATTTCCCTTGCGAAGTACAGCAAGTTACCACCAGAGCACATCTTGAGGGCCGTCAATTACGTTCCACCGATCGAGAAATAAAAGTAAAAAGCAAAAAACAAATTGTGACACGAAATTCTGTGACATGGCCTCATTACTTACCATCGCCAAAGATCAGAGTCTCAATTCCTCGCAATGTTTCCTAGTTTAGCATATTAACTAGTCTTCACTCGGGTCCATGCAACAAAACTTCTACCATAAAAGTCCTTTAAGGCATGATTTTGGTCCCTCACGTTCTTTGCGTGTGTGAAAAGTTTCTCGCCATTTCCCACCTCAAGAAGATCAAGGGGTTTCATAGCAAACTTAAAAGAAGAGCTTTTTAAAAAAAAAAAAAAAAAAAATTGTCGCAGCATGCTCTTGGGAAGGCAACTAGGTTCTCCGAAACGGTCAGCGAAACACACAAATTGGATACTGGATACTGGAGCTCTGTGTCCGCCGTGGCATAGAGGGTACAGTGCGACGTTCACGAAGGTCCAAGTTCGACTTCCGGCTAAACACCTCTAATTTTCCAGTTCAATTTGAGTCTTGTCACCACCCCTTTCGAGCTGCTGACAACACTCAAAGAGTAATAACTGTCTAAGAAAGCTTTTCAAACTTCACCGTTCGGAGTCGGTAAAAAACTGTAAGTCCCTTCTACTTGTGAGAGAACAGTAGCGCGCACAACAAGAGAAATTTATGAGCAAGCTAGGCTCTGGTCCACCAGTGCACTGTCGCGCCAACAATTATTATTATTACAAAACTGCACCAAGGAAATTTCAAAATTGCGTATATTGCCGAAAAACTGGAAAGAAGTCGAAAAGTGATTTCAAATTTCCTCAAAGACCCTGAAAATTACGGAAAGAAGAGTAGTTCAGGGTGTCCGGGGGCTATCAGTGACAGGGATAGGCGCGCAATTCTAAGAGTTGCATCGAATTGGGGCTTAACGGCTGAACAAACAGGTGTCATGACCAATGTAAGAAACGTTCAAATACTCTTGAAGGGGTCTCCAGTTATTCAGCGCAAAAAAATTAAGAAGAAACCACCACTTACGGCAAAACACAAGGATGACAGGGTAAAATTCGCCATGGAGTATATTCATTGAATAAAACCATGGTGTCGGGTATGATTCACGGACGAGAAGAAGTTTTACCTCGACGGTCCCGAAGGCCTGGCGTATTACTATCACGATTTGAGAAAAGAGGAGACAATATTGAGTCGACGGTAATATGGTGGAGGAACTGTAATAATATGGACTGGAATAGGATACCGTAGTAAAACTGATATAAAGTTCGTACCACAAGGAATGGCCGCCGTGGCGTAGTGGGTAGAGCCCGACACTCACAAGCCGAAGGGTCTAGGTTCGATTCCAGGCTGAACACCTCGAATTTTTCACTGCACCACCTCTTTAGAGCTGCTGACTACACTCAAAGAGTAGTAACTGTTTAAGAAAGCTTCTTAAACTTCGCCGTTCGGAGTCAGCAAAAAACTGTAGGTCCCCTCTACTCGTGATAGAACTGTAGCGCGCACAACACGAGTTGTTGATGTGCAAGCTAGACCCTGATCCACCAGTGCACTGTCGCGCCATCCAATTATTTATTTTTATTATACTGGAGCTTTGAGCTTGTTAAAGCAACTACCAAGCGGCAAAAAACGTACGGAATGGAAAGAAGAAATCCCACCCTGTATCATGCTTACGAGAGACGTTCAATGTATTCTCGGTATCGATACGAAGGAAAATGCGAATTTAATTTAAATTGTGTTTATTTTTCAATATAATTTCTTCTAACGTCAATGCATTTGTTACATCTTGAGATAAGTTTTTTGAAATTTCCTCTTTCTCTGCAAAATACTCATTTATTGCCGACTTGAGTTCTTCATCATCCGAAAATCTTTTTCCACGAATACATATTTTTAAATCCGGAAACAGGAAATAATCACTAGAGGTGAGTTCTGGACTATAGGGTCAAGGTCTGGACTATAGGGTGGGTGTTGGATTTCTTCGAAACCACAATCACGCCCAGCAGCCTTGGAAACTCGCGCCGTGTGAACAGGAGCGTTGTAATGAAGAAGCAGCACAGCCGCTGCGAGTTTACATTGTCTCTTCTTTTTAATTTCCTTCCGCTAACTATGCAAAGTGGAAGCGTAGAATGTTGCGTTGATGGAATCACCTCTTTTTTGGTACTCGATGAGCAGGATTCCCTTTGAGTCGCAAAAACCTGTGGCCATGAGTTTCCCGGCAGACGGAGTGACTTTGAACTTCTTCGGGGGGTCTGTCCTTTTTTTATGCCACTGCATGGACTCTTGGTTGCTTTCAAGGTCATAGTGGTGAGCCCATGTTTCGTCTCCTGTAAGAGATAACACCGTCCGCGGTCTCACTACACATCTCCAAATGCTTTCTACAGCATGTGATTCTCACTTTTTTCTGAGGCGCTGTGCGCATTCGTGGCACCCACCTTGCACTGACCTTTGAAAGGTTAAGATGGTCATGAAGAATGGTGTGAATGATACCAGTTGAAAGCTTGGTGATCTCTGCCATCATTTTCACCTTTACTCGGACATCCTCAAGAACAAATTTTTCCACTTTTTCGATGCTTGCTACTGTGCAAGCAGTAGCCGGGGCTACGGAGCGTGGGTCGTCTTCAATGCTCTCTCTGTCTCTCTTGAACTCACTTGACCACTTTTGCACAGTTGATAATGAAGGTGCGGAACCCTGCTAAACAGCCACCATCTCTTCATGAATAGATTTTTGACTTTTGATTTCTTAGTGAGAAATTTAATTACACCGCTGTGCTCAATTTTCACCATCATCGTCTCAGTTGCCACTATGATTCTGTTTAACTGAAGATAAAACAAGAATTTAAAATCACATTTGTATGAAATTTTTCATGAATGCACTAAAATAATAGAATTACTTGATAAATGAATCAATTTACTGTGAGCGTCAAAAGTGAGTAAACAAATATCTGATTACTGTATAAAGATGAAAATTGGGTCAAATGGCAGACCAACAAAATTAACACAAAGTGAAACAATGACATTTCGTTTTGGAAAAACATTTTATTAAGTGATGAAAGCAAACTCGAAATTTTTAAGAGCCATATGAAAAACAAAATTTGGGGAGCAACAAATGAAGAATTTACTGGAAAACATATTAGGTCCGTCGTGAAACATCGGGGAGTTTCAGTGATGGTGTGGGGGTGTGTAGCAGCATCTGGGGTCGGTAATCTTGTCTTCATTGATAGAACAATGAGGAAGGAAGATTAAATATTCTAAATATTCTCAGGACCAACTTTCAACCGAGCGTAGACAAATTTTAAAACGATTGATAACTGGTGATGAAAAATTGGCTGCTTATAACAATGCCAATCGAACTAACTCAAGGAACATCAAAAGCCTACATTCATAAAAAACAAGTTATGTTGTCTGATTGATGGGATTGCAAAGGAACTATCTACTTTGAACTATTTATTCTTACAACAACTAACAAAACTGAACAATGCAGTTAAGGAAAAACGGTTAAAATTAACAAATCGAAAAGGTGATGTATTCTATCATGACAATGCAAGGCCACACACATATTTAGTCACTCAGCAGACATTTTTTGAGCATAATTGGGATATTTTGTCACATCCATCACATACCCTTGACCTTGGACCATTTTATGACTTTTCAGTTTATTCCTTTAAAAACGTCTTGAATGATGAAATTTTCAATAATGACGATCATGCCTGGTTCAGGTTTTTGCTAATAAGCAATAAAATAACGTGGAACTACGATGCTGCCTGAAAGATCATTGCTTGAAGTGGGCAAGGCATTAAAGTTTTATAGTTCCATGAAAAGAAAGGTCTTTGTTTTCTATAAACAATCGACGATTACTATTAGACTTAGACTTTCTCTAGGATAGGAATAATAAACGACGCAATATTCTTTTAACGTTTATTTTTTAAATTTACTTTTATTTAAATGAAAAATCATCAAAAAGAAGTTCAAATTTGAACACTGTTTAGAATTTGTTGAAATTAATTAGTATAATTTGCGTCACCGTCAACTTTTTGACCATTAAGGTAATTTTTTCGACCCCATCAGCAGTTCAGTGCCTATTGAAGCTTATTTGACTCCGTATTTTCGATACAAAGGATTACAATGCCAGTGAGATAAAGAAGTGGTTGCTACAAAGAAAAAATCACGGTTGCTACCGCCTAGGTTCAGGAGGACCCACGACACCTTCAGCATTTAGGCATTTCGGCATTGTGGTGAATTTTGCGAAAAGGTCTTGGCTCTAAGTGAAATTTAAAAATATGTTTTCGGTAGAACATTAACACAATGCACACAAAAGTGAGTAAACAAATATCTGATTATTGTATTAAGATGAAAATTGGGTCAAAACAACAACAAAACTCAAATTTTATTAATACACAAAAACAGATTTATTCATTTATTATTAGCTTTATTATAATAAGCTTTATTCGAAATTTTTAATAGCCATATGAATAAACAAATTTGGAAAGCCAAAAATGAAGAATTCACTGAAAAAAATATTAGGCCGGTCGTGAAACATAGGGGAGGTTTGGTTTACTCACAGGCGCAAGAACTGTTTCCTTCCCAACAACGTTCATCTTCAAATGGGCAATTTTAATTTGGACTGGTCGGAACATCGTAGATATCTTCGGATTTTAATAGACAAGAAGTTAAACTTTCAAAAACATATTCCCTCCACTATTGATAAAGTTAATAAATATATAAAAATTCTTTATCCCCTAATAAATAGGAAATCAAAACTTAGTTCAAACAACAAAATTTTGTTGTTTAAATCAGTTTTTCAATCCATACTACTGTACGGGGCTTCTGTCTGGTACGACTGTGCTTTAACAAACAAACGCAAACTACAAACATGTCAAAACAAAATTATTAAACCTATGCTTAATTTACCGCGTTATTATTCAAGCCAAAGGTTGCACGAAAATACCAACATCAACTTTTTAGATACTCTTATTGATAAGCTAACCCAAAAATTTTATTACAATTGTCTCAATTTCAACAATGAACTTGTTAGTCGTTTGTCAGATTAATTAAATTCAAAATGCATAAGAGTTCGCTAGGGATATTGCAATATTAGTTTGTAAGAGTTAAATAAGGGTTTTACTTGTAGCTTTCCCTTGTACTGTTATTCATATTTAATCTCATGCTGTTTTCATTAATAATCCTATAAATTCTTAGTTGTAAAGGAAAAATGTCCTATATCTCTAAACAAATCATCTACTACATGTATACATTATTGATTACGCTACTGAATAAAATAAAATAATAATAATAATAAATAGGGGACGTTCAGTGATGGTGTGGGGGTGTGTAGCAGCATCTGAGGTCGGTAATCTTGCCTTCATTAAGAGTACAATGAGGAAGGAATGTTATCTAAATATTCTCAGGACCAACTTGCAACCGAACGTAGACAAATTAAATTTAGCTAGGAATTGGATCTTTCAGCAAGACAATGATCCTAAGCATACCTCACGTCTTGTTAAGGAATGGTTGCTATATAGGACCTGAAAACAGCTTGATTATCCCCCGCAATCACCGGACCTTAACCCAATAGAACACTTATGGGAGCATTTGGATAGAATAATTCGACAGAGTACTATTAACAACAAGGAAGACCTGAAAAAGCTATAACAGAAGAATGGTCAAAAATTTCCCCCGATGTTACCAATAAACTGGTAATGTCTATGCCACGTAGAGTCAAGGAAATAATAAAGTTTAAAGGAGGACCATTAAAGTACTAAATTTAATTTATTAAGCAATAAATAAGTACATTTGTTGATAGAAATGTATACTGTTTACTCACTTTTGACGCGTAATATCTGAACTAGTTATAATTTTCGTGGTCACCGTGGCGTAGTGGGAAGAGTGCGACGCTCACACGTCGAAGGGTCTAGGTTCGACTCCCAGTTCAACACTAATTTTTCTAATATTTCACGGCACCACCTCTTTCGAGCTGCTGACAACACTCAAAGAGTAATAACTGTCTAAGAAAGCTCCTCGAATTTCGCCGTTCGGAGTCGGCAAAAAACTGTAGGTCCCTTCTACTCGTGAGAGAATAGTAGCGCGCACAACACGAGTACTTGATGAGCAAGCTAGGCCCTGGTCCCCCTTTGGACTGTAGCGCCAACAATTATTATTATTATTAGTTATAATTTTCATTAAAAAAAATGTATTTGTTTTTTATTTCACCGTACTTTATTTCTTGAATTGGTCACATTCAATAAAGCTGTTTTTGTGTATCAATGGAAATTGAGTTTTGTTGTTGTTTTGACCCAATTTTCATCTTTATACAGTAATCAGATATTTGTTTACTCACTTTTGACGCTCACAGTATATATAAAGAGTGTCCCAACAAGAACGAAAGATTTAAATTTTAAATAAAACGCAGATATTTAAAAAAAATCGTGAATTCTTTGTTATATCCTAAAGTAGACATTACGGGGTTATTTGTGGAATAACACATTGGACAGATGGCCGCCGCTTTTTTGCTGGCACATACGCGATATTTTAATGTTATTTTCAATGACCGTTTTGCATTAATGCTGCGGTATTTCATCAATGCAGCGTCCAATTTTCCCTTTTAAGGCTTGAGTCGTCGTCGGCTTATTCGCATAAACCATAGACTTCAAAAAACCTCAAACAAAAAATTCCAATGGTGTTAAATCGCACGATCTAGGCGGCCAATTCTTGTCTCCAAAACGCGAAATAACACGAGCGGGAAATGACTGATGCAGGAATTGAATTGTTTCACTGGCTGTATGATATATGGCATTGTTGAAACCACATCCCCTCCACATTCATTTCTTCAATTCTAGGCACGAAAAAATTGGTTATCATTTCACGATACCGAACACCATTGACTGTTTGCGCTTGACCTCACACATTTTCTTAAAAAAAGGACCAATGATTCCTCCAGCCCAAAATCCACAACACACAGTGACACGTTGAGGATGCATTTGCTTCTCGTAAATCATTCGAGGATTTTCCTCTCCGCAAATGCGACAATTCTGCCTATTGACGAAGTCATCAAGATGGAAATGGGCCTCGTCACTAAAGATGATTTTATCGGCAAAATCAGCATTTTCATGTTGTCTCTCCAATACCCAATTAACGAACTCCCTTCCCTGTGCATGGTCAGCTGACTTCAGTTCCTGGGTCAATTGAACTTTGTATGCATTAAGATGCAAATTTTTCTTCAAAATTCGCTGCATACTGGATTAAGAAACACCAATTTGCTGAGCTCGGTGTCGAATTGAGGTGGATGGAGTTTGAGCGACATCATCACGTACTGCTGCGATATTTTCGGTCGATCGACCTGGTCGAAGGTGCATTGTTGTCTTAACATCAGTTACAGACCCAGTTTCAGCAAATTTTTAAATTAACCGCTTTACAGTTGACTCTTTTGGAGCATTATTGTAACCCGAAATTGAGAACTGTAGTCCCAAGACTTTCACTATTTTGATAAAACAATTTCACAATGTTCATTCCTGTAGTAAAATTAACAAAATTTCACAACGTTCGTTCCTGTAGCGCTCCATTTCTATTAATCTTATACCTTCTGCTAAGAAACAATAATAATTGTTCAGATGTCAAACAATGACAATTCGAATGGTGCCAAATTTAAGTCTATCCCTCTTGCTGGAACACTCTTTATAACCACAGCTTTACCCCGATACCCCGATACCGAGAATATACCGAACGCCTTTCGTAGTTCAGAGTTTGCTCAGACCCAAAACTGACTTTCCAAGGGAGCGTTTTAAGTTTGAGGGCTGTGCTTTATTAGAGAGAGTGCATCAGATCATCTGTTTGGTAAGAAAGGAGGATGAATGCCCAACACTGAATAAATGAGTTTGACAACTTACAAAAATGTCGCAAAACCTGACAAGGCTTATCATTACTGAAATTCCCCTCGTCAATCTGTTTGCCATCCTGTGCGAATGTCTTAGGCCTAAATGTACCACATCATTGGAACCTGGAAATATGCCTTCGAACTTTGCATAAAGAGGAGATAAAGAACTTATTGAATTTTAGGTTAGTTAATGTCAGCTCCACGTTAAGGCTATAGTACGAAGAAAAACACCCTTGGAAGGCACATACCAATCTGTCAATTTTTCCTAAGAGTCTAAGGTAAGGCAAGAATAGAGAAGTCTTGGCTACCCAGGTACAATATTTAGATTTCACTTGAGATATGCTCACTCCATCTTTGTATGGAGCCCGCGGTCCCAAGAAATGGATTCGTGAAACGGCTTCCTTGTTCATGTGAGTCAAACATTTTTCTTTGGGGCTGCGTGAAGTCATCACTGTTTCTTTCGGCTCAAGTGGCAATTGAGTAATAAAACACTCTTTCAAAGGACTAAGCTTGCTTTATATTAAAGTTTGGCCATCCCAGTGCTACCTTATGGTGCGGAAAGTTGGATGGTACTAAACGTGGATGAGGAAGCCTGTTGTCATCCTGAGAAAAATTCCTGACTGCGATTTTTGGCCCTTTTGGCGTGGATGGCATTTGGAGGAGAAGATTCATCGACGAACTTAATGGGCTGTACAGCGACTTGCACCTGGTCAAGAGCGTTCGAATGCAATGCTTAAGATGGCTAGGCCATGTAGAGTTTACGGACATTACTGCTGCGGTCTAAAAAGTCTTTGAATCTGAGCCATTGGGACAAAGCAACAGAATACGGCCTAGGCTAAGATGGCACACACAAGTGGAGAAGGACCACAACAAACTTGATTGAAGGCAGCTGCCGAAAGATCGCGCTGGTGGGAGAGGCATGTTGGTTGAGGCCTAGATCCTCTCTGGACGATAGTGCCACCCGCACAAGAAGAAGAAGCTACAGTTACGGTTCAATCGAGATCAGTTGGTGGTATCATACCACATTTTTCTATAGATGGTCAGTTTCCAGTGGCCATGTTGCCAAGCCCGAAATTAGATATTTGAGTCTAAAAAGCGAATAGGAAACTTATAAGTTTAAGGCTGAGTCCTATATTTCGGGATTGCACAACCTTAGTGTTGCAAGCTGGGAACTGATAGCTCAATCGTAAAGTTTGACATTTTGGAGGTTATACGTACTCAGAACGTTTTGACTTACGAGCGCTATTTGTGTTTTTACAATAACTTAAAAGATTCATCTCTCCCAAAATATGGCATTAAATCGTGAAAAATTTCGTGAGATTATTTTTTACAACTTTCGACGTGGACTAACTCAACAACAGTGCATCGATGAACTTAATTCAATTTTTGGCGAAGAAGCTTCATCAAGGACCAGTGTACGTACGATGGTACGGTGAATTCAGCCGAGGTTGTAGTTCACTCCAAGTTCGTTTTCGTGAAGGTCGTGAAAAATCAGTTGTTGTTCCGGAAACCATTGAGGCTTTGCGCCAACTGATATTGCAAGATCATCATGTGACCTATCGTGAGATTAAGACAACCTTAGGCATTAGTGGGACCAGCATACATTAAATATTGCATGAACATATGAACGTCAAAAAAATTTGTTCGCATTGGATTCCACACAATTTGTCAATCACTACAAAAAAGGCTCGTGTCGATTGGTCGAAAAAATGCTACAAAACTACGATCGCGGTGCTTCGAAACACGTCTATGACATCGTGACTGGTGATGCATCATGGATTTACGTATGACCCCGAAAGTAAGCAGCAGTCGACTGTATTGGGTGTTTCAAATTGAACCAAATCCAACAATAGTTGCTCGCGCACGAAGCACTTCCAAGCAAATGGTCGCCTGTTTTTTCGGAAAAACTGAACATGTCGCAACCGTATCATTAGAACAACGTAGAACAGTCAATTTTGAGGGGCACACCAGTATTTGTTTGCAGTTGTCTTGCAAGAAATCAGAGAAACCAACCACTGAAGACGGATCACTCTTCACCACGACAATGCGAGCTCTCACACATCGGCTCAAACAACTGCATTTTTGAGCACTCAAAACACCGATTTGATGAGTCATCCGCTGTATAATCCTGACTTGGCACCGAATGACTTCTTTCTATTCCCGTCCGTAAAAAATAAAATGAGAGGTCAACGTTTTTCGACACCTGAAGAAGCGGTTGATACGTTCAGAATGCATGCTTTAGAGACCCCTCAATCAGAGTGGCAAAATTCCTTCGACAATTGGTTCAAACGCATACAAAAGTGTATAGATCTTAATGAAAAACAATAAAGCTATTTTCGATAATAAATATTTGTGTTTTGGTTCTCTAATACCGAAATATAAAAGGCAACCCTTGTAGATAAGGCTGTTAGTGGAATTGGTTTGCTGCATGCAAACAATTAAATACGAGGGCGTGGGTTCCTTTACAAGATTCAACTTGCCTCTGAAAGGCACTGATTTAAAACCTAGCTACAGTCCACTTTAAAAAACATATACAGTTGTGTGCAAATTAATTGAGGCAAATAAAATTTTCAATATATTTAACTTTATTTTTAATTATAATTAGAAATAAATAACACAAGTCAATTTTAATACCTTATATTGCCACCTTTGGCTTTTAGGAGTGCGTTGACTCTTTCTGGCATTGAAGAAGCAAGGCGTTCGCATATATTTTTAATTTCTTCGACATGAAACCAAATATCAATTATAAACGAAATCAGCTTAATTTTTGTGGTGCAGTCACACTTTCTGAGCCCTCCTTTGGTGATAGCCCACAGATTCTCCATTGGATAGAGGTCAAAGGAATTGCCAGGCCAATCCAGAGCATCAAGTTCGTGGTTTGCAAAATACTGTTTAATGTTTTTTTTTTTTTTTTTTGATGCGTGACATGGAGAAAGATCCTGTTGGAAAAATTGTTTTGCTACGGAACGTCTCGTTTGAATGGTTGGAAGCAGTATTTGAGTTAAAACTTAATAAACCGCGTACCAGGTATAACCGTATGAAGTGAGCATTTTTTTGAAAATACCCGGTATATGGATACAAATGTCTCGATATTGAACATTTGTTGTGAACGTGCCCTTATTTTTTTTGTTTGTTTGCTAAGACATCTGTGAAAAATATTAAGTATACATCTAGTCATTGAACAGATAACATCATATTTTTTCATCGTGTTAAAAATTTGGAATTTTGTACCAGAAAGTGATGATTTGCGGAAAGCATTAATTTGTTGTTTCATTTGAAGAAAAGAACTGTAGAGTCGCATCGAATGCTTGTCGAGGCATATGGTGATCATGCTCTATCAGAAGCAACATGCAAAAGATGGTTTCAATGGTTCAGAAATATTGATTTTCATTTGAGAACTGAAGGACGTGGAAGACCACCAAAAAAGTTTGAAGACGCCGAATTGCATGGAGATGACACTGAGTCAAAAGCAAATGGGAGCAATATTAAATGTTGCACAAGAAACAATTTCTGACCGTTTAAAAGCTATGGGCAAGATCCAAAAGTGTGGAAAATGGGTGCCACATGAATTGAATGAACGACAGATGGAAAACCGAAAAAACACTTGTGAAGTTTCGCTTCAAAGACACGAAAGAAAATCGGTTTTGCATCGGCTTGTTACTGGCGACGGAAAATGGATTTATTTTAAGAATTCTGAACGGAAAAGTTCATCAACATCAAACCAGATCGATTCGGCAAGAAGACAATGCTGTGTGTTTGGTGGGTCCAGAAAGGTGTGCTGTACCACGAGCTCCTTAAACCTCGTGAAACCGTTAATACTGATTGCTACCGACAACAAATGGTCAATTTGAACCATGCATTGATCGAGAAGCGACCAGAATGGGCCAGAAGACACGGCAAGGTAATTTTGCTCCATGAAAATGCACCTGCACACAAAGCAAAACCGGTTCAGGATACAATCAAAACACTTGGCTGGAAGCAGCTACCCCATCCGCCGTATTCACCAGATTTGGCTCCTTCCGACTACCATTTGTTTTCATCGATGGGACACGCATTGGCTGAGCAGCACTTTGATTCCTACGAGGAGGTAGCAAATTGGGTGTCTGATTGGTTTGCTTTAAAAGAAGAAAAATTTTATTGGCGTGGTATTTACAAGTTGCCAGAAAGGTCGTAAAAATGTGTACAAAACAATGGCCAATACTTTGAATAAAATGTTTTTACTTTCCCATTAATAATTAGTGTTTTATTAAAAAAAAAATGCGCATTTCATACCGGTACACCCGGTAAATGGTGCTCTTTTTGGCTAAAGACTTCCAGAGTCTTCAAATGTAGAACAACTCTAAGACATGACTTTGGGAGGGTGTTTTGGCGCTGGAATGATATGGCCGGGTGGTAATTTTTCATTCACCATACTTACCCGGTGACTTTGGGCCTCAAAGTGACTCTCGTCAGAAAAAAAAAAAAACAATTTTCGAATTGTCCAATGTACATTCCTTATGTTTCTTGGCTCAATTTAGTCGCTTTTGCCTCATTTTTACGGGTAACAGCTATTTTCTAAGGCTTTGCTGCCTTTCGGTCAACTTCCAGAAGACGCCTACTGACTGTAGACGCATCTACCTCAACGCCTGCTGTTATCCACTCCCTTTGCAGGTCAAAACTTGTCTTGCGAGGGTTGATTATACTATTTCTAATCAAAACTCTATCGTCATGTTTTGTTGTTTTGCGTTTCCGCCCGCAATGACCTTTCCGATTGGATTCAATTGATCCAGTGACCTTGTGCTGAGCAATAACCTTTGAAACACTTGACTTTGAAACTCCATGGTCAGCTAAAATCTCTCGGATGGTTTTCCCAGCGTGTGAATGTAACGCAAGGACTTGTGCCCTCTTTTCTTTTTGAAACATCCATGATGATGATGTGATAACAAATAATGTTTGATATTGCATGATTTCATTTTTTTCTTAAAAAAACAGCAACTTATCTCTTAGAACAGCCCAATTAATTGAAATGACCATCAAAAACATTCAAAATAGAGCAGGTAATCCATACTTCACTAAAACTTACCTAAATATAGTCAAATATTTCCCTTCCGCCTTTTTGTCCTTTGAATTCTCGGGCTTTGTACAAAGCGCTACACAGCTCGTATCTGGCAATACTATACATCATTTAAAAGGTCTTAATATAACCTACAAAGCGACGCTATCAGCGTTACCAGATTTAGCAGTTTCCTGCGATTTTAGCAGGATTTCATCTGCAAAATCAAGTGCAGCAGATATTTTAGCATTTCCTTAAAATTCGCAGTTTTTAGCAGTTTCTAAAATAAATAGAATTAAACAAATTTTACAAAGTAGAAGCTTATATTCCGAACCATTGAATTTACTATAAAAACCGAAACGAAACGAAGCGAAACAAAAACAAAATTTGGTATCACTCTCAATTTATTTAATGTGTACAAAAACGCACACATGCAATCATACTGTCAAAATTCTATAGACATTATTAACCTGGTGAGCTTTCTTGTGCGATTCCCACTTTTGCGAGTGGGATGATTGAAGACAGCTTTTAATTTTTCCATTCCATATAAATATTTATTTATGAAAAATATTATATATCTTAAGTTACACAAAATAAGAAATGTAGAGCTTTTAAAATGAAATATGAAATCCAAATATTTGCCTTAATTTATACTAATAATAAAAAAAGAATATTTTTCAACGAAAAACCCATCGCAGTTTTTTATCATTCTTTAGCTTTTTTTAACAGATTTTGTAGTTTTTCCTTCTAGCTGTAGGAAAAACTACAAAACAAATAAAATCATCTGGTAACGCTGGACGCTATGCATGATTAGTTTGGATGTTGCGTTTAACAGTTATAGACGTGTAAACATGGAGTTCACTAACGCCGAAATTCGCGCTTTTTTCAAGTTTTCCTTCGTTAAAGGCGAATCCGCTAGAGAAACGTTTCGTGAGATTTATGGTGCTTTGGGGGATGGTACTCTATCACTTCGAACCGCGGAGGAATGGTTTCGACGATTCACAGCCGGTGAAAACGACACCATGGATAAGCCAGCCGACGGAAGACCTGTGATGACGAATACCGATCAAATTATGGAAATCATCGAGTTAGACCGGCATGTAGCATCTCGTGACATCGTCCAGGAGATGAGAGTTGGTCACCAAACAATTTTAAACCATCTGCCGAAGGCTGGAAGGCGGTCGACGTGGCACAGTAAGTAGAGTACGACTCTCACACACGGTCGGGTTCGATTCCTGGCTGAACACCTCGAATTTTTCACGGCACCACCTCTTTCGAGCTTCTGACAACACTCAAAGAGTAATAACTGTCTAACAAAGCTTCTCAAACTTCGCCGTTCGGAGTCGGCAAAAAACTGTAGGCCCCTTCTACTCGTGAGAGAACAGTAGTGCGCACAACACGAGTAGTTGATGAGCAATCTAGGCCCTGGTCCCCCTGTGGACTG
Source organism: Eristalinus aeneus (assembly GCA_955652365.1). Lineage (NCBI taxonomy): Eukaryota > Metazoa > Arthropoda > Insecta > Diptera > Syrphidae > Eristalinus > Eristalinus aeneus. The sequence goes on along the minus strand of OY019131.1, from coordinate 52,002,474 downwards.
TCGCGCCAACAAATATTATTAGAAGGCTGGATACAAAAAAGGCTTGACGTTTGGGTGCCGCATGATTTAACGCACAAAAAACTTTTAGACCGAATCAATGCCTGCGATATGCTGCTGAAACGGAACGAACTCGACCCATTTTTGAAGCGGATGGTGCCTGGCTACGAAAAATGGATCACATACAACAATATCAAGCGTGGTTGAAGGCCGGTGAATCATCGCAAACAGTGGCCAAGCCGGGATTGACGACCAGGAACGTTTTGCTGTGTGTTTGGTGGGATTGAAAGGGAATCATCCAATATGAGCTGCTCCCATATAGTTAGACGCTTAAGTCTAACATCTTCTAGGAACAACTGAACCGCTTAAAGCAGGCGATCGACCAGAAGCGTTCAGAATTGGCCAACAGGAAGGGTTCAGTATTCCCCCAGGACAACGCCAGACCACACACTTGGTTGATGATTCATCAGAAGCTAGGGAAGCTTGGATGGGAGGTTTAATCGCATTCACTATATAGCCCGGACATAGTGCCAAGTGATTACTACCTGTTCCTGTTTATGGCGAACGCTCTTGGTGTGAAGTTGAACTCAAAAGAGGCTTATGAGGAGTAGCTGTCCGAGTTCATCGCAAATAAGGAGTGGGGCTTCTAAGTGGGGGGCTTCTACGAGGGGGGCTTCTACGAGGGGGTGCTTCTACGAGGGGGGCTTCTACGAGGGGGGCTTCTACGAGGGGGACTTCTACGAGGGGGGCTTCTACGAGGGGGGCTTCAACGAGGGAGGTATTATGAAGATACCGTCTAGATGGAAACAGATTATCGAACAAAACGGCGCATATTTGAGCTAAATGCGATCACTGTAACACTTTTTATGGAGCATTGAATGAAGAGCAGAAAAGCAGAAGGGAGATATTTGACCTTGAACCTATGATAGCCTACTATAAAAAAACTAAAAGAGAAAATTATTTTTCCCAATTAATATGCACACGACTGTGCGCCGGAATATTGCTTGTATCAAGTCACCGGGTGCAGGAAACCTTGAAGGCAGCTAGAATGGTGAGAAACAGGGGTTCGGGACAAACGGAATATTTTAATTAGTTCCTCTTTGTTCTGGAAAATTGTTGGGACTTCCTCCATATGCTCACGGAGGAAGGAATTTACACAGAGTCTTAGAAACGGAAAGGTTATCGGACAGTTAGTCTTAAGGACGAATACGGGAACTTAGATCGTCCATGGAAGTGACGCTGACTTAGAATGAGGATTTCAATGACAACCAGTTTTTACGATGTTGCCGTTCTAACGTCATGCTCTTTTCATTACCAACTCAGCAACACAATCTGTTAGCTTTTAGGGATACTTTCGCTGAAAACTATTGACAGCCAGTCTATGTCTCCTTCAAGAGAAAAAACGACTTTCAATCAAAGAACAAAAATACAAAAATATCTATTCCAAAGCCCATTCCATTGCCGCATATCATCAGCAACATCTGAGAAGTGATTCTTTTCACACATAGCAACACCCTCACCGGTGACTGGAGGCTCCCGTTAAAATGCCGGCACACAGATAAATAATTGGATGACATCACTGCATTCGAGAGATCCAATTTTAACCGTGTCGCCACTGCCTTTTACTTTCATTTGTGAATAGTTGCAGCCAGCAGAGCACCGTTCAACCATCACCGTCACCGTCACCGTCACCATCACCGTCATCGTCGTCATCATTGCTCGCGTTCACATCTCATCGCCAGGGAATACCGCCGGCGCACTCAAATGACTTGCGACCGGCCGCACAGTGATGATCGGCAGCAGCCTGGTCTCTTAGGCCGCCAATTCCCACTCATTGCCGCAGACAGGGTGAGCTCGGATATGCTCACCTCTGTACAGATACACAGGCGATTCGTAGTATCACTTGTCGGACCAAAGCGTTTGTTAATTCGCCGATCTGCCGTCCTCGTCAACGATCCCGGCCAATAATCGTTACGATGCCCAACAGATCTACCGTCGGTCTCGCCGCCAGAGTCATCGCAAACGACAACGACAACGATGACGACGACAACGACGACGACGGCAACGGCTCATGGGAGGAAGCACACCTCTCGCCGTCGCCATCCCGTATCGCTGAGGAATGTGATTTAATAAGTCCTGCAGAAGTGTGGCATTAAATCTTGGATTTTTATCTCATTCCTTTCTGGCCTCCATTCCGTCCTCATTAGTTGGGTAGATTGGCGTTTTTCTGTCTCCGTGGCGGAGCCCTGTCTGTGCAGGGGACTGATGCGACCGAACCAACCGGAGAGAGAGAGAGATTTATGATCTGGAGGCTTGACGTAAATAATTTTTACCTCGGCCCCTGGACCTGGAGGGGGCAGTTATTAAATTTGAAGTCGCATCGGTTTGTGGGCTGAATGCCTAATTGGAAATCGTTAAAATAGACGACTCGTGCTGGACATGGGCATCGTGTGGGATGTGAAGAGACGCGGAGCTTACGGTTAACGGCCGCAAATTAGGGACGGCTAATCACCGATTGTTGGCTGCGTTTCGTGGAAGTCTGTCTCAGCTGGGGATTACAACACTAATTAGGGAGAATTTCGGTTTCGGTTTCGGTTACAAGGTGCTCTGTTGAGACGAAGAAGACGTCCTGTGAGAGCACGAATTTCGCAAACACTGCAAGTTCCGAATCCCGAGGGATGGGGATAAGAAAACTCGCCAAGTGATAGAAGACATTGTTATCGGGAAAAGAGTTTCCTTTACTGTTTGGAATTGTCGTTTGCCAAGAATGCGTCAAACAATTAGCTTGGCGAATGGCAGACGCGAAAATTGGTGTTTTTCAACACAGTAAGGAGGGCGGGTAAAATTAAGCGCAGACCACCTGAAATATGCGGCAGCTCAAGGCGGCTGGACTATTTTCTGCGAAGCTGAGACAAGTCATTGGGTTATAATAAAAACGACGTTTGAAGACCGCAGATTCAACATTAAATTCGAAATAGCAGCGGTTTTGTCTGAAATGTGTGCCTGATTGATTGAGAATGGGTTCCACGAATTGACAAATGCAAATGTGCCCACAGCGAGAGTTCTCCATCGTCATCATACACAATCTGAGGACTTTGATAGGAATGCTAAAACTAGACATGGCAGTGTACCAGGTATACCGGTATGAAGTGAGCTTCAAGATACAAATGTCTCGATAGGGAACATTTGTTGTGAACGAGCCCTTATTTTTTTTGTTTGGTTGCTATGACATCTTTGAAAAATATTTAGTATACATCAAGTAATTGAACAGACAACATCATATTTTTTCATTGTGTTAAAAATGTCGAATTTTGTAGCAGAAAGTGATGATTTGCGGAAAGCATTAATTTTTTGTTTTCATTTGAAGAAATGAGCTGCAAAGTCGCATCGAATGCTTGTCGAGACATATGGTGATCATGCTCAGAAGCAACATGCAAAAGATGGTTTCAACGGTTCAGAAATAATGATTTGGATGTGAGAAATGAAGAACGTGGAAGACCACCAAAAAAGTTTGAAGACGCCGAATTGCAAACGATATTGGATGGAGATGACACTTTAAGTCAAAAGCAAATGGCAGCAATGTTAAATGTTGCACAACAAACAATTTCTGACCGTTTAAAAGCTATGGGAAAGATCCAAAAGTGTGGAAAATGGGTGCCAGATGAATTGAATGAACGACAGATGGAAAACCGAAAAAACACTTGTGAAGTTTCGCTTCAAAGACAAGAAAGAAAATCGGTTTTGCATCGGATTGTTACTGGCGACGAAAAATGGATTTATTTTAAGAATCCTAAACGGAAAAAATCATGGGTTAATTTGGGACAACCATCAACATCGACTGCAAAACCAGATCGATTCGGCAAGAAGACAATGCTGTTTGCTGTGTTTGATGGGACCAGAAAGATGTGCTGTACCATGAGCTCCTTAAACCTGCTGAAACCGTTAATTCTAATCGCTACCGACAACAAATGATCAATTTGAACCATGCATTGATCGAGAAACGACCAGAATGAGCCAGAAGACACGGCAAGGTAATTTTGCTCCATGACAATGCACCTGCACACAAAGCAAAACCGGTTCAGGATACAATCAAAACACTTGGCTGGGAGCAGCTGCCCCACCCGCCGTATTCACCAGACTTAGCTCCTTCCGACTACCATTAGGTTTCATCGATGGGACACGCATTGGCTGAGCAGCACTTTGATTCCAACGAGGAGGTCGAAAATTGGGTGTCTGATTGATTTGCTTTAAAAGACGAACAATTTTGTTGGCGTGGTATTCACAAATTGCCAGAAAGGTCGTCAAAATGTGTAGAAAACAATGGCCAATACTTTGAATAAAATGTTTTTACTTTCCCATTAATAATTAGTGTTTTATTTTCAAATAAGCGTTCATTTCAAACCGGTATATCTGGTTCGTCTCTGTGCACACTGCGGCCTTGAAATCGACGAATAGGTGGTGAGTGTCGACACTGGCACTTCTTGAGTTTATCCAGGATCTGCCCTATAGTGAAGATCTGGTGGTTTCCGTGGCCAGAAACCACACTGATAGGGACCTATCAGGTTGCGGACAAACGGTTTCGGACGCTCACACAATACGGCAGAGGGGATTTTGTATGCTATGCTAAGAATGCTAATCTCTCGAGCTGTTTTAAATTCATTGCATGAAATAGGAAGAGGTCGACTTTTGCTCAAGTTTTTCAAAAAGGTATCAAAACCAGAATGATCTCATTTTTTTACAAAACTAATTTCTTAAGTTATCCTCAAATTATTATTGGACAAATTGTTTAAGCAATTCAATAGAGGTTTTGCCCACACTTGCTTTGCGTCTTATTTAAAAAAAAACCAAAAGCAAAGTGTTAAGATTGAGTTTAATTGTTTCAGTTTTTAGAGACGTATTAACAACGGTGTCCCACAAGGGTATGTTTTGAGCCCCGTTCTATTTTAATTTTTATAAATTCAATATGAAACCAACGCCTTAAAGATAAAAGTAGAACTTTTGCCAATGCTTATTCCGAAACAGATATTTCATTGTATTTACTTCAGTTAGAATTGATCGCTCTTTTCAAAATACCGTCAATGTTACAATATAGACTAACTTGCTGGGATGGATGCTTATAAAATTGATCCTTTATTCATTAAACGAGATCATGCAATACAGATACTGTACAAAGTTAATTGTGGAACATGAAGTTTCGAATTATTTAGTCCAATCCAACACAGGAATATTTAGATAGTTAGTTAGTTACTTAGACTTTTATTTTCAATAAATGTTTTACAATGTAAAATTTAACCTAAGTCATTTATGGTTTGGCCTATGGCCGTCTACCAGGTTGACAAAGTACTACTTAAGTTTATTTAGTTTAAGAATCTTTATGTGTACCAGGTTCTGAAGATTTTTCTTAAGAGTTCGATATACTATTCATCAATATTCTACGACACTCGTTTTAACTGAAATATTCAAATGTCGACATACTACCTATTTGTCTTTTGAATTTTTGGGCTATGTTCAAAGCGCTTCAGAGCTTGACAGATACGTCAATACTATACATCATTTGAAAGGTCTGGACATAACTTACAAAACGACTATACATGATTAGTTTGGATATTGCGTTCAACAGTTATAGACGTGTAAACATGGAGTTCACTAACTCCGAAATTCGCGCTATTTTAAAGTTTTCCTTCGTTAAGGGCAAGTCCCCTAGAGAAACGTTGCGTGAGATTTATGGTGTTTTGGGCGATGGTGCTCTATCACTTCGAACCGCGGAGGAATGGTTTCGACGATTCAGAGCCGTTGAAAACGACATCATGGATAAGCCAGCCAGCGGAAGACCTGTGACGACGAATACCGATAGAATCATGGAAATCATGGAGTTAAATCTATCTATCTCGTGACATCGCCCAGGAGATGAGAGTTGGTCACCAAACAATTTTAAACCATCTGCAGAAGACTGGATGGTGGCCGCCGTGGCGTAGTGGGTAGAGTGCGACGCTCACATACGGTCGGGTTCGATTCCCGGCTGAATACCTCGAATTTTTCACGGCACCAGCTCTTTCGAGCTGCTGGCAACACTCAAAGAGTAATAACTGTCTAAGAAAGCTCATCGAATTTCGCCGTTCGGAGTCGGCATAAACTGTAGGTCCCTTCTACTTGTGAGAGAACAATAGCGCGCACAGCACGAATAGTTGATGAGCAAGCTAGGCCCTGGTCCCCCTGTGGACTGTCGCGCCAACAATTATTATTAGAAGGCTGGATACAAAAAAAGCTTGACCTTTGGGTGCCGCATGGTTTGACGCAAAAAAACCTTCAGAACCGAATCAACGCCTGCGATATGCTGCTGAAACGGAACAAATTCGACCCATTTTTAAAGCGGAAGGTAACTGAAGACGAAAAATGGGTCACATACGACAGTATCAAGCGAAAACGGTCGTGGTTGAAGGCCGGTGAATCGCCCCAAACAGTGTCCAAGCCAGGATTGACGGGCGAGAAGATTTTGCTGTGTGTTTGGTGGGATTGGAAGGGAATCATCCACTCCCACCAAACTGCTCCCATATGGTTAGACGCTTAAGTCTAACATCTTCTACGAACAACTGAACCGCTTGATGCAGGCGATCGACTAGAAGCGTCCAGAATTGGCCAACAGGAAGGGTGTAGTGTTCCACCAGGACAACGCCAAACCACATACTTGGTTGATGACTCGTCAGAAGCTACTGCAGCTCGGATGGGAGGTTTTATCGCATCCACCATATAGCCAGAACATAGTGGCAAAGTGATTACCGCCTGTTCCTGTCCATGGCGAACGCCCTTGGTGGTGTAAAGTTGAACTCAAAAGAGGCTTGTGAAAAGTGGCTGTCCCAGTTCTTCGCAAAAAAAGAGGGGGGCTTCTACGAGGGGGCTTCTACGAGGTGGGCTTCTACAAGGGGGGCTTCTACGAGGGGGGCTTCTACGAGCGGGGCTTCTACGTGGGGGGCTTCTACGAGGGTGGCTTCTACGAGGGAGGTATTATGAAGTTGCCGTCTAGATGGAAATAGATTATCGAACAAAACGGCGCATATTTTAACTAAATGAAATCACTGTAACAGTTTCTATGAAGCATTGTATGAAGAGCAAAAAAGCGGAATTGAGACATTTGGCAACCTTATATGTATTTTTTGCTTGGGAGAAGAGTATAAACCCTGCCTGCTTGAAGGTAGCCGTAGTCTTCCGCACTTTGTCCACCAATCTCCAGATGAGGTGGCCCGCTGATGGCAAAATCACATCCTCAACGCAATATCTCGTGTCTGTGAATAAACTGATGTAATGAGAAACAATTTGGCGCGATAGCGCCTTCCAGATCAAGTCGTTGAGGGAACTCGAATGGATGGTAGAACTCGGCCGAGAGATAAACACAGCCTAATACATTGTTCTTGCCTTCCGTGCGGTAGGTAGTCTTCCATGTGACTGATATTCAATACCCACAGATGAAGTTCTGCCTGTCGCTCTGACTTAGGTCATCCGGCAATTTAGTGTTACCTGGCGCAGTATGAATCTGTTTTTCGCTGTTATTCTAGCGATTTTTTGAACGGCATGCTTATTTTGGCCCACAAGATTTAAATAGACATTGTTTTTACATGTCCGTGCCGTAGATTCTCTGTCATGGCTATCATAGGGACTGTAATACCAAGAAGTTGCGAGCAGTTTTTCCTGTGGCTCTTCTCTAGGTCAGTCGACAATTTAATGTTACATGGCTCAGTGTATATCTGCTTTGCAATGGAATGATGGCAATTTTTGAACCGGCATGCGTCAAGTTAGCCGACGTTTGCAATCACCAGCTGTGACAGACAATCAGTGATAAGCCGTCCCTAATTTGTGGCCATTAGCCGTAAGCCCCGATTCTCTTTACATTCTACAAGATGCCCATGTCCAGCACGAGTCGTCAATATCAACACTTTCGAACTAAGCATTTAGTCCACACACCGATGCGACTTCAAATTTAATAACTGCTCTCTCGGAGTCCAATTAAGGCAGCCGACGCCAATGGAGCAGCTCCATAGAGATCAGTGAGCAGAAGGTCACTTTTCAGTATTAAGTAAACAAGAAAAAACCGTTTCTTTTTACAAAGTGTACGGTATTTATGACATGAAAAAAGGCACTTTAATTTTCTTTCATGTTTTGCACTGAGTTTGTAAAATCATCAAAGTTGACAAGTTTTCTGTGAAAATTGCAATTGAAGGAATGAAAAAAAAGTTGATAATTTTGATTTTGTAATATATTTGTTGTTGAGCGTTCAATTAAAAACATAAAATATGTCCGGAGGAGAATGTGTAGATTGTATTTGTCAATTTCAAAAATGAAAACCAACAATTGTTTAACTAGTTCTGGGGTTTTAAGAGAGAGAATTTGTTTTCTTTCTTTGTTTTGTTTGTTTTTTTGTTTCTTCTGTTCCGACAAAAGTTTGGCATAACTATTAATTGACCATAATTCTTCCGGTTTGTCGCTCTTCATACAATGCTTCATAAAAACTGTTACAGTGATTTCATTTAGTTCAAATATACGCCGGTTTGTTCGATAATCTATTTCCATGTAGACGGCAAGTTCATAATACCTCCCTCGTAGATGCTACCCTCGTAGATGCCCCCCACGTAGAAGCCCCCCCTCGTAGACGCCCCCCTCGTAGAAGCCCCCCCCCTCGTAGAAGCCCCCACGTAGAAGTCCCCCACGTAGAAGTCCCCCTCGTAGAAGCCCCCTTCTTACTTGCGAAGAACTCGGACAGGCACTTTTCACAAGCCTCTTTTGAGTTCAACTTCACACCACCAAGGGCGTTCGCCATGGACAGGAACAGGCGGTAATCACTTTGCCACTATGTTCTGGCTATATGGTGGATGCGATAAAACCTCCCATCCGAGCTCCAGTAGCTTCTGACGAGTCATCAACCAAGTATGTGGTTTGGCGTTGTTCTGGTGGAACACTACACCCTTCCTGTTGGCCAATTCTGGATGCTCCTTATCCATCGCCTGCTTCAAGCGGTCCAATTGTTCGTAGAAGATGTTAGACTTAAGCGTCTAACCATATGGGAGCAGTTTGGTGGGAGTGGATGATTCCCTTCCAATCCCACCAAACACACAGCAAAACCTTCCTGCCCATCATTCCTGGCTTGGACACTGTTTGGTGCGACTTACCGGCCTTCAACCACGACCGTTTTTGCTTGATATTGTCGTATGTTATCCATTTTTCGTCTTCAGTTACCTTCCGCTTTAAAAATGGGTCGAGTTCGTTCCGTTTCAGCAGCATATCGCAGTCGTTAATTCGGTTCTGAAGGTTTTTTTGCGTCAAATCATGCGGCACCCAAACGTCAAGCCTTTTTTGCATCCAGCCTTCTAATAATAATTGTTGGCGTGACAGTCCACAGGGGGACCAGGGCCTAGCTTGCTCATCAACTACTCGTGTTGTGCGCGCTACTGTTCTCTCACAAGTAGAAGGGACCTACAGTTTTTTGCCGACTCTGAACGGCGAAATTCGAGGAGCTTTCTTAGACAGTTATTACTCTTTGAGTGCTGTCAGAAGCTTGAAACTGGGTATTGCTGTGAAAAATTCGAGGTGTTTAGCCGGGAATCGAACCTAGACCCTTCGGCGTGTGAACGTCGCACTCTACCCACTACGCCACGGCGGCCGCCATCCACCTTCGGCAGATGGTTTTAAATTGTTTGGTGACCAACTCCTATCTCCTGGGCAATGTCACGAGATGCCACATGCCGATCTAACTCGATGATTTCCATGATTCGATCGGTATTCCTCGTTACAGGTCTTCCGCCGGCTGGCTTATCTATGATGTCGTTTTCAACGGCTCTTAATCGTTGAAACCATTCCTCTGTGGTTCGAAGTGATAGAGTACCATCCCCCAAAACATCATCAATCTGACGGAATGTTTCTCTAGCGGCCGTTAGCCTTTAACAAAGGAAAACCTTAAAAAAGCGCAAATTTCGGCGTTAGTGAACTCCATGTTTACACGTCTATAACTGTTGAACGCAACATCCGAACTAATCATGCATAGCGTTTTTTAGGTTATATTAAGACCTTTCAAATGATGTATAGCATTGCCAGGTACGAGCTCTGTAGCGCTTTGTACATAGCCAGAAATTTCAAAAGACAAAAAGACGGAAGGGAGATATTTGGCAACCTTATACTTACGCAGCGCTTCGAATCAAAGTTTGGGGGCTATCGGAGAGAAGTTAGAGAAGTTGAAAAACGGCGTCAAATTCTGCCGGCGGTTTCAAAGCATGAGTTTCACCAGGAAATCGTAATTAATCACGATTCTCCCTTATAGCTCACCGTCATTTTTCCTTTTTTCTTCTTCCACTCAATCACTCTTCTCCCTCGCGGTGTATTCGCCGCGGCTGCATTCATTTCAATAATAACGAATTTTTTTTGCAAATTCTTTTTCGCTCATTC